>OZ010593.1:1596792-1766792 GCA_963932145.1 Acanthosepion lycidas | reverse complement strand
ACAAAATAGAAAAGACAAAGTGAAAAATAGTAATGACGTTCTGAATATGACAAAGTCTAAATAAGAAACAGAATAAAACTAGTAAAATGATGACAATGAAATATCTTAGAAATTATAGTTTAGATATTCAATAAATGAGGGTGATACTGAAAGGTTATTGGTTATCAACCAAGAAGGAATCTCTAAAATAATTTGAATGTTTGGTCAGATTGGTAGTGTGTTAAGCTTAAGAACTTTTCAGCACCCAATTATTATCACACACAAAACAGTTACTACACTTAGGCAAAAAAAAAGTCAATATAACATGAAAAACTTGTCAAAGATCTCAAGCTAAACATATCAAACAAAAATCCAATCCTTTCATTAGAAAAAAAAAAAAAAAAAAAAAAAAAAAAAATATATATATATATATATATATATATATATATATATATATATATATATATATATATATATATATATATCCACTTTAAAGTTTGGAAATTATTAATACTTTTGAATTATGTTGTCCAAGGAAAATTGAAAAACTATTTTATAAGAGAATGTATAGTTGCCATCCACTAAGTTTAAAGTCAAAATGTGGTAAAAGTTTGAACAATATATGGTTTGTTGACAAGATATATGAAGAGAATGCAGGGTTGGTAAATAGAGGAAAGCTAAAAAGCTGACATTGTAAAAGTGGGATGTTTTAATGATGGCGAAATAGAAGTGAGAAGAAAACAGTAGCAATACATTGGTTTGTAGAGACATTAAAATACAAATAATTATCATTAACCTTTATTGGGCAATTTGGACAGGTGTATTTGTAATATGGCAATAAAAGATAAATGAAAAATATAATATGTAATAAATTAAAAAAAAATAATTATATCATAATAGGATTAGATAAGTTCATCTATCTTTTGAACAGGATTAGAAGCTTGTTCCTTGTTTCTTAAAATTTTCTCAATTTCTTTTACTCTCAAGTAACCCTTTTGTATCTTATTGACATTATTACCTAATAAAGGGAAATTATATTGAACAATTTAGCTATATTATGATGTAGTATATTATAAAGTGCAGTGGTTTTAGTGTGATTTTCAATAAACAAAGCAAATTTAAAACATTTTATCTTATAAGTTGTGCCTAGCAGTATTATGGTGTTATATACACTTACCTTTTTTGCAAATATGATGTACAGTATATACATAAACTTTTGGACGTCTTACCTTTGTATCCCATCGAGCAAAAGGAATTTTAATTTGGACAGCTTCTTCCCAAGAGCCATTGTTTTGTGGAACACACTCCTGCAAGGATGCTTTCCCAATTTTAACCTCTTCAAGTTTAGGGTCAACTGTAATCTATCTTTCATATCTTCATAATCTATACTTCTTACCTACTCCACTTACAACTTCATTCATTAACCCTCTACCTTGAGAAGCTCTTAAGCTTTGTATTGAGTGAACGATAGTAAAAAAAAAAATTTTTAAATGAAAAATGGTGATACTGATCTGTGTTCTAGTCAGGTAAGAAATCAGAATCTTGAATGCCGATTCTCAAGGCAGTTAAGCCCTCTCTACTCAAAAGATTGTTATCACAGTCTTCTCAATTTAGAGACTTGTAGAATGTGAAATAGACTTAAAATTAATATATAGGTCTTCATTTTAAAAAAGGTTTGAATCTTGCTAGAAGTTTCTGTAGTCTTTATGAAGTTGTGAAAAATTTTACAAGAAAAAAAACAAAAAAAAAAAAAAACAAAAACAATGTTTACTGTATTTTGAAGCCCACTTAAGAAGACAACATTGTTATGAAACCAAATATTATACAATTTTACATTGTTCTTAATGTAATTATAGTGTTCTAGATTCAGCTCCATTGTTGTTAAATATGATTTACTTTAATTTCAAGTAGTCAATCTACTTGGAAATTCTCATCAACCTGTTTAACCAGAAGTTCACAAACACATGCCATACATTAACAGCATACTATCAGTAATCCTCTCAATCCATCTTTGGAAGCTGATGGCCTTTCATCTTTGCCACGTGACCAGCCCATTGTATTTAAGTCTTTTCTAGCATTGCTTCAACTCTTGTATTCTAGAACTTCTAGTATTATTAGAAACCAAGGTGTTTCCATACAGTTTCAGAATGGTGTGAATGTAACACCGACAGAAATGCTTGAGTAGGTGACGTCTTAATTTAAAACTCAATGCCATATACAAAAATGGACAACACAACAGCTTCTTGACCAGTTTTAATGCCTTTTTGTGAAATTTTTGTTGCCCTAGACATTTTTGTATAAACAAAAAGTTCAATTATCTTGGCTAGTCTTAGCTATTTCTCTGTCGATTATAGTGTTGGAGGATATGACACTGCCAGGGTAAATGAAATTCAGAACCATTCCCTACTTTTTGGAACCAATGATTTGGAAATTGAGTGACTACCATCTTTTTAATGCTGAAGAGCTTTTGTGAGGAGGGAGGCTTATATATATATATATATATATATATATATATAGAGAGAGAGAGAGAGAGAGAGAGAACATGTAGATATATATCTACACACAGGATGCAATAGATATTTGAGGAAACATATTTAGCTGAGCATAAATGGAAAATAACTTGATGTGATGTTACATGTCATGTGTCAAATTTTAAAATTTTCATTTCTTTTTCAGACCTATCAGAGGCATTAACATGTCAGATTCCAATCTGATACAAGAAACAACAAAAGAATGCAACAAAACACATGGGCTGCCAAACATAGTTACTTGGAGATGGCCACTTTCAAGGAGCTGAATAGTTAAATAAGAAGTCACAATAGGTGACTATATGGATCCCACAGTGATGCACACCAATTCACCTGTGATGGTTCTAGGGGGTATAAGCAACAAGAGCAATGCCAATCTGACCCATTTCTCAGTGTCAGGGTCAATGTCACTGCCAGTTATAACTCACTTCCAGCAGTTATAATATGTCTTGCTTAGGCTACTTGCCATAATGTCAGTATTCTTCCAGACTAACTCCAACAGACTTCTACTGACTCACTTTGAGTTCTTTATTTAAGGCATCTTGTCTAGTTCATTTGTGTTACCAGGGATGTATTATTTACTCCATAACATCCCCCTTTTGTGATTTTTTTTTTCACTAGTAAATATTTTATTTCTTAATATTCACCCCCACTCCTCTTTCTGGTGAGTTTGCCAACATACTGAACTTTGTATTTCTTTAGTTTTGGGTCAACATCTAGTTTTTTTGTACGTTTCCTTTTTCTGGTAGTCATACATTCAATGATTTCTTGGGGTGTTGGTATGTCAAAAATATCATATAGTACTTGCATAGGTTCTTTCTTTCTTGCAGTCCTTTCTTCAGTAAACCTTTTCTTCAACTAATTCCAATACGTTTTGTATTCCCGTTTGTTTCCTTTTAACATGTATATCATTTTTCCAATTCGTGACTTTATTACACCATCTTCCCACATTTCTTTTTCCAGTTTTATATACTCTGAAAAACTTTTTCAACAATATTCTTATTCTTTTTCGACCTTGAAATAAGTTGCCAAACACAGATTTAATTTTTCTTGCGAACATCAATTCTGCTGGTGACATGCCTGTTGGTGTATTGGGATTCAGTGTTATCCTGTATACTCTCAAGAATTTTTGTAGGGCTTTTTCACTCACTTTTTTCATTACTTGCTTTTTTTCAAAGCTTTCTTAAAAATACCCACAAACCGTTCAGCTTGTCCATTTGACCTTGGGTGATACAGTGGGGTAGTAATATGTACAATCGAGAACATTTTACAAAAAAATCTTAAAATTTTTAAGCAGTGAATTGTGTATTGTTATCCGAGACTATGGCACCTGTAATGCCATATCTTCCAAACAGTTTGTGTAAAAAATTCACTGTAACCATGGAAGTTGGTTTTTTGCACTTACAAATTTCAGACCATAAATAGATAATGTGATCCATTATTATTACTTATTTTAGTAGTTTTTTTTATTTTTGAAATAAACATGTCTTGTTCTGCTTTTATTTTTATTCCTCCCAGGGTAATTGGTAGTTCATCTAATACATTGCATAATATTAGGTTGGTGCAAAAATAATGACGTAATAATGTCATTTTTTGACGTATTTTTAACGTCAAAAAACGACATTATTACGTCATTATTTTTGCACCAACCTAATATATTTTTAATTTCTATTTCACTTTTTAATTCTGCAATAACAGTGTCTTCAAACAGTTCAGTATTTTTTAGTATCAATTTTGATAAAGTATCAGCATGTCCTAATTTGGTGTGAGTGGGGAGACAGCTGGTATTCCATCTTGAAATCATAATAAGATGGTAGCTCAGCATTGTAATTTATTTGCTGTATGCATAGGAATTCCATTTTTTGAACCATAAATTGATAATAGATGTCTAGAATAGGAAATGCAATATTTATGATCAGAATATTGTAGAGAGCAATACAAATGCAGTAAGATATATACCTATGTTTTATAGATCTATTTGAACTGCTAGGAAATAATTATTTAGGAAACAGAGAGAAAATTGCCTTCATATGAATATAAAATAAATTGATAAGTACACAAAAATAGAAAGGGGCATAAGACAAGGATACATCTTCTCACCAGATTTATTTTACCTTTACAGTGAGACAATCTTAAGAAAACCAGGATTTATTATTGGTGGGCACAATATGAAACTAAGATGCACAGATGATACAATGTTGATGCCAAACACAGAAAGAAAATTGCAAGGATTTATAGGCCAGGTAATAAAGGAAAGCAAGAAGAAAGGACTAACCATTAATTATAAGAAGGTAGAATATATGACTGTCAAAAAAAAAAAAAAAAAAAAAAAAAAAACAGCCCAAAGTGTGAGCTATGCATTGCAGATGTTAAAATCAAGTACAGAATTTTAAATTTCCAGGAAGTGTTTTAACAGATGACAGAAAATGTATCTGTCTATATTTCTGAGATGAGCTATTATGTACACTATTTACATTATTTGGACTATTGTCCTCATCTTTGTCGCCATATTTATTACGTTTCGGCCGTTGTACGCTCTGGCCTTCTTCGGGTGGTTGGAATGTTTTATTTCACTCACTGGGCTAGACTGTTCTAGTTCCACATGGCATGTCTAATGGATGTCAGTTATCTCCTGTTAATTCCCTTCTCCAAGTTCTCCACCACCTTAACCAGGTATTGAACTCACTCTCTTTGGGTCCTGTCACTGGATCTAAATAACGCCTTTATCCACTCAAGGACACATGGCGACAATAGTCCGAATAATGTAAACAGTGGACAGAAAATGTGTTTTGTTTATTTAATGGCATATCAACTCCTTATGGGTCATTTAATGCCAAAATTTAATTTTCTTGGGAGATTTAAAGAAATAAAAATATGTTATTCTGTTTTCACAATTAAATAAATAGTAGATGATACTCAGTTTCTGTGCAGTCACATGTTTGTGTGGGCATAATTACTAGAGGTGGGTTTTGTTGTAACTTTGTTGAAGTTAGTTTTTGGAATACAGTTTGATTTAAGAAATTGTGCAACAAAAATGTATTGCTGGTAATTTTTTTTATTATAAAAATGTATTTTTATATTTTCATAGAGTTTTGACCCCAGTTTGCCCATAGTTGGGACCCTAACAGGTGCTACCACCTTGGGTCAGGGTGGACCTGGGAACAACAGCAATTAAGAGGTGGTTCCACACTCCTCAAAACCTCCTTATCAGAGGCCTTGATTGCAGAAGTAGTTTATTATCATACCCAGGATGCACAGAAAATATCACCATGAAATCTAAAGGCACATTTGAATACTGAAAGAGACCTTTCAAAAGCTAAGCAAAGTATTAAGAAGGAAAATTACATTAGAAACAATAGAAAGTGTGCTGAATTACTATTTAATATCAATGTGCTTATATGGAAGTGAATGCCAGACAATTTTATAAATGAAAAGAGGGACTTGAGGCAATAGAGACATGGTTCTACAGAAAGATGTTGAGAATACTATAAACAGAGTATGTAAACAATGGAGACATTTTATAGAAAGTGGAAACAAAAAGGATACAAACTTAGAATAAGAACATGAGGAAAAGGGTTTGGAGAATGTGACACTCATAGGTCATACTGAAGGTAAGCAGAGCAGAGAGAAACATCAAGTAACCTAACTAATGAGTTTATATAAATGGATGGCAGAACAGAGTCAGAGGGAAAGTAAAAAAGACAAACACTGATAAGAGCTACAAAGAATAGGAAGTTGCAAGTCATAATCATCCATGTCCTGAAGGGACAATACACATAAAAAAAAAAAACAAAAAAAAACTGACTATACTAGTAAGGCTAAATAAGTCTAATTTTCTCCTCTGTATCACAAACTAAGTAACTGGATTTGAATCATGTCAAGAAGCATTTTATATACCCGTGCTGGTTGATAACTCCACCCACGAAGAAATCTACCCACCACCCCAGTATAAAGATCAGCAATGAAAACTAAAATTATGTTTATAGAGACATAGAGAGAAATTCTTTTAAGTAGGTGGTTGAATTTATAAGAAATTCTCACAGCAAGAGAAAGAAGAAAAAGAAAATAAATAAAAATGAGTCACTGGTTACTTGGTCTTCAATCGAGCGTGTCAAGTTAACGTGTCACAAAATGATAGAACTGGATCACTAAACAGCAATAAGCAAGTGTTGAGTCACATGAAGTCTACCAATAGGATATATACCAAGATAGTAATAACTTTTAGAACTAATTCTTTGCATACTATATATTATTAATCAAGAAGACAGAAATTTGTAGTCATTAGTATTTAAAGTAATTAGTAGCTAATATTTTCAGATAGTAATTACAAAGGAAGCCATTTATTATAATCACTGATAAGGTTAGTGAAATTAGTCAGAACCAAGCATTTTATTTAAAATTAAATGATTTTTAAAAATCAATATATTTCATATCATATTGTTTTATAATGTAAATTTGTAAGGAAAAATTGTTCCAGTTTTTCTGTTCTTTATTTAATATTATTAGCTACTTATCATTTGTTAACTTTAAAAAATTTTTTTTTTAAATTTAAAAAAAAAAAAAATCAGTGATTACATTAAGCAGTTTTAAGGACAGAGCCAAAGTGTCTCGATTTGGTGGGGGGGGGCTTTAAGTCAGAATTTGCACACTAAGATTAGTTCACATAGTGAGGGGAGGCAAAAATTTTCGGTTTTGCGGTTAGTCCTCATACTTGGTAACATGCCCAAGCAGTTTCCTTTATCTTAATGATAACTAAATAAAATAAAAATCATTCTATGTTAGGATACATGTCCTTTTATAGTCCTGAATAGTACCACTGAACAGGTGTCTTGGCAGACAAGATGCTGGGTAATCTCTACAAGCTTAATCAGACACCAGGTCAAAAATGAAGTACTCAGAATCAAATTCACTAGTAATGAACAGTGAGACTAACAAGCAAACCAATTTTACATGGGTAAATATTTACCAAAACTAATATTCTAGCAGAATGCCACAAGAATAGTGGTAAGGGGAATTCCATCTAGGCACATGGCATTTCTGGGAGCAATAGAGAGTTAATGGGAAGCAAGCATCTACTGTCCAAGTAAAATTTTACAGATTATACTCAATAATAGCATCCCAAATTTCCAGGAACTGGTTCTATAAAAGGCAGGCAATGTTTAAGAACCTATTCTACTAATTTTCTTTTCAATCAGAGAATGGAAACAAATTAAAATTATACAATTCTTAAAATTATAAAAGCTTAGCAAACTGTTGGATTATCTGAAAATAATCTTGTATATTAATAGCCAATAAATAAGAGCTAAATAGCTAATACCACTGCTGAAAGTTCTGCAGAGGCTGGAAAAGGGTTTTCTGTGATGAACATAATTTATTCTGACAAAAAAAATCATCTTGAAATTTAAAATGTGGCAAAGCTTCTAGTCATAAATTTGATAGGCCTTCCATTAGATATTTGGGACTACAGCGAATCAGTTCGAATGTGGTGAAGAAACCATAAACCTGCTCTGATGACACTAGAGTCAAAAAGCATATTTTCTATTGAATTTATTAAAA
Organism: Acanthosepion lycidas; assembly: GCA_963932145.1. Taxonomy (NCBI): domain Eukaryota; kingdom Metazoa; phylum Mollusca; class Cephalopoda; order Sepiida; family Sepiidae; genus Acanthosepion; species Acanthosepion lycidas. The sequence continues at coordinate 1,758,729 of OZ010593.1, read as the reverse complement.
TCTTTTAATTTTTTTTGATACGATAAAGTAATTTGTTTCTATTTTCAGATTAGAAAGAAAATAAGCAGAAAAAATTTCTAAAGATTAGCTGTCTTTGTGATGGCATCCTAAATTTCCAGTTCCTGGAAATTTAGGATGCCATCACTGCTATTAACCATTAGGCTAACTCCACATCATAAACTCATTATTTGTAATTTAACATTAACACTGACAGCAATAGTTAAAATATAAACTTTCTAACTATTAAACCGGAGTTTAAATTTCCCCATGGTTGATTTGTCAAAGAGAATTTTTTTTTTAATCATTTCACACCAAGCAAGGTGGGAACTGAAAGTGAAAGAGGAGACTGAGAATAGGGAGGATTGAGGAAAGGACAAAAAAAAAAAAAAAAATCAACAGGATTCAAGAAGACAGAAGATGGCAAATGATGTTGCATTTAAAGCTTTAAAGATTGCAGTTATCTGGGAAGCAAGTAAATGGAAATGAGTGGAAGCACAAGAAAAGAAACTGTTGGAGATGAAGTGGCAGTTGCATTTAGCTCTTTTGACATTAAAAAAAAATGGGTGGGACCTAGTTGCCAATCTAGTAGCACGCCTAAATTCCTGTTGTCGGGGTACCAGGAAAAAAGGTCATCAGGGCAGTTGCCATGAAAATATTTGTAGAAAAGTGTTACGGTAAATTACCCATACACAGATGGACTCCCCCAAGTTAAAAATAAAAGCAGGTATTGCTTTTAGAAACACAGAGTTTTTCCAGCAATCAACTCTGACAGTCAGACTTATTATTGCTCGTTTGTATATGATTACATTACTGTTTTTCTGTTAATATATTTGTTAACTCAATTCCTCTCTTTGTGTCTTTATTTTTGGCCTCAACAACTTGGGAACAAGGACCTTTAAGGACCTTTGAGTACCCCAAAAGGTCTACGTGGAAATTGTCAATATTGGTTCTACTCAACAGTACTTGGCAATACAGAAAAAGCCCTACAACAGTTACTTCAGGTGTATACAATTATGCCCAACACACCATCAGCATTACCTCCAGCCGAGGTAATGTTTGCACGTAAAATCAGGTCTGTGTTCAACAAGCTACTCCCTAAACAAACAAAATCCAGACAAACAAACACTGTAACAAAAAAAAAAAAAAAAAAAAAAATACACTACCAATCCGGAGAGAAAGTTTTTTTTCCAGATATTTTGGAATAATAAATCTTTCTGGAAAATGGGTGCAATTGAGAAACGAATAGGAAACATAGTTTACATAATCAAAAGGTCCACAGTTTACTCACAAGAGACATTTAAACCAAATCAGGAAACGCCTGTCGGACGATGCTGACAACAGTCCTCCTGAAGAAAAAGAAGTAATGGATGTCATTTATGACACTTTTAACATGCCAATACCTCAAGCAGGCCTGGAGCAATGCCGTTTAAAGAGGAAAAGGAAAATGATGGACTTTATCGTCGTGAATCCAAAGAGAAAAAGATATTAAGACTCCTTGGGAGGGGGGGGCGTTATGGTAAATTACCAATACACAGATGGACTCTCCCAAGTTACAAATAAAAGCAGGGAGTTTCCAGCAGTCAGCTCTGACAATCAGACTTAACATTCTTGATCGTATGTATATGATTGTATTACTGTTTTTCTGTTAATATATTTGTTAATTCAATTCTTTTCTTTGTGTCTTTATTTCTGGTCCCAACAAAAAGTCAGAGGGAAGCCACATCACATCAGTGAGAAAGTGACTGAAGTCAAGATGTCTGGTCAGGATCAATTATATTTCAGATCCGATCAAGATGATCCCAGTATACTTTGGGGAAAATAACTGAAAAAAAAAAAAAAAACACACACACACTGAATAGACTCAAGTCTTATAAGTGAAACTGGGCAGACAAAACTGTTCAGAAGTTGTCAATGGTTGTACTAGCATAAAATCATGAATCATTGTGACTGAAGTTTATAAAAAAAAAATAAAAAAATGGCTTTGCTCAACTACCAATCACACAAGATTATGTACTCCCAGAAACTGTAATTGTGATCTGTTCAGCATAGTTGAGGTATAAATCACAGGTTGGCTATCATGTTCTTTCATGTTGATTAATGTATTGTTCATAATTGTCCTATAAATAAGTATACATAACTGTTTTTTTTTATATAAAAATGTATTGCTGGAAGTTTTACTATAAAAACATATTTTTATACTTTCATAGGGTTTTGTTTTTGCTTATGGGGGGGGGTCACTATAGCTGAGACCTTAACAGGTGCTAACACCCTGGGTCAAGGCAAACCTGGGAACAGCAGCAATTAAAAGGTGGTTCCAAGTTCCTCAAAACCTCCAATCTCCTGATCAGAGGCCTTGCTACCGGATGTAATTTATTGTCATACCAAGGAATATTCTGGTGAGGAAGGTAGCCAGACAGCAGGATTAAAAACAAGATGCATGGAGGAACCTTCTTATAGAGTCAGCAGGGCTCTATAGCTACATATGCAGCTGATGTGATGATGACATGGTATCAGTAGACAGAGGGCTTTCTAGACTGATGTTAATGGCCTGGGTGAGGGGATCCTCTCCCCTGATGAAATCAATATCCACATGTCCATGGTTTGACCAGGTCTACTTGCCCAAGACATGATTTGTATGAATGAATGCCTCTTTGGCTTTCAATTCAGATATATAGAGCGTTCTGGTCAGGTGGTCAATTGCGTAGTGACCCTACAATCACACCTGATCATGGTATTGATTGACTCTATAATCACACCTGGTCATGGAACTGATAATGAGGAGAACCTGTTGAGATACTTTTGGAATTTCAACAGGTAGCACTGATCAGTATTCTAGTCCAGATAAAATAAATGCTGATTTTCAGAATAGATAAACCTATCAGAAGATGGGTACAACACCCGCTTCCAATTCTGCATTCCACCTACACCTCTGACTATCATTTAGATTTGGTGGTAGTAATAAAAGTCAAATAAAAATAATTATGATAATAATAAAATAAATGGTGAGGTAATGGATAGTGGTTCAGATTGAGGAATCGGAGAGCCGAGTTTGAAATCCAGTCAGATCCATTACGTTCACTTATGTGCTAATACACTTGAGAAAGGTATGGATCCTCTTCTCTCCCCAGCTATGGATAAATAGCAGGACAGACCGAGTTCTATAGCCTTGGATGGCAACTGGTCTACCACAAAAAAAAAAAAAAAAAAAAAAAAAAAAAGAGAAATGGCTAGGAAAAAAACCTGCCTCATCAGTCATGTATCGAAAGATACAGTATCACCTAAGTATGTATCACGCATGGCACATAACTTACTGACTACAACTAAGATTTGGCTCTGGGTGATTACTGGCAGTTCAGTAATAGTGAATTGAATAAGAGTAAGTTTTCTATTCCTTTACTCTTCAATCAATTTAAGATGTCAACATCTCTTGCTGATAAAGCTGAATTTTTTGCCTGTAAATACTCTTGACTCATCAGAAGTATCCTTGCCTAACTTCCCACTTAAAACTGTGTCTCTGTTGAGTGATATACACAAGCCCTTCTATGACTTCTGCTATCATCTCTAATTTGGATCCCCACAAAGCATGTGGATTTGATGGTATCCCTGTAATAGTCATTAAGAAGTGTGTTCCCAAACTGGCTCCTGTTCTCTCTAAACAGCATAATAAATACCTTGCTGCCTCCTGCTTTCCTAGCCTGTTGGAAATCATCATCTGTTTTTCCAATTTTTAAAAACTCAGGTGAACTGTCCAACTTTTCCAACTATCAGCCTATTAGACTTCTACTGCTTTTTGGGAAACTGCTAGGGGCCCTAATCAATGCTGAATTGGTTAAGCACCTCACATTGCAGGGTCTTTTTTCAGACAAGCAATATGGCTTTTTTTTCTCCGGGTCAACTGCTGATGTACTGATGATAATTGTGCAAAGTGCCTATCAAGCTTTAGATAAGAAGCTTGGGCTGTTGCTTTGGACATTTCAGAAGCTTTCAACAGAATTTGGCATACAGGTCTTCTTTACAAACTAAAAAGTTACAGCATCTCTGGAGAAATTTTCAAACTGATCCACTCTTTCTTGTCAAATCATGAAATGAAAGTTATCCTGAACAGCCACTCTTCTAGATTCATTCACACTAATGCAGGTATCCCCCCACCACAAGACTATCCTTAAACTAACTTTGTTTTTAATTTTCATTAATGACCTTCTTGATGACATCAGGTTTCAACTTGGTATCTATGTGGATGAGACAACAATTTACTCCTGTCTCAATAGCAAATCAAAAACGACCTTCAGTCTGTTGTTAACTGGGGCAAAGGATGGCTTGTTAATTTTAACGCCTCCAAAACAAAACTTCCCTCTATTAATCATATGAGGGACCCCTTCCTGCCTTCCATGAGGATGGCTGATTCTAATCTCCAAGACAGGCACTCGTTGCCCCTTCTCAAGTTAATGTTCTCAGCTGACATGAAGTGGAAAGACTATATTGAATCCATTCTTAGGTCAGCCGCTAAGAAAAGTGGTTCACTGCTTCATGCTAGAGAATTTTTCTCTCCAGTATTTATCTTACATATCTAGAAGTCTACCATTTTTTCATGCTTAGAATATTGCTGCCACATATGATTCAGTGATCCTGCTATATATATATATATATATATATATAAGATCCTTGATAAAATCCAAAGAAGAGAAGAATCAGCAATATTATTGGTCCTTATCTTGCAACCCAACATCACCAAGGCACCTAAACTTTAGAAATTTAAGTGCAGTACAAGACTGGCAACCAGATCTCATTAATATGCAGTTGAGTTGGCTGAGATGTAACTAAGTTTGATGGTAACAGTTTCTTTTCTCACTTGTGGAACTCCCTTCTAGCTCTATGCTTTCCAGTTAACTTTGATCTTCAAAAATTTAAATGCAATGTCAATCACTATCTACTGTCCTCCTGATTACTCTTCTTTTGTTCTCGCTTCTTAGTAATGTTTCTGTTTCTAATTCTTCCACACTCAGTAACACCTTGTGTCTTAGTGGCTTTACTCCCTTGCTTGGGTGAACTTGATTAAAAAAAAAGAAAAAAAAAAGCAGCTTAATGAAAATTTGTTTCTAGCAATGGAAACTGATCCTACAAACTGGAAGGCTTGAAAGAAAAGCTAATACACATTACAAACATTTATCAATTTAAAGCCAAAACTAATTTGAAAGAAAAAATTATTTAATTTTTTCACTTTCAGCAAAATATCAGAAACATTGCTCCAATGAATATTATGTGTGTGTGCTTAAACAATAGTCATCAACAAAATCCTTCAATTTCTTGTCTAACAGTCTGGATTTTTTGTCTTTATATTACTTGATTGATTCATTCATTCAACCATTTGCAGGTTATTTAAAACCAAGAAATATATTTTAGGTTTTAAGATTTTTTTTCTTTTTTGGGATAATAATTATTTAGTGATATGAGTCTTACTAATTAACCCATAGCCGGGGGAGAAGTGCATTTGTACTTTTCCCAAGTGTATTTGCATGCAAGTAAATATAACCGAACGGGAATTAGAACTCGGCTCTCTAATAATTCCAAGCTATTATCCATTATAACACTTGCACACACAAGCATAGATCACTGATGATTCCCAAGCACTCACCCATCTAGGTACTGACCAGGTTCAATGTTGTTTAACTTCAGATCATACCTGAACCAGTATTTCAAGATGTAACCATAAGCCTGTCTTTATATTAAGGAAAAAAAATAATGTGTATATTAATAATTTACTGTCATTGTACGTTTTCTAGTTATATTCATACAGCTAAAAAAAAATTTTTTTAAATTAAAAAAAAAAAAAAAATACCAATTATTAAATTCCTTTCTTTTACAGTTGCATTTGTGTTTTAAATATAGAACCAACTCATTGTCACATTCTAAGTGCATAATGACAACTCAGTATGACAGAATTCACCAACTATTTTAAACATATTCTATTGAGTTTGTATAAACTTACAGATATTTGTATCAGTCCAAGAGTCATATTTTCACACTGTGTTCAACTCGGTGTTACTCAGGCCACAACAGGCACCTCTGAAAATTAGGCTATAATAATATATAATTCTATTGATACTATGTAACAGTATTACCTACCAAATAGTCGGGTCATTGGTGACTAAGCCAGTTCCCCTGCTAGGTTTTTTGAGAGTGGCTAGATACCCAGCAGGATTAAAAACGAGGACCTGTCAAAGAGTGGATGAACATTCTTTCAGGGTCAAAAGTCAATAATGCCAAGCTGTTCATTACTGTCAAATCCCTGCCTTGAGCAGAGAGGAACCTGGACGAGGCTTTGCCGAAGAGCAATGTTTCATCTGGGGAGATAAACAGACCCTGAACCCATTTATATGGGTTCTAAGGGAATATTTTTTTGGCCAAGCCTACAGGCTTGGAGAACACGTGGTAAACTTGGCCTTGTGCCACATACATCCCCCTTGGAGGAGCTGTTAAATATTAACAGCCATCTAGCACAAAGGGGTAAACTGGGCTCTATCTGGCCAGTGTGGTTATGACACACCATTGATAGGTGGAGTGCTTCCTAGAACAAAGTGAACATCCAAGGTGGAGAGTTCCCTTGATGGAATCAATGCCCACATGTTTGTGACCAAGGAGAGCCTTCAAGCTGTAGTTTGATCTGGAGAGGGAGGTCTTCTGTCAGGTATACTTGACATCCTACACATTAATGAATACCTCCCCAGCTTTCAACCCAAATATGTAGAGGGAACTGGTTTTGGTGGCTCAGCTAAACGAGGACCCTATGACCACACACGGTCATGGGACAGAAGATTAGAACTGAATGAAGTTACAAAATTAGAATAGGTATTACGTCCAGAAATAATCTTTTCTTCATTGACTCTTAAACTCCCATTTAAGTAGAATCAGAGTTTAACATTGAAAATAAATTAAAATGAGACTTTTTAACCATTATTTGTTTATTTTTCGGATATTAAGTGGACATTTTTAAAATAAAAATTTTATTTTAACAAATAAGGAAAAATTACATTTAAATTTTTTTTTTTTTTTAAATTGTATTACCTAGGTAAATTTATTTTGTCGCAGTTTTATTTTTCTGGAGTGGATACATTTCCAAATTCTATGCAACTAAACATGAACCACAAACTAGGAACGTATTCTTTGAAGAATTAAAAATACGTGTTATGTTCGTAGATTAAAAAAAAATTGTAAAAACATTTCACGTTGTAACGCAAAAAAAAAAATAAATAAATAAAATAAAATCAGCTCCCTTTCAGGGTGGGGACATTGCTTTTTATTTTGAATAATAACTAAGAAGTCAGAAGTGGTTTAATTTATTAATTTCAGAAATTTGAAATTTACTTGTGCTATCCACGTGACACTCGTCACCGACATACAATTATTTGCCAGTGTGTATAAATCTTGTAATGTTGATCATTCATTAGCAGAACGGAGAGTTCGAATCTCACTGGGTATTTAACTGCAGGCTTTCAGCAAAGTTAATCTAATTCACAACAATTAGATTACCTGTTGCACGCATTTCTCGTGAAAGAGAGTTTTACTTTTACTTAAAAGATATTGCTTTAAAAGAAGTTAATGAAAAAAATTTTTAAAATGGGGAAAAAATTTGTAAAAAATACAATACATTATTCATCGAAAAAATTTTATTTCTTCACAAAATAATGTCCTTAACGTATCTACAAAAACAGGTGGAAGCTTTTCTAATTAATTTAATGTCATACTTTTTTTTACATTTTTTTTTTACAATTCAAAGCAGATTTTCTATGAAACCACGTAATGTTCTTTTACTCTTTTACAAACAAAAAAAAAACTGGTGATTTACTTTCTACAAAGTGTCCTGTTTTTTTTTTTTAATAAAAAAAAATCCGCGCGTGAAGATTTTAATTTCTCGAAATTTCATGAAAATATGTAAGTGGGTGGAAACATGTTAAAAAAAAAAAAAATCTTTTTAACAAGATTTTCTGAAAAAAAAATATTTCAAAATTAATTTCATTCAATTCTGAATAAGTCCTGAAAGTTTCATTTAAAAAATCCAACAATTATTTGATTTTTGCAAGAATTTCGTAAATTTAAAGTGTGTTTTCCTCGGGAAAAGCGCAAAATAAAACAAACCTTTTTTATTTTTTTCGCGCTGTCGTAAAAAAAAACAATTTTTAACCAAAATTTTCTACGTGTTAGGAGTAAAAAATTTCAAAAAAATATTTAAAAAATACTTTGGTCTTTCCTCTTCATAACAACATAATTTAAACAAAACTTTGTCTTTTTTCATCGTTTTTACTTTAATGGATGTACCTACTTTAAAAGTTAAAATTTTTACCAAATTTAATTTGTCCTTTTATTTAGGTTTTTCAAAGTTCGTCATTTATTAAGTTAAGTAAATAAAAGTGGTACTGGTAAAACTAGTAAAATGTAAATGAAGAAAAATCTGTCATGAAGAGTTCTTCTCTCATAACAAGAAATGGTTGCTAATTTTAAACCAGGCAATAAAAAGAGAAGAGCGTATTATTGTCAATGTCAACAGACATCTTGTTTAAAAATGCAACTTAATAACTGTTGTAAGGTTGTCCTGGAAAATATGCAAGAAATGTTTAAAAATAAATTAAATAAGTGACGTGGGATTTCTTTTGTTTTATGACTTTTTTTTTTGTATTGTCGCCACTTTAGGTGTTGTTAAAAATGAAAAACATTTTCAGATCTTTGTTTCGATTTTTATGGACAGAAGTTCGAATTCAGGAAAAAAGGGTACAAATTTTTCTTCGAAGTTTTAATGTAGAAAAAAAAATGAACTATTTCCCGACGTTTATTTTTAATGTCCCCTGACCACACCTTTTTTTTTTTTTTGTTAACCAATTTAAAAAAAAAAAAAATCTAAAAAAAGAGAGGTGATTGCAACTACCTGCAAGCAATACAAATCAGTTGGGTTTTTTTAACTTTTAAAAAATGTACACGAAATGCCTGATTTTTTTTTTTTTAACTCGCACAGGTAAAAGAATTTAGAATCAATTTGTTTCATTTTTTAAATTACTAAAAATTGTATTTAAAACTTTTCAAAAACGCTTTTACCAAAAAAAGTTTAATAATTTGTCTTGCAATTCAGTTATTTTGCACTCAAATATCCACAGTATCATTGCCTTATGATACGAAAAAGGTAGGCTGAAAAAGTTCTTGGTTCGACAGGTAAAAAATCTTAAAACAATTACAAACAAAACTAATGTTGGGTCATTTGGTTCAATTTTGGTAAGTGGGGCGAGCTGAAAATTTTTCAGCACCCCCGTGTTTGGTTTTCGTTTTTTTTTTTTTTTTTTTTTTTTTTTTTTTAAAAGGCGGAGGAAAATATTACCGTTTCGCATTTAAATAAATTTGTTTTCTAAACAAAAATATCTTATTTGGAAATAAGAATTTTTAATCTTTAGAATAAAATTTTAGGAAATAAATATTCGTGTATTTTTTTTTTTTTAAGGAAAGATATATAGACATTTATTTAACTTTTTAACTTAAGTTTTTAAAACTAACACGAAAACACCATATGTCATCATATCAGAGGACACTTTCCATTGCACTTGTAAAAGTAAATTTAAAACTTTTAAGAAATAACGGGAGAAATGTCAAGTTTCTTGTTTACCGTAATATCGTGACTGAAAAACTATCAAAAGTTTCCTTATAAAATTTATTTGATTTGCTTTCCTTTTACCAGTTTTTTTTTTTTTTTTTTAGTGATGAAAAATTCACTCTTTCTTTGCAAGTTCAACTTGTTGATTTTCTCTCTACATAAGTTTATCTACACGAGTAAATAAAAATTTACTAACATAGTAATTAAATAGGTTTCTAAGTCAAACGATGTAATTACAAATACGTTAATTTCTTAAAATTACAATGATTAACTAACATGAATGCAAGGGTGGAGAACTAGTTTCAATGTTTAAAGTTTTTAGACAGGCTTAAAGACGTTGTCATGGCTCTAGTTTCAAAGAGAATATGCTTACAAACTTGGGATTAAGTACCGACTTTTATTTACTAATTAATTATTAAAATAAATTTATATATTATTTTGCTAACAAAAAACAAAAAAAAAACAGAATTAATAAAAAAAAAACGAGAAAAAAGTGTGTCCTTGTCAAAAAAACTGCACGTCACAGTAAATTAATGAAATAATAAAACTTTTTTTAAAAAAAAAAAATAAATAAATAAAGGACAAAGAAAGAGTGCAGAAAAAAATAGTACAAACCTTTCCAAATGAAGTCATAATGTTCCTCCGTTGTCATGGTTACTGGGAGATCCGCTGGGCGATCTCCGTACACGAGTGTATATTGCTCCAATATGACACTATTAAAGTCGAAGAGTGGGCGATGATTATTATTATCGCGATTTGCCACGGTCAAAAAGAACACGAAACTGGTTGTGGCTGCGCTGAATAGCAACACGTTTAAGTGCACGACATTCTTTCTTGATTTAGTTGAAGCACCTGTCTTTAGGGTGAAGTTTGAAAAAAGTTGTTACCACTTTATTGAAGCCGTAAATCCATCCTCTACAGAAAGTAAGAATACAATTACGTTATTATTTGTAGCTTTGAACCAACTGAGTATATTAACATTGTGATAGGGAAGAAAGAAAGACTAACAAGGAAGGAGGAGACTCGGCAGCTTATTACCTGGCGAAGCCTTTTTCCTCTAGAATAGTGACCTAGAATTGATATGGAAGACCACGCGGGACATGAACAAACAGAAGTTCTAATAGTAATAATTTTTTACTCTTCTTCTTGTCTTTTTCTTCTTTCCTTTTCTTAGCTGTCTCCTCTTAAAGTTTTTTTTTACTTGTTGCCGGATGTTTTTGTGTTTGTTCAATGAAAGCTATATCGACTTTTTATCATCTCTCAGGAACATGACAATGATTGTTGTGACTTTGACATATTGTGAGTAGAAAAACAGCGATAGTTTTTGTTTTTTGTTGTAAATGAGAATTAAGTTTAAAAAAATAAATAAACCTGCAAGAAGTGTCACTGTTCATGGTAATTGCTTACTTTATCTTTTGATAAAGTAAAAAAACAACGGTTATTTTAACAAACTTTATTAAAAGTTTTTTAACTTTTTTAAGTTTTTGGCTTCATTTTTTTTTTATTTTAAAAAGGTGCTCAACCTGTTTTATTTATTTTTTTTCAGTTGGCACTATTAAGGGAAATTGTCCAATCGTAAAAAAAAAATTGAGAAAACTATTTCATGACTAATTTTTCTTGATAAGCACTTCGAGACTGTCCACACTAACCGCAACATTTATCAATCGAAAAATATTTATTTTTAGAGGTGAGTCTTCCTTTAGAGGAAGGTCTCTAAATTCTGCATAGATTGGTATTCATTGGTCAAATCAAAAATGAAAGCCGCTTCGAAAGACTTAACATTTTTTTAATAAATTATTTTTAAGTTTTTTGTCATTTGGCACTGGAATTTAAAAAGTTTAAATTCTTTCGTACTTTAAAATGTTATTTTCTGGGTGTCGCTATGTGCAGGTAACGAGCCGAGTTCGAATTCTGGTCGAGATCGTTATCACTTTTCATACAATACCCTGGCCTTGAGAAAGTCAGAAATTCGGCTATGGTTTTAAATTTGTTTAATAATTTAAAATCATAGCTGACTGAATTTCTACCTGTACGGCAGAATGGTCTCTCTAGTCGACAACTATAGGCGATAAGGGCAACTTTGAATTCAAAACCGTTGTGTCCCTAGCGGGGCACATACTTTGGCTGGCGTAGGCGTTCGATTTGACCCAGAAGTGGAGTAAAAAAAAATATTTCTCCACCTTTCAGATGAGGGAAGGAACCCAGTCCCAGTGATTCGAAGCCTGCGCAAGCACCTTCCTCATTGTACAAGGTAAGAGAGGTGAATAAATCACACTGTAGAGTGTAAGTGTAACAACATAATGGATAGCGTAATAATGGATAGCGGCTCGGATTGAGAAATCGGAGAGCCGAGTTCGAATTCCAGTCAGATTCAGTACATCACTTCACTAATACCCTTGGGAAAAGTATGAATTATCTTCTTCTCTCCCCAGCTATAGGTAAAAATAGCAGGACAGACCGGATTCTATAGCCTACTGCAAAAAAAAAAAAAAAAGAAATCGCTGGGAAAAAACTTGCCTCATAAGTTATGTATCGAAAGATATATGATCGCCTAAGCGTGTATTACGCATGGCACATAACTGAACTAACTGCGGGGAAAAATCTGCCTCGTCAGTCAGGTATCGAAAGATACATGATCACCTTAAGGGTGTATCACTCAAGGCGCATAACTGACTGTACCTTCAATTCGAAATGATTACGGATGCTAATATTGTCCTTTCTTTTTTACATTTTCACAATATGAATGAAAAAATTATTTTTAAAATAATATAAATTTTTATCACATTTTTATTCTTACTTCAAAAGAACTATTTTACTTTTTATAATCGAATTTTATTTTTTAATATTTTGTCAACATTTGTCTTTTGTATTCTTTAGTTTACTTTATCACATTACATTTAAAAAGAAATTCAAGTGTACATGTCACCGAGCCTGTCCGCCATTTTTATCACGTGCTTGCGCGTTAAGACAAATAGATATGGCGCAGTCGGACATTGAGAAAAAAATCAATCACGGTACAGTGTGCAACCTTAACCTCTAGTCTAAATTAATAGTAAAAGATTTTTTATAAAATAAATACTTGTTTTTTTTTTCCGATTCATGAACTGTCGACATCTGTGTACTGTTCGATAATGACTGCCGGCTCAGTGATTTCGATTCATTTGAAAAATCGGAAACTTTCAAGTCTCATCCAGAGCTTATTTTTGAATTTGATCTAATAATCCACAGAGCGAATCTGTGTCACATTCCAGGCCGTATGTCCTATAGGCGCTTCTTATTGTCTTGTCATCATAAATTGTTGAATTGGTTTTTCACAGTAAAGTTCCATTTAACTACAACAGAACACAATACCCCACTTTGTATATATCTCTTTTTAAAAAATTTCATGCCTTAAAATTTTTTTTACATTAAATGGGTTATGTTTTACATTGCAATCTGACACAAACACAAATAAATATGTATTGAGAAATTTTATTTTTTTATTCGTGACGTGTTGTAGTTTCTTAGTTTGTGATGTCTAAAAATCGCCTTCAAAAATACAGTACACTGCATTACTGTAACTAACAGTACTTGTGGATTGTTTTAAAAGTAAAAAGTGCTTTCAGCTTTAGATTTTATTTAGTTTTAAATTGCTTAAAAAAGTATTGTCTTATGCACCAGATGTTTAAATGGGCCGCATATATATCAATATCATTAATAACAATTCAATATTGAATAATGTTATTGTTAATTTTTAAAAAGCAAATCGGTTGTTGAATTTGCCGCGTAAATAAACTAGGAATTTACTCTTTACAAATGAGTTTTTTTTTTTTTTTTTGAGCCATTATTTATTTTCAAGGGAAGCAAAGTCTAGTTCCTGTATGGTTGCAGTGTTTCGCACAATTTGAAATGGGTTTTTTTTTAAATTAAATTTAAACAACTTAAACTTTAAAAAAGAATAGTAAAAAAAATAATAACTCCATTTTTTAAAGAAAAATATTGTATTGCAAGAGACATCAATGACATTGGATTTTTAGACAGTTTTTTTTTTTTAACACTCAAAAAATAAAAAAAAAACTTGACTGTAGTGTTAACGTTATAAATTGTTTAAAATAAAAAAGGGAATTTTTGCCTTTTTCTTTGCATTAGTGAATGAAATCACTGAAAAAAGAATACTAATTTTTTTGTTTTTAATTTGTTTAGTTTATGGCGTTCGGTTTGCTCAACAGGTAACTGTTAATAAAAACTAATAATGTTTTCTTTTGAGTTGACTCATCGTACGCGTGTACAGTATGTAACTAGGCTTGTCACCATGGGGACGAGGGCTGGTAGGGGGAATAGCCTGCATCCCCCCCCCAAAAAAAAAAACATCAATTGTACCCACCCGCTGTGATAACGATGTGTACTAATTTTAGTGTGCAGATTCTTACTCGTGGCCCCACCTGACTGAAAGGCCACCCTCACAAAACGCTCTCTAGCAACAGGCTTCATCTAATGACAAGTCTTCTTTTAGGGCTGTAGAAAATAAATGGAATCAGATACACTTAAGAGGAGCAAATAAAAAATAAATTTTAACCATTGTAAGGTAAAAAAAAAAAATTGTAACTTTATTTTGTTGTTACCTTTTGGTAAAGAAAACAAATTAAGCAAGTTTCTTTTTTTATTTTAATTTATTTGCGTCTGTGTGTGTGTATTTTAATACTTGTGCCCACACTAACATCAACAGCACTTTTTGCTGGAACTAAAAACTAAACAGAAGACAAATTATGATAGTGCTACAGAACTGTGCACTATTATTCATCAAAAATCATTACTTCTCTAGGTGAGTTATAACTTTGAGTAAATAATTATAAATCCCCTGACATTTATATATACAAAAATACTCATAAAAATGAGTAACAGCAAGATGTGGAAACAACAAAATGAGTTTTATTTATTACCTGGTTGTTATGTTGTGTTGGGGAAACAAGTGACAGTAATACTGAGTAAAATTGTGAGTTTGGGGTCAAATGTAGATCAAATATGGATCAGAATCTGACAGAATGATAAGATAAAGAATAAGTAAAGTGTATACAGTCTTTTTTGTAATTATTTTATAGATGTGTGTAATGAGTGTCCAGATAATTTAGTTGGAAAATACAAGAAATGTCTAAGGTTTTCTTACTTTACATTTTTGTTGAGTGCTAATATGTTACTATTATGGCCTGAAAATGGAAAAGGAGCCAAAATTTTTGTTGATGCATGTGTTGACAGCTTGACTGTTGACTGCCTGTCCAATAGTGAAAATGTCACATCTTTGTGTGCGTGTAGAGGAGGAAAGTGGGTGTTGATTCTCATTGTTTTAGAAAAAATGAATTAATGATAATTGTAATCAGACAAAGGCAAAAATGAAGCACCTAGTATGAATCAAAATTACTAGTAATGTCAGGTAAGACTATTAAGCTAATCATGATCAGGCTCACATCAAACTATAAAAAAAATGAGCTTGTTAGTATTTGAAATAAGGAAGGATGAGATAGAAATCCAAAAGGAAAAATTTGTTGGATTTCTGATGTAATCCATCCAGCTACATTTCACTGACCCCAAAACACACATACCATGATATTTAGTCATATCAAATCATTATTTTTTAACTTTTTGTTATATACCATACCTGTTGTAACCTAGAAAAGGTTACTGAATGAGGAATAACCAAAACGGAAGTTGGAAATGAAATGGTAATCTTTATAACATCAACAAAATACAATACTCGCCAGCGGCGTGAAGTAGGTAAACCACTGTTACTGGTGGACTACTTATACAGCATATTACCCCCCCCCCACACACACACACACTTATAATAGTGTCCAACGTATTCATGAGGATTGGGACATACTTATTAGTGTTCATAGGTATGCTATATAACAGTACCGATGAACATTGATAAGGTCTGCCGTTTAATGATTAAACTGTTTATTTTTATAATGTTATATAATGGATGTTTCAGAAAGCTTTGAAGTAATTCAATTTAGTACAAGGTCGCTATAAGGCCTATATTTATTATACTAGTGATTTGATTTGCAAGACACTCACTAACAATTGCATGCCAGTACATACCCCACAGCATGGTGGAGTAATTGATTGTAGCTTGGATTGAGAAATTTGAATTCCAATGGAATTCATTACATTCACTTATGTGCTAATATCCTTGGGAAAGGTGTGAATCCATCTCCTCTTCCCCAATCTATAGGTAAATAGCAGGACAGACTGGGTTCTATAGCTTTGGGTGGCAACCCATCTAAGAGAAGGAAAACTCTGAATTGAAACCAGCCTGGAGAGGGTTGGACTCTGTCAGGATATCTTACCCAAGACACACCCACTTCTATTGCAGCTGCAGTATATATGGTGCCCCTCTGCCTCAAAAGAGTTACGGGGCTTGTGATTGTGATACATAATATTTATTAAGTTGGGTCATAATAAATTTCTGTTTTTGGGAACCAATTATAATAAAGAATGCATCATCTTAACTAGTAATCCTGCATAACAGTTAAAAATAAATTTGCTTTAAAGTAAGGATCTCAAATACATGACTGTTTCTGCAGCCCTTAGGGAACAATTTTCATGACCAATATTTTCTTCAAATTTTAATAAATTTGTTCCCTGCTCCTTCCATATCAACTCACTCATGCACCCAATGAATAAATGACATGAAACAATCAACTCACAACCACAACTTTGTTTTAACATAGGACAGAAGATAAATTTTCTCCTTTTTGCTATCAAATTAAGGTAAGTAGAACTCTATTTAAAATTACACTCGTAAGTTTGAAATCGGTAAAAAAAAGAAACAATCATATTTTTGTTCACATTTTGTACTTACATATCCAACTCTATCAGACGCGTATAGATTCCCTCATTTACTCCACCCAAAATTTTGCACTCCCTCAAAAAAAAAAAACTGCCTCCCACCCCAGCTGTAAATATAATGCAAAATTTTATCTCTGAAAAGTGGATAATAGCCAGCTATCCAATTGTAGGTTAGTGATTACTGAACACTGCTATTCAGGACAACAGACAAACTAAAAACAGTTCAACTTCTAATTTTCTATATGTGTGTTTCAGCAATCAGTGTAACTGATTTTACATATAACAGCAAAAATTGAACTATGAGAAGAGTATAAACACACATTTAAAACCATTGGCTGTGCTGGAAAGAGATCCCTATCATATTCTGTTGATCTAAAACCAAATTCTTTCAGAGACTGTTGTAGCATGATAATGGGTATGTCCCCATTCACATAAATACAGTAGTAAATACTGTATGTTGGTCTGCAGTTGGGGATTCATCTCCAGTTGTGCTGGTCAAACTCTCTGCCTCTGGTCAGAGAGGATCCCCAGATGAGGCTATGTCGAAGGGCAAAGTCTCGTCTCAGGAAACAGCTACCCAACCCCATTTTATATGGGGATCAACGGAATTTTTGGCTGAGACTACGGGCTCAGATACCCCACATTAAATTCAGTCTTGTGTCACATTTGACCACGTGGGCAGTTGGTAGATATCCTACAGTTGGAGATTCATTGTGATATTCACTTGACTCACTTCTAGCAGTTGACTACTACTGCAAGCAAATCTTATAATCTTATATGTGTTGTTCTTGTCCTAAGTATTATTGTTCATTACCAACCTTCATTTGATTATTCTATTCAGTAACCTTCCCTAGGTTACAACAGAGACCCTGAACACATTCCACTTCACAAAAAAACTTGAAGTGACTGTATAAATGAAACCACAGTATTAGTATACACTGGCTTATATTTGAATGAGAAGTATTGGCATTTCTTTTCAGTGTAAATATCTTTGATTCCTTGTTTGCAACTGATCGATGTCATGCAGAAAAAACACATGTCACAAAAGATAACAGTGTGACTCAATACATTCTTGAGGGGCTAGAAATTTGTAAACCTCAGAACATTTTTTCTACCTCACTTCTCCATCCCTCGTTTTCACATCAGGGTTCAGAAATAGTTTCAGCATAGATCTAACATTGCCTCTGGCCTCAACAAATGATAGCAGAAGACAAGCAAACCAAAGACATAGCTGGACAACATGGTATCAGAGACAGAGAAAGAAAGAGAAAGAAAAGATTAGAACATTGAGTAGAAGTGATAAAATGAAGTTAGAAGGTGATATTGCAATACCTAATAATTCTTAATGGCAGCCATTTTTATGCTTTTTGTTAAATAGAAAATCATAAAAATGACTTTGCCAATTAATTAATTGCTAAACTTCAATTTTCTTTAGATTTTATTAAATTTATTAGGAAAGTTATATCTTAAAAACCTACAAGATGGACTGTTTTTTTACTAAATTACTGACTGTTGGTCCTCTTTTGAAAACAATGATGGCACCTACCCTGAATCCATCATAAAAATACAGGATGTGGAATTAGTAGATAGTAAACACTTCAGATATCTCAGTGTATGAATCAGGTAAAACAAGTACAGGAAAAAAAATGATATTAAATATAAAATAGGTTGTGCTAGATGTAGTTTCACCCAACTTCAAATTGATACAAAACCCAGGGTGGTAGCACCTGTTGGGGTCCCAGCTATAGGCAAATAGTAACCTCACCAAACAAAAATCAACAGTACATTTTTATAATAAAATGACCAACAATAGGTTTTTATAGCAAAATGACAATCTATGCAACACTTAAAAAAAAATATAAAAATACATTTTTTTAGTAAAATTACCAACAATACATTTTATGACCTACAAAATATCTATCTAAAAAATGTACCTTTTACTCTGAAACTATAAAATTATGTACAAAATATCTGTAGTTGAAAGCATAAAATTACAAACAAAATATTTAGATTTTGGCATTAAATAACTCATTGGCATTGATATGCCGCTAAACAAATTCAACTATTGATACAAAACCAAAATATCAACCTGAAAACTTAAGTCATGTTCTTAAATAACCTCGTCAGATCAAGACTTTCATATAGATGTCATGCATATCATGAAAACCATACAGAGAGATCTCCACTGTCAACTGTCTTCAACTGCTTCCTAAGATCAATGGTGAAAAAAGGCTTTGAGTGAGTGAAGCCTGAGGTTCTTGGTGGCGATCATCCTTCTTTGAACATTATGGACTCAGTCAGTTATGGGCTATGAATGATACATGCTTAGGTGATCATGTATCTTTTGTTACATGACTGACAAGGCAGATTTTTTCCCGTAGTAGGTTGCCATTTCTTTCTGCAGTAGACCAATTGCCATCCAAGGCTATAGAACCTGATCTGTCCTGCTATTTACCCATAGCTGGGGGTGGGAGGAGAAGAAGGGGATTCATACCTTTCCTAAGAGTATTTGCACATAAGTGAATGTAATGGATTTGACTGGAATTTGAAATTGGCTCTCCGATTCCTCAATTTGAGCCGCCATGAACTGGCGTTACAGAAATAAAAGACAAAGAGCTGTACCAGATAACAGAAAACACATCATTTGAGGACTTTCAACAGAAGCAACAACTAAAATGGATATCACATGTAACTTGAAGCAAAAGAAATGATATAATCATGATGTTGATGTTCTACACTACTTCAAACAAAAGTTTAGGAAGGAACACCTTCTCCATCAATACTGGAAAGAGCAGTAACCGCTACTAGACTTAAGAAACCTATTTTCCTGAAAGATTGTTTTAAGAGATTTTATAAATTTCAACTGACACTAATATTAGTTGCTCACTTGATGAATGCCAAATGTTTCCTTATAAGGAAATGGCTAATATTACCAGTACCATATTTATACAGCTTCAGGTGGTTGAATTTCGAATTCAGAGTCATCCATCTCCTAGACTAGTTGCCGACTACAGCTAGACAGCCCAGTGTGCCCTGTTATTTAACCCATAGCTGGAAGGAGAAGAGATGGATTTTTACTTTTCCCAAGAGCATTTGTGCAAAAATGAGTGTAACGAACTTGGTCGGAATTTGAACTCAGCTTGCTGATTTCTCATCTCAAGATGCAAACCATTTACACAATCTGCACATCTTATAATAAAGATACAATTCTTAAAATAAATAAATATTAGAAATTTGTACCAGAGCTGCAGTCTTTGTTCCTTCTTTTGATCATATATTGAGATGGGGGGAGGCATCTTAAATTGTACTTTCATTGGTCAGTACTAGGAGGTGCAGACATAGGATTTACACTTTATCTGTTTTTTTTCTTCTTCTTTTTGGACAAATTGAATATTTTCTCAAGGCCAAATTTTAACCCACTCAACCTTCCAAATGCTCATTCAACTGTTTCTATTTTCTGTGTTGCTCTTACTGTACATCTCTGTATTACATGTACAAATCAGGGTACTCTCTGCAGATTAACTTGCAGGCTATAGTTAGTAAGTTCGATCCTTGCTATCTGCTTTACTACTCTGATCCCACGTGAGCTTGGTTAATTTTCACTATTGATACAAGTCAGATGATCAACATTACTGAAAACTCCTAATATAAGTCAACCATTGGGCCCACATCATGCACAATGCCTTATGTCTGTAATTATGACAATCTTGCAATAGTTATGTCTTTTTAAATTATTCCCTATTGTATAAAGCTACTGACAGACTCTTCTGAAAAAAAGAATTCAATTATGGAGAGGTAATGAGGAGTTCTTGGCCCAACCAAGAGGGCAATAACAAAAAAATTTGACATTTGCTCATTTGGTTAGATGTTGAGAAATGGGTCAGTGCCTCTTTTTACAATGTGCTACCCAAAAAGTCATGGAATTTAAAGCACAAAATGTATTCCTTAAAAAAATAAATTAAAATTTTAAAAGGTGTACAGAATTTAATAATCAAATTTAAAATGAATATATTAAAATAAAAGGAAAGAATAACAAAAAAAAATTACATTACACCAAAGTAGTAATATTGAAAAGCAAATAAATTTACAACAAGTCAAACAAAAACAGCTTAAACAGTTTATTGTTCTTCTCTCATCAGAACTTAATCTAAGATGAGAAATGTATGCAGCAGCTAAAATTAAGAACACCAGAAACAGACTATTATATAATAAATATATAACCAACAAAATCTAAACCAAACAGACACCCCTTCTGCTTGTAGAGGGTTGGCTGCAAAGTCTTAATATAAATTGGATCTACAAACATAAGGGGAAAATCAGAGTTAGCTTTCCTCAGCTCAAGAACATTGATAGTTATTTAATAAACGTTTTTTAACAAAACATTATTAGAACTGAAACAGAATGGAACTGATTTTAAAAGCTGTGTGAAATATCTGGTGAAACACTGGATAACTTGCAGCACATTTTTTTTTATTTTACTTCTGCTTTATCTGTAATTCTATGTTTCAAGTTTGGCACAAGATCATATATGTAGAGTATTAGTTGGGGGAATTAAAGTTACTGTGAACAAATTGTAAGTTCAATGTACTAACCCTTGTATTGTGAGTTCTTAGTATCTGCAAATATCTAGGTAAATATTTACATAAGTTTATTTGTTTGTTTTTCTTTGGAAAGAAAAATAAGAAAGAAAAAAAATTGTTGTGAAGAAAATAGAAAATAATCTTTGTTGCATAAGACAGTTGGACAAAAGTAGAAGGGAATGTGCAATTGTCATGTGTCCATCATTTTGTTAAATATCACATGAGTGTAATTGGCAGTTTGATATCACGTGAAGCTTGGGCACAAATTGAATAGGCATTTCTGGATCACTGCAATCTCTAGTGAGAATAAACCTGATTCTGTCATTCTATTTACACTTCACAAGGAGGACTTCTTTTTTTTTTTTTAAAGCAAGAAGCAATGAATAACAGTGTGCAGACGTAAAATACCTCAGACAGCCAGAACACACCTACCTTTCACAGTTCAAGGACATACCAGGACAAGCTTTTACATGTAAGACTTTGACAATTACCATTCCAGGCAGGGCTGGCATTTACTACCCAACCAACCAACCAACCAGTGGGGGAACCTGATTGGGGCTTGCAGGCAGTGTTTTGTGACCTTTGCTATCTTATCAGCATTTTCTTTTGCTACCTATATTTATATAAATTACAAATTAAAATAAGCACAACTGGCTATTAAGGGATTAAAAATTTTTGTGGATTTTGACATCACTCTGGGATCTTTTTTCATCCAAATCCGTTAATTTATTTTGCTCGTGCTAAGTCTTGAAAAAACATTATATAAAATTCACTATTTTTTATCCATAATGTTGAATGTAGTAATTTATTCAACTTTTTAGCAAGAAAAATCTCAAGTTGATGTTAAAAATTGCCGCAAAACATTATTGATTTATTTAACATAGAATGGCCTATTATGACAGGTCTCTAATTTGTATTTAGATCCATTGGATTTATTTTCAATTTTTCTTGTTGAATTGTTCACCTATATTGCATAGGATCCATTCTTGTACATAATTAGATTGCAATAAAATTTGTATTTTATATGAATACTAACTTATGAAAATTGAGATGTAGTAGAATGGAGTGTTTCCATGTCATAGATTCAGTGGACACACAAGACCCTTGCACAGACCCTGATTCCAGGAAATCAACATGTTCAACATACTTCAAAGAGTTGGTCATAGGAACAGTGTTTGACTGCAAAATATGTGAGTGTGAAATTGGAAGTATATATGCATGTATATACATCTCATTTTATGTACCAGGCTTACAACCACATCATGTTGAAACACTGGTTCCAGTACAATCACCAAAGTTAAGTAACATCAAGCTTGGTCAGTACCTAGATGGGTGACTACTTAGGAATACCAGATGCTGTATACTTGGATGTTTAGGTGGTGTAATGGATAATGGCTTGGAATTTTTAAACTGGAGAGTTAAGTTTCAATTCCAGTTGGATTTGGTATAATCGCTTATGCACAAATACCCTTGGGAAAAGTATAAATCTATGTCTTCTTCCCTCCATTTATGGGTTAATTGGTAAGACTTGAATCACTAAATCATTATTATTTTTTTTTAAATTCTTACAATCTAAAAATATTTTCTGGCTTAAATAACCTGCAAAGGGTTGATAAGCCATAAAAAAACAAATCATTCAAATCAAAATTTTTTAGGTACTATGAACTTTCATGAGTGTTCAAAGGTTTACATAATTTTCTAATTCTTGTAACACTGGATCTTTCTCCTTCCTATTTGTGTTCCTTGTTTTGCTCTTTTTCCTTGCTCTTTCTGTTCCTTGTTTTGCTTTTTTGCTTACTCTTTCTGTTCCTTGTTTTGCTCATTTTCCTTAGTCTTTGTGTTCCTTGTTTTGCTCTTTTTACTTCATTTTCTGTTCTTTGTTTTGCTCTTTTTCCTTCCGCTTTGTGTTCCTTGTTTTTCTCTTTTTCCTTTCACTTTCTGTTCCTTGTTTTGCTCTTTTTCCTTACTCTTTCTGTTCCTTCTTTTGCTCTTTTCCTTCTTCTATTCCTTATTTTGCTCTTTTTCCTTACTCTTTCTGTTCCATGTTTTGCTATTTTTCCTTTCCTTTCTCTTTCTGTTCCTTGTTTGTTCTTTTTCCTTCCTTTTTCCATTCCTTGTTTTGCTCTTTTTCCTTACTCTTTCTGTTCCTTCTTTTGCTCTTTTTCCTTTCTTTTTCTGTTCATTGTTTTGCTCTTTTTCCTTACTCTTTCTGTTCCTTCTTTTGCTCATTTTCCTTTCTTTTTCCATTCCATGTTTTGCTCTTTTTCCTTACTCTTTCTTTTCCTTGTTTTGCTCTTTTTCCTTCCTTTTTCTATTCCTTGTTTTGCTCTTTTTCCTTACTCTTTCTGTTCCTTCTTTTGGTCTTTCTCCTTTCTCTTTCAGTTCCTTGTTTTGCTCTTTTTCCTTTCTCTTTCTGTTCCATGTTTTGCTCTTTTTCCTTTCTCTTTCTGTTTCATGCTTTGCTCTTTTTCCTTCCTTTTTCCATTCCTTGTTTTGCTCTTTCTCCTTCAGTTCCTTGTTTTGCTCTTTTTCCTTACTTTTTCCATTCCTTGTTTTGCTCTATTTCCTTACTCTTTCTGTTCCTTGTTTTGCTCTTTTTCCTTTCTCTTTCTGTTCCTTCTTTTGCTCTTTTTCCTTTCTCTTTCTGTTCCTTCTTTTGCTCTTTTTCCTTCCTTTTTCCATTCCTTGTTTTGCTCGTTTTCCTTCCTTTTTCCATTGCTTTTTTCGCTTTTTTTTCTTACTCTTTCTGTTCCTTCTTTTGCTCTTTTTCTTTTCTTTTTCTTTTCCTTGTTTTGCTCTTTTTCCTTTCTGTAAATGTTGTTTTTAGTGGATCCTTGTATTTGAGTAGATGTTCTGTTTTATTTTAAACTCTATTTATTTCATCTACAGAGACATCTGAACGAGTGATTGTCCCTTAAAAACAAATAGTACTTTGCTTGATTGTGAAGCTCTTTGTAGCTGAGTGGTTAAAGCTTGCTGAATCAGTTTCTCCTGCAAAGAGGGATGAAAGTTCAAATCCTGCAGAAGAGTACATTTTCTTGAATTACAGGCCAGTAGATGAAATAAATACTGTTTGAAATATAACTGTGTCTACTCAAATATGGCTATTCTCTAAAAATAATGTTTAAAATAAAATATATAAATATATTTATATAAAACAATATTTCATATAAAATAAATGTTTCCAATTATATATATATATATATATATATATATATATATATATATATATATAGGTTGTAGTGGAGATATCATTGTGGTTCTATGAGGTATTTTTTGAACAGGGGATAGTATATACTAGTATAAAAGTTGACATTGAGATTGTAGTGAGCCCAAATGTAAAAATAGAATATGAAAATAAAATATTTAAAAAAATTCAAAATAAAAGAAAGCATTTCCTTAAAAACCCACACTTCCTTCTCTCTCTCTCTCTCTCTCTCACCTAATAAGAAGGCACATCTCATATAAAAACAGGAAGAAGAAAAGACTGAACAGCTGATGTGAAATGGAAGTTTACTCGTCTCGGATCTAGTTTTTGTAAATAGAAGCCTACCAAAATGACAGAAGCTTCATGTATAACTTTCTAACCCATCATGAGGGTCAAGAAAACAAAGCATTTGGCATCCACAACATGTTTCCAAAGTAAGCACACTCCCAACTACTACCATGAGTCTGACTCATAAACTCACAACCACCCCAGCCAAATGAACTTTCATCAACCTGAATTACAAAGGATCCACTCCAATTCAAGTCAAATGAATAAACATAAATTATTTGTTCATACTTTTGATCCTGTATATCGAGTAATATTGCTATGATCCTCTGGCAC
Organism: Acanthosepion lycidas; assembly: GCA_963932145.1. Classification (NCBI taxonomy): domain Eukaryota; kingdom Metazoa; phylum Mollusca; class Cephalopoda; order Sepiida; family Sepiidae; genus Acanthosepion; species Acanthosepion lycidas. The sequence goes on along the minus strand of OZ010593.1, from coordinate 1,733,864 downwards.
TTCTTCACAAGGTCAACACCCAATGGCAACAGTCTGTTTTATGCTTAAATGCAATCTTCAGGCCATCTAAATGTCGACACTTGGAGTTGACTTCAGTGTCTACTTTTATACTTAACTTACTTTATGTATATATAATGAAAAACAGACCACTTTAAGGTAATATAAGCCTACCAATATATATATATATATATATATATATATATATATATATATATATATATATATATATATATATATATATATATATATATATATATATATATATATATATATATATATAAGGGCACATGGCACAGTGGATAAAGGCATTAGTTAGATCCAGTGACAGGATCCAAAGAGTGTGAGTTCAATACCTGGTTAAGGCAATGGGGAACTTTCAGAGGGGAATTAACGGGAGATAACTGATAACTGACATCCATTAAACATGACACGTAGAACTAGAACAGTTTATCCCAGCGAGCGAAATAAAGGGCTCAGTTTGATATTCCAACCATCTGAAGAAGGGCGGAGTGTACAACTGTTTCAGCCATTGTAATAAATATGGCGACAAAAATGAGGATAATAGTCTGAATAATGTAAATAGTGTGTGTGTGTATATATATATATATATTTATGTATATGGCCATCCTACACAAAATATTACTAAATATACATACACACATATATATTTATATATATATATATGTGTGTGTGTGTGTGCATGCGTGTCTTTAGTGATATTTTGTGTAGAATGGCCATATTTTATTGCTTTTAATTTTTAAATAATTTGTTAATATATTAATATCCTTATTTATACTTGTCAGGTTTGTTTTCATTCACAAGTTTTATTCTCTACTAGTAACATTGTCCTTTTTTTAGGTATGTGTTAGTCTTTACAATACCTCCATCTTTGTCAGACAGTGAAACGATGATTTTGTTATTGGCTGCTAATTTATTTAGAGCATTTATATATTTTTTGTGGTTTAAATATTTAAGCTCTGGTTATAATAAAAGCATGGACCAACAAAACTTTTTCAAAAAAATCTATATTCTAATCAAAGTCCTTATTATAATTTAAATTAAATTAAATAATAGAGCAAGCAAAACATATAACCAATAAGTAATTTATTTCAGTCTTTACTATTGCTGGAAATATTTTATCACCTGACTTTGGTACTTGAGTCAGCCATATTTGGTATTTCTAAAATGGGCAAGTTATACCATGAGCCAATAAACTATAAAGAAAACTGTAACAGTTTTTTCCTGATAGCTTTATCTTGTGTGAAGGAATGTGTTCTTGAATAGCACTCTTCCTTGAAATTGCTAGTCTGGACTGAAACTGTTGTTATAGTAGGAAGTTTGTCATTTGACCTTTTCCATATATAAGCAGCAAAAACATGACATTATTAGATCACAGAGGTTTTTTTTTACTATGCCTCATACAGTAAATACATTAAAACACTTCAAAGTATTAATAATGATTGGAATGATAGCATAAAAATAATATGCAAACAATTCCAGTAACTGCTGAAAACAATTTTATTCACTTCACTTATCTACAGAGCATTTAACTATGATTTTATAATTGGATATATATTAAGCTTAATACAGCTGATTGCTAAAAACGAATAGAGTAGGAGTATTGACACTATACAATCTTCTAAATAAAGAGAGCCAGTCTGCCTTGAAAAATCAATATTTACTCCTTTATTTTTTTTTTTTAAAACTTGTGTCCCAGATACAGAATACACAAATCTCTGACACAGGTAAGGAAGATGCAAATGTTTGACCAAGGTAATGCATAAATACATGCATATATTGCCATTTGTTTTGTTGTGGCCAAAAGCAAAATGGGTCCTGCCTGAATAAGGATTTGTCATAATTGATTTGAGGCAAGGTTTTACAATGCTGGATACTCTTCCTCAGACAAGTCCAAGTACAACAAATGTTTTTATTGAAACACCATCTCTAGGAAGGTTACTATTCAAGGCCTGAAACCCCACCCTATCATATATATATATATATATATATATATGTTGATTGTGGTTTCTATAGCAAGCATAGAGTTGCTAACCCCATGGACAACTGATTTTGGATTTAGAGTTTCCTTCACCTAGACTAGCTGCCAACCAAAACTAGAGATTCCAGTCTGCTCTGATATTAATCCCTAGGTTAAGGCAGAAAAGATGGATTCATGCCTTTCCAAAGGTATTTAATTCAATTTTTTCTCACCAGAATCCATCTTGCACATTTATAAATCTACCATTTGTCTGTACATTTAATATTGCTGCCATATCTGGTCTGATGATCGTATTATATATATCTCAAGATTCTTGACAAAATCTAAAGAAGCATTTGTAATATTATTGATCCTGACCTGGCATCTCAACTTCAGTCGCTACCCCACTACCATGTAGCTTCCCTGTGTCTTTTCTATAAATATTTTCATAATTATTCTAATGAGATTTCCTCCTCTGTACCTTGACTGCATAAATTTAAGCATACTACTAGATTGGCAATTAGGTCTCATTGATTTACTATTGAAATAGCTAGATGTAACTATAAGTCCTATTCTAATAGTTTCTTTTTTGCACTTCTTACCTGTGGCACTTCCTTCCAATTTCTTGCCACTTACAATTTTCAAAAAACTTAAATACAATGCCAATTTCCATCTTTTGTCTTCTTGAAAGCTGTTCTTTGATTTTCCTTTCTCCTTTTGCTTCTCCTCATTAAAGTCTTGTGTCCTGGTTGCATTATCAACTTGCTTGGGATGAAATGATTAAAAAGAATAAAATGCAATGGCTTCTGCTGGAATTTGAACTTGAAACTCTAATCTCACTTTTTGTGTTGATAACCACTAGGCTATGTTCATATCTGTAGTAGATACAGTCATTTTTTTAATCAATTTCACCCCAAGCAAGTCAGTAAAGCCACTAAGACACAATAGTTACTGGATGTGGAGAATTAAGAACAGAAACATTACTAATGAGCAGGAAGAGAAAAGAGTAATCAGGAGGACGGCAGATAGTGATTGATATTGCATTTAAATTTTTGCTAATTAAAATTGGCTGGAAAGCATGAAAATAGAAAGGAGTTCCACAAGTGAGAAGTGCGAGAAAAGAAACTGTTAGCCTAGAACTTCTGGTTACATCTAGTCAGCTCAGCTGTAAATTGATGAGATCTTGACACCAGTCTAGTACTTCATTTAAATTAAAAAAAAGTCTAAGTACCAGAATGAAGAGCTCATCTGAACAATTACCATGAAATTATTTATAGAAAAGACATAGAGAGGCAATCTTATGGTGGTGGGAAGGTGGCTGAAGCTGAGCTACCAGATCAGGATTGATAATATTGCTGATTCTTCTTTGGATTTTATCAAGGAGCTCAAGGTAGATAGCAGGGCCACCAAATAATAAATGGTTTCCTTCAATGAAAAGGTGAAAATTCTTAATCAAGAAAGAAAAACATCATTGTTAAGAAGGGATTTTTGTATTCATCATGGCTTGTGGTCATATCATGTTGAAACACCAGTTCTCATATGATCACCAAAGTTAAGCAACTTTGAACCTGGTTAGTACACAGATGGGTTACCACTTGGGAATACCAGGTGCTGTAAGTTTGGATGTGTGGGTGGTGTAATGGATAACGGCTTGAAATTGGAAATCGGAAAGCCAAGTTCCAATTCCAGTCAGGTTCGTTGTATTCACTTACATGCAAATACCCTTAGGAAAGTTACGAATCTATTTCTACTCCTCCCAACTATGGGTTAATTAGTAAGACTTGTATCAGTAAATCATTATAATTATCTCTCCCCCAAATTCTTACAATTTAAAAATACTTTCTAGCTTTAAATAACCTGAAAATGGTTGATAAGCCATAAAAATCAAATAAAGAAAAAAAAAAATCTATCCATCGTATAACCAAGTAAAAATGATTTTCTGCTAATCCTAATTATTCAATGATATAGCCTAACTAGTATTTTCATCACAAAATTTCTGATCATGCCTTCTTCAAACTTTCTCAGTTATCAAAGTCATCCATTTAGAGGTCTTGATTTGGTTGTCAAAAATTCCTATAGACAAATGCCATCCAAAAGTCTTGGGATTCAAAATCGCATTGCTTGGACTGTGGTCCCTGCTCTTTATCTGCAGTTCAACTTTTCCTGGTTTCAATCACCTGTAATTAACTCCAGCAATAAATAATAAATAATTATGCAACCTTGTGGGTGCTCAATTATTTCCCACCTGATAACCACTTTTCCCCAGACAAGATGTTGTTAGCCTCTGGTTACTCTGTCACTATTTTCATGGAAGATGTTTAGACAAGCTACATTCCTTAGTTTCACTAGTTCAGACCTTTACAGCTAGAACCCACTATACCCATACACATTAGTATTGCATTAGTAAGAAAGTCCCACACAGGCAGCTTCCGAAGAACTGCTATTTTAATGAAGAGGATGCTTCCCTGATCACTACGATCTTGACCTAAAACCTTAAACTATTTTCTTAAATGGAAATTATTTGTGTTTGCTTTTAATTGGTTGTATTAAAAATAATTTTATAAAATTCAAATAAAAAATTTATAGAAAACATACCTAATTTTATGCAAAGAAACCATTGATAGTTATTTAGAATTCTTAGATTCAGTTTCAAACTAGTTAATGTTTTACATCTTCAGTTTACTAATTTAATATTAGTTAAAAATAATTATATTTAAAAATAGCATTATTATTAAACGTTATTAAAAATAATATTATTAATAAACAATATTATTTCAATGAGGATTGTTCTGATGAGCTTTACTCTTTGGTGCCTCAACTTAATGAATTTATGCGTAGTACTTGATTGGCAGTTAGGTCTCATCATTTTACTGTTGAAGCTGCTGAATATAACTGTAAGCTCTATTCTAATACTTTCTTCTCTTGCACTTTTTATGTGTGGAACTCTACTCTGGCTTCTTGCTATCCTGTCAACTATGGTCTTCAAAAATTTAAATGTGATGTCAATCATCATTTTCTGTCTTTCTGAACCCTGTTCTTTTATTGGTTTGGTTTGTTTTGTTTACGGCATATCAACCTCAATGGATCATTTAATGCCGACAACTTTTTTTTTCTGGTAATATTTTTGTTTTGTCAAAAATCTATTTCTGTTAATATTTTTTTCCTGAAAAGTGTATCGTTGATAATATTATTTTTTCAAAAACGTATTGCTTGCAATAATTTTTTTTTCAAAAATGTATTGCTGGCAATAGTTTTTTTTTTTTGTTTATTTTTCACAAGTGTATTGCTGGTAATAGTTTTTTTTTCTTCAAAAACATATTGCTGGTAATATTTTATAATACTTTTTACCTCAGTTTCAGGGTTAACTATTTGCCCATAGCTGGGACACTAGCAGGTCTGTTCTTTTATTGTCCTTTCTACATAATAATGTTTTCTTAGTTTCTTTCACTCTTATTAACCCCTTTCATTTTAATGGCTTTACTGCCTCACTTGGGGTGAAATAATTTTAAAAAATAAACTTATAAACTGCTTGATCATAGTTGAAATCATGCTTTGAAATTGAATCAGAGACCTCTATTGGTACATTTACAAACTAAGGGCATTATATTGAGAACATGCTTGAATGTGGGAGTTGCCAGACCAAAGATTGCTGGATTAAAAGGAGATATAATCTGTGGTTCTCCTCTTGACTCATTCATTTATTTGTAAGAATGAACAATATCAATTATTTCTTTATTCCCATGTAAAGCTTTGACATGTCAGAACGTGAAAATCCAACAAATGACATACTTCTATAAAAGAGACAAAAACAAAAGACCCGACCTTGTTGGGGAAAAACCAAGACAGATATGTAGACCTTTTTAAGATATTTTACTTTTATTTCATTTTTGCTAAAATCAGTTTGCTTTATTGAGAAGACTTAAAATGCATTGACTGCAGAGAGATAATTCCCCACCCAAAAGGGGCTACATCCAACGTTTACTTTTTGACTCAAATGTCAACTGGACTTATGTCTACTTTTTATATTTTTTTAATACCATGTCCCTCCCAGAAGTAGGTGATCATGACTCATGACAGAATTCTTTCCTTTATTATCTATGACTCAAGGCCAATGCAAGGATCTGGTGGGCTCCCACAGAATCTATGATATCGCCCCCACCCCACATTCTACTACATTTCAGTTTTCATAAGGTAGTATTCATATAAAATACAAATTTTTATTGTAACCTAATTATGCACATTAATGGATCATATACAATAGACATGAACAATTCAATAAGAAAATTGAAAATAAATACAATATATCTAAATACAAATTAGACACATGTCATAGTAGATCATTCCATCTTAAATAAATCAATAATAGCAATTTTTAACATCAACTTGAGATTTTTCTTTTTAAAACATTGAATAATTTAGTTCATTCAGCATTATGATAAATAAAATAATGAATCTTATATAGTGTTTTGGCAAGACTTAGAGCAAAACAAATTTACAGATTTGGACAAAAAAAAACTAGAAGCCAGAATGAAGTCAAAATCCACAAAAAAATTTCATCCTTTAATAATCAATTGTGCTTAGTTTAATTTATAATATAAATAAATGTAGGTAGAAAAAAAGAAATGTTGATAAGACAGTAAGGGTCACAAAGCACTTCTTGCTGCCCCCCCCAACCAGTCAGAAGGTCAGGAGTAGTACACACTAGCTCTGCCGTGACTTCTTGGAAAAGATAGTAGAGAGGTTTCTTGTTGCTTTCTCTGTGGTTTGGAATCAAAGTTTTCCTTCTCTTAGAGTGCCTGCCATCCCAAGCAAGAGGGCCCAGTCTACTTTAACCTATAGTTGAGAGAGAAAAAAAAATGGATTTGTGTCTTTCCCAAGGCTTTTTGCACAAAAACAAATGCAACAGACTAGCCTGGAATTTGAACAACTCATTTTACTGATTCCATTTTATGACTCACCCATGGTGGTTTTATGTTGACCTTTCTATTTGTGAAAGGTTGAGGTGGGTGAAAATTTGACCTTGTAAAAATATTCAACTCATTCACAAAGAAAAACAAGAAGGTAGATAAAGTGCAAATCCAAAATTTTGAACTCAGAAATTATTGAGGTGATTTACAAAAATTGTTTTTTTCCTTTCAGTCCAGTTTCTGATAAATATAGTTTTCCTACAAAAGGAAATAGATTAGACACGTGAAGATTTTTTTTACTGACTCCTTTCACTACTTTAGCTTGGACTGCTACATCTGACTGCTACTCAGACTATCATGCAGACTGCCTACTTGATATATTATCTTTTTATTTATGCCTGGTGCACAGATATAGTGGTAAACACAATGTGTGCATAAATATTTAAAAGAAAAATGCTCAGCTCTGTTTGAAAATTTCTAATAACTTAATAACTTTAAATGCTTAAAAGATGAAACTTTGCGGATGAATAATTTAATATATTTCTCCATAAATTATAAGCTAATTCAATTTTATTTTAAGTTGGTATTTACTCAGTAAGGATACCATATTAATAATTTTCAATTAGAAGAGGTTTTTATTTTATCTGAAATTGATTAATAGAATATATTCTAATAATGTGTCTACTATAATTTGAATCTAATTTGTATGTTTTACCAAATCTTAATTTATATTGATTTTAAATGTTTTCTTCACAAACACTACATATTAATCCATTATGATTTTTGTCCTACAGGAAATATATTTGTCATTAAATAACCCAACAAAGGTTAATATATCAAAGTTATTATCAGAAAGCACTGTTTATATTGTGTTTTGATTTAGTCTTGATCATTCTGTGACTTCATTTGCTGTACAAAAAGTTTATCCTGCCACTGAAGGTGACTCTGATCCCTGAACAATAGTGTGTTTGAATTTCATAGTTGTGTTGTCATATCCTGCTATGGCAACAAAAAACATCTTTGAGGGAAATTAATAATAAGGATACTGCAAATGAGTTGCCTTGAAAATGAATGCAGTGGAAAGGGAAGTAATATTAATAATGCAGATTGCTAAAGGTTAACAGAGCAAATTATATATATTTGTTTTAGGATTTCAGAGAATTGCACTGAACAACAAAGAATTGCCACTGAAGTCAAAGGGTATGTTTTAGACTAAATTGAATTTCCTGATTCTAAATCTGTAATCAAATCTATTCAAGAATGTCATAATTTGACATTATATACATGTCAGCAACTGGGAAAATGTTACTCAGACAATATACTGTACAAGATTAAATCAATTCTGAATCTGCACTCAAAATTCTTTTAGAACATCAAGTATTTGAGGATAGAATATTTATATTTGAAGTATGAGGTATGACAATTCCTGGAATGACCATAGCAGGATGCTGGGCAATGAGTGTGGTGAACATTTTTGCCAGAACACATCTGGATATATTCCAACTTCTGTTTTCTTGAAATGCATCCAGGTGAGTTGAGGAAATTGTATGTGTTCGTGTTATACTGTTGGCAGAAAAATGTGTGAAATAAATCTGGAACATTGAATTAACATTGACTCTTGTGTGAAGTTTGATAACAGTGCTATTGAAATGTTAACTCTGTTAAAAATGGTTTATGGTGAATATGCTAGTAAAAAAATCAAGTGTTTTTGAGCAGCAGAAGAGGTTGATTCATACCTTTTCCTTTTTGTTCATAAGGGAATATAATGAACTCAACTGGAATTGGAACTTGGTTCTCTGATTAACAATTCCAAGTTATTATCCAGTACACCACCCACACATCCAAGCATACAGGACCTGGTATTCTTAAGTGGTCACCCATCTAGGCACTAACCAGGCTTGTAATTGCTTAACTTTGTTTCAACACAATATAGCCATAAGCACACAGAGATGCAAATGTGGACACAGTGCAAATGTTAGTGCTCTCATGGCTGATAGCAAAAGAACTGAATATGAATATAATGCATCAGATTCTATTAAGTTGTTCAGGAAATAATGACTGATTTTAAAATCAACTTTTATTCCTGAAAATGTATTTAAACAGTTTCCATTGAATTACAAAGTTATGCATTTACATTATAACTATTTTTGTATCCTGCCAGCACTCCCACATTTAAAAAAAAAAAACTGGAAGAAGAAGCATAAACCTCCAGGCTCAGTGATTGTTGTAAAACTGATAAAGAATATAAAATGGCTGCAGAACTTGAAAAGCAGCATTCCATGGCCAAGATAAATAGGATCAAAATGTAGTAACTGTTCCAGCAGCAGCAGTTCCAACCAGTTATCATCATCATCAGCTGAAGCTCCAGTTCATCACTGGCCACTGCTCCAGTCATCTCCAGCAGGCCTTCAGTTTCAGCTAGCCATCCTTGCCAGGACAACATTTCTCAATGACTATAAAACTGTCCTTTTCAAGACAACACTTTTCAATGACTACAAAACCATCCTTTTTAGGACAACACTCTTCTCACCCTCTACATGAACATGCAGAGATATTTTTTGCCTTGTGCATTGTAACCTTATTTTTGCCAATGTATTTTCTGTAACAAAAATAAACTTGGTAATTATATTTTTTTACTCAAGTCTTCACGTTGTTTGTTATTGTCTTCTGACATTCAATATCAGTCTGAAGGTCAATATCCCACCCACAACATACTCAAGGGTTGGATGCCATGAAATCTTTGCATTCTGTTTCTGCATCTTCTTTGCAACCAAATGAATGTCAGTGGGTGAAAGATCAGGGGAATCTGGTGGGTGTTTCAAAGACTTGTATCCCAAGTCAGTGAGCTTCTGCATTATCCTGCAACAAGTGGCTGAACATATGAAGCAGATTAACCAGTAGCCATCACATTTTGCTTAACTGAATGTATATTTCATTTAGTTGCTGGCACTAAACTTTGGAAGTAATTCTCTGGTTTGATTGTAGAAAGCTTTAATGGATAATGTCAATGGTGAGCCACCAGTCACCATGATTTTCTGTTTGTCATGATCAAGCTATTGAACTGATCATTGACAATTGTCATAAAGGATCCAGTTTTCATCACAAGTCATTATTTGATCAAAAAATGGATCATTCAAATGTCACAGATGCAGCAACAAATGTATTTCAAAATGTCGAACTCTTTGAGTTTCACTTCTGTTCATATTGAATCAGTTTATCAAATTTCTTCATCTTGCCAGTTTCGTGAGATGGTTCAATATTGTTGACAGGCTGACACTTGTTATCTGACACTTTGACTTAGGTTTTGTTTAACTAGTGTTTTCAATTGTTGATTGTCAATTGCTAATGAATGTCCTCTACTACCTCGATCTTCAAGACTTCAGAAATCAGTGCTCTGCTGTCCGAATCACATGCTCTGTTAATGCTGGCAGTAGTTTGAGAAGCATTATGACTAAGCTTGAGCTTATGCAAAAAAGTAAATGTATCTCTCCTTTTTCCATGGTCAAGATTAGGGATATTTAATGTTTTCAGTTAATTTCTGAAAGAAATTGATATAAAATTAACAAAGAGAACAAAATCATCATAATTGTTGTAATGGAATGTTGCACACTCCATATCACCCATGTGGACTGACTATATCAGTAGCTATATATGGTGAGCACAGGATATACTTGGGGGCTTCCTTCGGGAATTACTAGTCTGCCACTAGATTCCCTGCGTTTCAGTAGTCTATTCTCTTTTACAATAAACCTCTCTTTCTTTCATCTATGCATGTGTTGCTGCTCTTCCTTCACTGGAGTACCACCTTCGTCTGTTTGTAACCTTCTTTAAGGATACAACAATAATATATCTGAGCACAAATGAAAGGTTTATTCTAAAATCGGACATTATCTTCCAAACAATCTAATAACAGAAATAAATCCATTACAAAAATGCTTGATTAATTTTATTCACCAGACTTAACACTGAGTTTTTTTGTCCATTTCCAAAATTGAAAAATACCCTGAAAGGACAAATATACTTGAATCCAGTAACAGGTGACTACATAACTGAAAGGTATTCTGGAAAAGACATTCCAAGAATGTTTCTAGTAATGGTCCATCATATAAAGTTTCACAAGGGGACAACATTAAAGGTGACAGCATCAAGCAGGTAAGGAAGTTTTATTTTCACAGGGTCATTTTTAAAATTAAATTGTCACACCTTGTAAATATTATATAAATAAAACATTTGTATCTGTTTGCACTGGTAGCATAGGATTCATTCATATTAGTTGTACAGAATTTTCTTGGTTATTTGTAGAGATGAAAACTGCTGATTTAATAAAAAACATGCTATCAGCATATCGAGGAATTAGATATTGTGTAATAGGATAGCAGATGTCTTGTAAAATACATTCCTTTCCTTCTAATCTAAATGTTTTCTGGCAGATCTGGAAGCTGTAAGCAGTGAGAGGTTCCACTAAAATATATCCAAGATGAAATTAAGATATCAAAACTGGTTCAACTCAGACATGATGGATAACTATTGTTGCTTCCCACAAAAGGAGACTAGCTCAATAAACAAACACAAGAGCAAGTTTCTGAAACCGTTCTGAAGAAAAATAAAATATTCCTTCCAATTTCTTGCTTCCCTTCAAAAATTGAAATGCAACATCTATTGCCATCTTCTATCTTCCTGAATCCTGTTCTTTTATTTTTCTTTCTCCTCACTTCTCTTCACTAAAGTCTTCTCATTCTCTTTCACTCCCTGTAACCCCCACCCTGCATCCTAGTGGCATTATCACCTTACTTGTGGTGAAATGATTTAAAAAAAAAAAAAAAAAAAAAGAAAATTCTCCCATCTTCAACAAAATTTTCCTTGAATGTAAATGTATTATTTACTAATATCATCATTATGTTTTGACCTCTTTATAGTTGGTCGGAACTCCATTGACAATCCCTTTCCACCCTGCGTTAGGTCCTGTATTGATGTCTTCAGATCCCCAATGTCAAACCCTGAGTTCTGAGCTATGGTTTCTGGGAAAGTCAATTTACTAATATACTATTTACCTTGAACATAAGTATATTATACACAATACTAATATACTTGTTAATACTATTAGTATATCTATCTTGAATATAAATATGCTATGTGTTCATCTTAAAAACCTGAGTACAGCTTTAAAATTGGTGTAATCAGTTTAGTCAAGTACAGCATAAATTGTTCAAGTAACGGATAAAAGTTTTTTTTGCTGCCCATTTCAAATTTATACACTCATCTTTCAATCAGTGTTTTGACTGGTACAATCTCCAGCCTTCTTTGGGTGTATATTGTATTCTTTAACCCCCCCCCCATCCATCTCTTAATCCTTCTCTCTGGTACTATATAATCTTTTTAGCCCCTATTTTTTACAGATTACATAGCCTTTTACTCTTTTGATGGATTGGATTTATATTTTGTTCTGATTTTGATAATTTATGCAGAAATTGTTTGTTTTAAATGCTGAAAGAATAACAGAATCTTCCTAAGTTTTCTCTGATGAATGGTAACGAGGGTGGGCTGAAAAGTTCATAGGCTGACTATGAAGGAATGATGCTAGAGCTGTAAAATCTTGCCTGCATTAATTTCAACTCTTTTTTTTAAATTAATAACAGCATTGATTCTTTCTAGGTAAACAAACATCAGACTGTTCAAAGAAGTTTTCAAAAGTAACTAATAGCAACTTCTCTTGAAAATGGACAAAATTTGACATTGTGTTATTATTAAGTAACTGCAGAAAAAAGCTTTAGCTCCCAATGACATTCATGCTGACATAGTTGCTACATTAGAGAATGACATTCCAGCTTTATCAATAATGCCACCACCAAAGAAAACATTGATCATATTCACCCCTATGGTAATGGCCGACAAGCAATTGACTATAAATCAAAAACTAAGTTTGAGAATATTCTGCACAATGAACTTGGCATGATGTGAAGATTTTCTACATATTGGGTATGAATATAAATTTATTAAATGTTACCACCGAATAAAATGTTTCTGTCCACCTATATATCTTGCTATGCAAGATGGAAAACAATTTGAATGGTCTAAATTTTTATTCTGTTGCCAATGTGTCGTTTGATAAGTACATCATCAGATCAAGTGAAAAAATTAAGGAAAATTTGTTACTATTGCAACCTATTTAGAAATTCTACAGTTAAGTTTGCCTTGGTAATGATTTTTGCTTATTTTTTTCATTTTTCCTGATGATGTACTTATTGAATAAAATGTTTTAAAACATCCAACTGGTTTTCATATATTTCATCTTACATAATTTGTTTGGATATTTCATAGCAATCATTTTATTAGGCCAAGTGTGTAATTTTGTTTTCAACGTTTAAATGTTGCCAATGCAAGGGAGATAATTCCAATATATCCTTTGCAATGCTAAATGGTAATGTTTTTCTTACAACAAAAGCAGACTGTAAAAATGAAAAGAATAATTTCTGGGAAACCTAGAAAAAGTAAAAAAAAATTCAGAACCAAGTGATCAGAGGATGTTGATATATGGAAGCACAAATGGATAAAACTATAATAACAGGGGAAAATATATTTAAATACTTATGTAATTTTTTTTTATTAATAGTAAGGATATAACAAATAACTCAGAACTGTCTTTAGCCACTTAAAAAATATTTAATCACAAAAACAAAACTTTGTCTGTGTAGTTCCTGCATTACCTCAAGAAACGGCCACGTGTCTATGGGATAAAGCCACCAGAAACCAACCTGTATGACAAATTAAAAGAGGAATTAATAGTCCAAACTGAGAAGAGGAAGCTGAAAAAATTATTGGAAAAGGAAACATTGAGAGATAGAAAACCATCTCAAGTTCTGCATCATTTATAGACTCTGTCTGGCAATATGTTGGATGATAGTGTTTTATGATGTATTTATAGGAAAGCTACCACAAATGGTGCAGGTATCCTTAATGGCAATGGAAGACAATGTATCCATGCTGTGTAATATTACTGATAAACTGATGGAAGTCATGACCCAAGACAACTAAAGCTGCAAGTGCACAGACTCTGAGTGATGACATCACGCAAATACAGGAGGAAAATAAATTATTCAAAAGGCAAATAAGTGATTGAACTAAAAAAAAATTGAACAATTGTAAAAACACCCGCATCATGGCTCATTGAAAAGGAGATAATACAGGAGCAAGTCAAAAGGAAAGCGTAATATCTGTTACTACAAGAGATTCAGTGACAGGAGTATAAAATGAAAAAAAGGAGTATAAAATGAAAAAAAGAAGTATAAAATGAAAAAAAGGAGTATAAAATGCACAACTCTTTGCAATTACATGTCTCAGGGAAATGAATAAGTCAACAATCTTCATCAGACACATTAGCATTTCAAACTGAAGTGTCAACTTTTCCACATAATTGACAGAAATTTCAAAACAATGTTCCTGATTGATAATTAAGCAGAAATATCACTAATCCCAGCCAAACAAATTAAATGACCTGGGTGGTAAATTGTTCAATTATCCACACATAAGGACATAAATGCATGACACTTAAATTGACGTGATTTCCAATGGATTTTCATTGTGGCCGATATCACTACATCAATTTTGGGTGTAGACTTTTTGCACCATTATGGTCTGTTAATTGATATTAAGACAACAATTGACACAAAGTTTGACATTAAATCTATTATCTGCCTAAAGTCTGCAACACTTTTTAGTCTCAAAGTTGCATCAGAAGAAAATTCTGAATTTTTGAATTTATTGTTCAATTATCAAGACATAACCAAACCAAAATTTAACAGCCCTGTGAGAAAACATGACATCACACACTGAATTGAAATGACTGGTCCACCTGTCTTCTCACAACCTCGTTGACTTGCCCCTAATAAACTAAAGATTGTCAAACCTTGGAGTAATTCACCCTTTAAAAAGTGAGTAGTCTTCACCTCTACACTGGGTACCAAAATGGAAGTCATACTCATGGAGACCTTGTGGGAATTACCACAAACTGGATGTGATTGCTGTTCCTGATTTTGGTTGATGCCTTTCAGGTTTTTCAAATATTCTGTTCTCATATTTCAATATGTGGTTTGTCATTTTTTTTTATTAAATATGTTGTAATATTTTTGTTTGAATGTTGAATAGAACTTATGCTGATTTTTTTCCTTTTTATGCTGAAGGCATTGGAGTCATTTTTTACTATTCATATGCCATTGTATTTTTTTTCTTATTAATAAAAATTTATCATATTTATTATTGTGTTTTATTGCTTTGATGGTTAGTGATATGCAATAATTGGATAAATTCTCAGTTAATAGGCATGACAATATAGTGACTGTGTAAAAAAAATGAAAAGAAAAGTGTTTGTATTGTTTGAATTGTTATTTTTGGAGACATTCTCCAAGTATGTAAATGAATTCCTTGACAATGTTGTGCTGGCTCTTATTGTAACTTGGTATATTATGTTAATTTGTAGGCAGTTACTATTAGTGAGTATTCTTACTTTATTCTGCAGTTACAGATAGGGTTTGTGTTTGTTTGCAGTATATTGGTGATTTTTTTTGTTTTATAGCTTGCTTTCAATGAAACTATAGCTATATAGTTTTATCATATTTCTAATGAATATATTGTGTTTTGCTTGACTTTGTAGTTTGATGAATATTTTATCTTTGTTTTTGATTTATATATTTTCTGTCAGATTTCTGCATTTTATATTTCAGAATTAAAAAAGATAAAAATATAAATCACTTAAAAAAAATAAAAACGGTAATTTATATATGCAACTCGTATTGTTTTTGGAAACGTTGATGTCACTATGAACCAGTATCTAAACCATAGATCTCCAGCATGTAGTAAGTAAAACCTCCAGCTGAGGGATTTTCCCACATGGATGTCCAACAAAAGTAAATCACTTTGAATTCTTTGTAACCTATTTTTGTATAACTTTGCAAAAAGACGTACCCAACATTTTGCCTAACAGATGTTACCCAAAATAATCACACAAAAATTAGTCGAATGTATTACTGTGATACTATTTGTTGTTGTTGTAAAACAGAAGAAAGTTTTGTTAAAAACATAAAGTGTTATGTACTGAGAGACATTGAAACGAGAAGGGTTAATACCAAAAACCTGTGAGAAGAATTGAGGATTTAATTCACACATAAGCGACACAAATTGTTTGTCGAGCAGTTTGAACAATGGAAAAGTGACCCAGACTTAGGGTGGGGAGCAATGTTGATTGATACACAGCTGCAAATGTGGGCTAGAAAATGAAAACAACTGAATCTGGAACTAAGTTTTCCTGGACGGAAGATGGTCGAGGTAGCAGGCAGATAAGACATCAAGGAGGAACCACCCACGCTCACTGAACAGGTTGGTGAGAGAGGATAATAAAAAAAGTGGGTGGGGAGAGAGAGAGTGAATTCTTCAAACTTATGACATAAGCAGGATGAAATTCATCAAAATGATCCTGCCCTGCTATACCCCGCCACCAATGCCATTTTGGACAAATGTCCATAAATACGAATGCGTGAAGCAAATTAAGTAGAAGAGAGAGAGAGACAAGACCAGAGACAGGAGAGACGCCCATGTGATTATCTGCTGATGAAAGCCTCCGACTTCAGCCTAGTGCCAAACTTTACTAAAGCAGCAAACCAGATTTTACCAGGTCAACAATAATATCACTTCCAATTTAGATGTGAGTTGGGCTGATAATTAATTGCATGCAAACTCTGATATAAACCAACTTTTTGTTCAATTTATTTGTTATTTTTTTTCCTATACGTCTTCACCTACTTGGAACAGTCTGACATGAAGATACCTCGGGTGATTCAATCTTGGCTGCCTTATTATCAAACTTAAATCACAATGTAGCATAGAGCAGGTCTGATATCGAAGTGATGTTCATCGATCAGCCAGTGTTGGAAGTATTGGACGACTGAGGAGGGTGTTGTACAATATTACTCTCTATGTGTATTTGAATGCTTTGGTAAAAAAACACTTTACTTTTGTTTACAAAAGAAATTTAAAACAACCTTCATCACAGCACAAAGGAATTTTAATTTTCTCTCGTCTATTCTCTTATTTAAACTATTGCCTGTTAAGGAATATGACATCCGTTATGCTTAATAAATGTCATCATTGAATTTATTTTATTCGCGTATTGTCTTCTTTAATTACTTGAGAATTTGTTGAGGTCGTAACAATAATTTTCATTTGTAAATGTTATATTTCATAAGTTTATCAATATTGGTTCTCTATTTTAACATTGATTTTAGCATCTAATTTTAAACGTCATATTTATTTGCAAATAAAACTTAAAATTTGTTTAAAAGAACAATTTTACTTTTTCTGTTTTTGTAACACCTTTTGCTGCTGCCATCTACACCAGTGGTGTAACCACATTTAGTGGTTAAATCCTTAGGGTTTTAGGATGATGCTTTAACCATGGGCCAACTCTGTGCTGGTCAGTATTTAAGTTGATCCAAGCTGGTTTTTGGTCGCTGGCTGCTTCAATCCACACCATCTCTTCCCATGTGGTGTTCTTCATTTCGGAGCAGTTGAGGATTGAATGTCGCCATAATGGCAGCACTGGTTAAGCCGTGGTGGGTACTATATTAAGGAAAAAAAAGTATCTTCCCAACAAAAGTTAAAATGAGATTTGTAGGGTTAATCTTCAATTGGTTTATATAGCTCTTGGTACAACAAAAATTGACTCTTCCCCCATCAATCTCTCTAGTGACACTGGGATTTGTCTAAACTTCTGGAAGGCTGGTTTAAAAATCTTGGAATCAGGAATTCTGGTGGCAGCTGATGCGGATTCCAGAGGAACTCAATGTGGCTTCTCAGCCCAAAACTGGCATTGGCCCAAAGGGTTCTTGGGATTTGTTGATTCTTTAATTTTCACATTAATTCTAATAAGGACTTTCTTTGTTCCCTATTTCTGCTTTTGTAATCAACTTTACAAATTTGGAGACTTATCCACTTTCCTTGGGAATAGTTAGAGATTACTCCACCTACCTGCTACACAGGTGGTATCAAATTTTTCTTCTTACCCTCCTAGCATTCAACCTCAGCCAACTTTCCAGGGCATGAATAACTGTCTTTGTGACAATCTAATTGTTAAAGCATATAGGTGGAAGGGCAAAGTTTTATTTTAGTCATTAATTTTAATTCTCTGAATATTTTCTATTTTCCTGGAATTATCTTTATTTTCTCATTCAGAACCTTTGCTACAAAATATATTTAGGCATGAAAATGACTCCAATATGGCAAAAGTTTCATCTGTAGACAGCATAAAAACTAAATACACTTATAAGATGGCATATATTAGAAATTTACAATAGTTTAAATGGCCAAAGACTTCTGAACAGTAATGTACATGTTGATGATTGTAAAATTAAAGATGACAGTTCAATCCAGTTTTTTCTGATGCTATCAGCTTTTCGCATTATTCTTTGACTGACCAAATAGAACTTGTGAATTGATACTCCACTTATTTTATAACTAAGAATTAATGGATTTCTTTTGGGGGTGGATGTGAATTGTGTCACTTTTATTGTTGTCCAATTTTTTTATTGGTTTTTGTCTTGACATAATTGCTTCTTCTGTTGACAAATGTGGTTTTCTATTTCAGTACATCTTTCTCAGTCATCTTTTGTTTGCCTTAATAGCCATTTGGGATCATGCAGAAAAATAATCTGGTGCCGATTAGAATTTAGAAGCATATTTTAATAGAAATCTGATCCTCCATATCAATAAGAATACAGTAACATCATCATGTAGGTAACAACTTGTACAGATATTCAGTGGATTTTTACAGGCTTTAAACTTGTTGATTCTAGCTACTGTTAAAAAGAAAATCCTTAATTTAAACAGAGACAAAAGTCTCTTTGTATAAAGAGAATCTTATATAACTAAATTATGCAATAATTACGTTATATAAATCCTAACACAACTAATTGACAGCGTCTATTTTCTCTTGTGTCAAGTTTTCATTTTCTCTGAGTAAACTGCAATTTCCTTTTTCTGAAATCAGCAAAATGCCTCAAAAGTAAAAAAAAAAAAAAAAAAAAAAAAAAAAAAAAAAAAAAAGGGAAAGTAAGTATAAAAAAAGTAACAGTACAATGCAAACACAATATGAATGAACAAATAGACAATGAATAAGTCAGGACACTAATAGATTCAGATATTGTTTTATGTAATTTAATATAGTGATAAATTTGAAAAAGTTGCTGAACCTTTTTTTTTCCTCAAGCCAATAACTCCACTTTACAGCTGAAAAAAAAAATACAACATATGTACATAAAGAAATGATGTTCTAGATGATATTTCGCCAAATTCTATACACATTGATAAAAAAAAAAAAAAAAAAAAAAATGTCACGACCAAGGCCAAAGAAATTGCTTGCCAGCCATGAAAAATAATCTATTTTTCCCCCCTTCCCAACAAATCCTTTTAAAATCAGTTTTTATTTATTTATTTTTTTTTTATACATGGTTAGAATAAACACTGCCTAAAAGCATCAGATGAAAAGAAAGAGACTTTCTGCTGGACTGAGAAATGAATGAAAGAGAAAGCATCAAAGTCATATGCCATCCAAATTTGATGAGAATTTAGAAAAGAAAGAGGGAAAAAAAAAAAAAAAAAAAAAAAAAAAACGATGGCCTCTTTTAGTGAATCTCTTAATTGGAAACAGGAGGTTGGAGAAATTAGTTGTTTGTAAACAATATTTAAAGAGCATTTTATCATAAAGCCTCTAATTATAATAGAATCATTTTTGTGTTACTGGTTGGCAAATGCAAAAGAAATTTGCCAATTCTATGATGTAATTTATTGCTATTCTACCTTATTGTAGTTAACTCAAGAAATTTCATGTAAAATATTTTAGATTTTTACAAAGACACAAATGCCACTCTGAGTTGGGTTTGATGTTGAACCAATTTTTCTGGATTGAAAGAGACAATTTTGCCTTAAAAAGAAGAAGAAAAAAAGCAATCAAGATCCTGGCTTTTACTTGGGCATGAATGTTAATGACAAGTATTGGATGGATATATGATGAAATTTTCTCAATCATCAAATATGTGTGTGTGTGTGTGTGTGTGTGTGTTTTGAATGAATGCCCCTTTTTGGAACCAACAATGTTCTTTAAAATAATAAAAATTAAATGTTTGAAAGGGTTATGAAAAATTCTTTTGTAGCAATTGATCTTAATTCATAAGTTCAATAAATTCTTGTAAAGATTTATCAACTGTTCATGCGACCTTTGGGGCTGATTTGGAAAGACTGAAAGCTATAAAAGTAAAAGAAATTTAAGTGTTCTTGCACACACACACACAAATTGGGACAAAAATAAGTAGAATCCTTTTTAAGAAGTTTTATTAGGACCTATGCGGTATTATTATTTTTTCTTTTTTTTTTGCAGGGGAGGCGGGGGAATGAGTACTAATTTCCACAATGAACTATACTATTGTAGATTTTCCAAACAGAATATATATTAATAAATTCTTGTTTTCCTAAAACTTTTTATACTTTTTTTTTTTCAAATGCATATAAAACTAGATTCAACTTCCATGAACCTCATCTTACTTAGAAGAGAGTCATTTGGGGGCAAAAATCGAAATGGAAATTCATTATTTTCAAGTTGTCTATTAGGTTGTTGCAAAAATAATGACGGTTTTTGACGTATTTTTTAATGTCTAAAATCGTCATTATTTTTTGCACCAACTTTTTCTAAAAAAGATAAAAAATAATTATTTCAGTTGTGTAAAAAAATATTCAATAGTTTATAAAAAGAAAATAAAAATGTTGTGTTCACAGAAAAAGAAATGCATTTATAAAGGAAATGTAAAATTATGTAACAAAACTGCTGTGCATGTCTTTAAATATTGAAATAAGACCAGACAATATGATGTTCATGTTAGTAGTGCATTTTTATATTATTTTAGAAATTATTTTACTACAATAAGATACTCTAATTACATGAACAAGCGCACACAATAAATCATATAAAGACAGATATACATTTCTCAAGTAGTTCATCTATGAGTTAATTTCATTAAATTCAATTGTTGCCTTAAATGCATAAAAAAGCTGATGTTGTTGGTTAAAAATTAGAATCAATACAATATCAAGTTATTCAACTAACCTGGCATTGTATAGGGAGACCGTTGCTGACTGAGAGCTCTACTATTGTGACACTGTGCCAGACTATGCATAAAAATCAAAGATTTCCAATCCAACACATTTGGCAGAGTTAAGAATTATATTAGCCATAAAGTTTACCTTAAACAGATTAGGGGTAGAGGTGATTAGCAAATTTTTGTTTACATTTTAAAATTTATTTTCTTTTTAATAATTAAATATTCTCCTTATAGTTTAATAATTATAGGAAGGAAAAAGAAATATTTTACACATAAATCATGGATTCCTTTAATTATGCTAAAAATGTAACTGAAGATACAGAGTATTTCTCTTTAGAGCAGCTTTGAAAAACATTAAATGCACTGGCTCTGGTTATTGTTAGTCTTGTAATTTTATCATTACAGTCTACCATATAAATGTAATTTCTGTAGCCATAAGAGCAAACAAAACCTGACAATGGAATTAACAATATGAAGAAAAAAAAAATCCTCCCAGGGAATATTTTTATATAGATTTAATGTTTCATTAATTTTTAATAAATTTATGACAAAGGACTACACTCAATGGATGTATCCTAAAAATGGAAGTAAAGAATATAAAGAAAGGAAGGCATCATGTTTTCAGCCTCACCCATTAATATATCCTAAACTGCTTAAAAATCATGGAACTTCTAAAAGGGACATTACTTTTGTATGTGGTGAAAAGTATTTCTTTTCAATTCAAGGTAGACTAAACTTATTTTTCTCCAAGTTGTAAAGAACAAATGAATATATTGGAATATTAAAAATATATGAAGATGTTGACATATCAAAAAATAAAGTTAGCTATGTTTTTGCTATCACATATCCTGTATATTGTAGACAACTTATTTTCTAGATTTTTGTCATGGGCTTCCTCCAAATGAGAACATAAAAATATCAAGAGGAAAATGTTTTGTTATTAACATTTATTGATATATTGGGGGTTTTGTCTATTGGATTTATGTTCAGTTTCTATATTTTATTCTCAAAGCCAATGAAGTCAAAACCTGGGTTTCCTAATTTACTCACTCTAATTGTTTGTTAGTTTTTTCTAAAAATGATACATAATTGTTTCTATAATTTCTCAAATTATTGCTTAGTACTTCAATATATTAAAAACTTATTTCAAAATATAAAACCCTTACATGTAAAGTGAGAGATTTTGGAGATTAAAGCTCATTTTAAAAGGAAAGATTTCAAATATTATCAATAGCCATGTTGAAATATTCTGTATATTTTGATAAGATATCCATTTTGATTGTGCATTAATTTTGTGATTACGCTTTTAAAACAAATAATATTATTCATCATAACTGTTGTAACCTAGGGAAAGTTACTGAATAGAATAATCACATGAAGGTTGGCAATGAACGATAATACTTAGGACAAGAACAACACACAAGATTCGCCAGCAGTGCTTAGATGAAGTAGTCAACTGCATTCTACAATGAATCTCCAACTGTAGACCAACATACAGTATTTACTACTATATTTATATGAATGGGGACATACCCATTATTGTTTGTAAATATCCTACAACATTATCTAAATGACAAACTTGAAACTGTTTCAGGAGAAATTTTGTTAATGCAAAATACTTATTTTTTTTCAACAAGTGAATATAAGCTTTTATCAGATATTTTTGACAATTAAAAAGACATTTATTCTAAACATGTTTACAGCTTTTACAAATACTCAATAGAAATAAATTCATTGGTTTGAATCTATCTTTACTGGTGAATTTATAGTAAATAGTTTTACCAACATGGCGTTTCATATTTACTAATGTTTTTCTAGCAAAGAAAAATTTTCAAAATTGATTCAAATTCCAACACAGAATGAGAGAACACTTAAAAACGAAATCTGAAAGAATAAAATCCACAATTAACCAACTTTTGAGTATTAGAATTCCTGCTTTCTAAGTTTCCCAAGAGACAATGTAAATGAAATTTGTGCAGTTATGATGAAAATCTTATTGATAGCGTTGAATTTACAAGATTTTAAAGAGAATTAGTTGAACAGAAAGAAATTGTCAAGATAAGACTTACAAAATTAATAATTTATACCGAAATAGTTTAAAATAAAGAATATGTTATGGAATTACTGAAATTTTGAATTTGCCAAGATAAACCTACCCTGCTTGTTTAACTTGAAGATCATTTTTGGAGGCTGAAGTGTAAGCAATAAAAATGAGGAAAACCCATTTCTCATATGCAGAGAATAAATTGTTGCTACAGGGTTTATTTTTTCAATATATAACGAATATTGGCCACTATTTAGGCTTTCTGTACTTTATAAAGTAGGTTTTTAAGCCATATTTACAAAAGATATTAGTGAGATACAAATCCATAACATGATTATAGATTCATATCAAACCCAGAATATATATATATATATATATATCTCACACACACACGCACAGAGCTGTGATACAGTGGAACAGTACTGTCTGCGAATGATATAATTAAGCTCTTGACAATATACTTCAATTGAGCACTCTTGAGAGTCTAATTCTACAAACAGCAGCCTCCTATGCTAAAATGCAAAACTCTTTGGTAAAACGAATACGAGCACTGATTGACTGGAGATTGTTTACATTAGTAAAAACAATACGCTAGAATTAGCAGTTTCTCTCTGCTGAGTGCTGATGGCTTAGGGGTAGAAACTCTGATGCCAAATTGGTCAGGTTTCAATCCTGGCTTGAGGCTTTTGAATGTCTAGTTGCACTGAGAAGCTGTGGTACAGCAAAACAGTACTGTCTGCATATGACACAGACAGGTAGTAATCTGATGGTATAAACCAAGTGAATATGAACGCATATATATCCAAATTCCCTCCAAATCTTTGAAAATATTTCCCTAAATTTTGGGTTCTGATATATGCACAAATTTAATACACCAAGAATTCTGAATCCTTTCTTTTCACAAAGGTTATCTCTTGATTAATTATATAAATTAGGTTTTTTTCATTAATTTCAGTGGTTTCCCGTTGAATCAAACTTTAGCCATGTGACCATTAAGATGTAGGTCAGCTCATCGGATTCCCCTTCTCCCCCGTTGCCCACTCCTACCTCCATAATATAATACACCACATTACTTCCGGCAACTATGCCCTCTTCTGTCATATCTCCCACTCAGCTCCCTCCGATGCTCTCTTTCCTTCCCCAACTAACTAGTCCCCCTTTACAAACTAACACCATAAACAGTCTGAAAAATCCTGTGAATTTTAAATTTAAAATTCGTAGGTGAAAATGGTCATTAACTAAGGGTATCTTAATTCGAATTGTAAGAAATATATATATATATATATATATATATATATATATATATATATATATATATATATATATATATAGAGAGAGAGAGAGAGAGAGAGAGAGAGGAAGAGTTGCCAAACAGAAGCTGCTATAATTTAGACTAATTGTAATTAAAAAAAAAAAAAAAAAAAAAAAAAAAAGGTACCTTCATTTCTTTTTTATTTCAAGAAGTGAAACAAATAAAATTATAAATCAAGTGAGATAAAACAATGTCATTACATAATAATGAACTAAGGAAAAACACCTAAGTGATTTGCCGTCCTGGTTATGACGATAAACTACATCCACGTCCAGGGTAAGACGATAAACTACGTCCAACAGCAAGGCCTCTGATTAGGAGGCTTCGAGGAGCATGGAATCACTTCTTAATTGCTGGTGTTCCCAGGTCCACCCTGACCTGGGGTGGTAGCACCTGTTAGGGTCCCAGCTATGGGCAAATAGTTAACCTTGAGACTGAGGTAAAAAGCATTATGAAAGTGTAAAACTAGGTTTTAATACAAGAAATACTTTGTAAACAATTATTACCAGCAATACGTTTTTGAAAAAAAAATATTACCAGCAATACGTTTTTGAAAAAAAAATATTACCAGCAATACATTTTTGAAAAAAAAATATTACCAGCAATACATTTTTGAAAAAATCATATTACCAGCAATACATTTTTGAAAAAATCATATTACCAGCTACACATTTTTGAGAAAAAAATATTACCAGAAATAGATTTTTGACAAAACAAAAATATTACCAAGGAAAAAAAAGAAAAGAAAAAAAGTAATCGGCATTAAATGACCCATTGAGGTTGATATGCCGTAAACCAAACCAAAGTGACTTGATGTTGATGAATTTTAATGTTTACAATCTAAAAGCAATAAATAGGACATTTTAATAAAGTGGTCACATTTTTGGAGTTTATTAATTATTCACGTAATTGCTATCCAAATGCAAAAAAAGATTTCAACAGTGAATAATTTCCCAACGTGAATATAAGCATAATCCTCCAATGTTCATGAATGGTCTAATCAATTCCAACCCACAAAACACTTATGTTCTAAGCCTTTTCATTTTTAAATTTAAGGGCAAAAATTTAGATTTAAAAAAAAAAAAAAAAAAAAAAAAGAATATATTACTAAATGTAAATGGCATTTCCCATCTTAAAGTCAATTTCAAAATTTATATTGGAAAAATGATTTCTACAGCAGTTTTCAAAGTTTTTAAGTTGCAGCTTATGCTGATATTTTTTTTAAAAAAATGCAAAATCTTTAATTTTTTCATATATCTTACATTAAATAATTTAATCATGATCAATAGAAGAGAACAAAATGATAAAACTTAGAATTTTGATCAAAGCCACAAAGCAAAAATTTCAATATTTTTACTTTGAATCAATGTCTGATTAAAGATTATCAAAATGAAAGACAATGTCATTAGCCCCAAACCAATAATTATAAAAACAATCTTTAATTACAGGCAACAACATTAATAATTTGCATTTTGTTCAGATTATTACATTGTAATTGTTTTTTGGAAAGACTATTTTGAGTAAACTCTTCATGTCATATGACTATTTTGGATCGTTAATACTTAATACACGTGATTTGCATCATTATATTATAGATGCGGAATCAGGTTTTGAAATAAACTTACGTCAATTTTGTAAAAATCAATAGCTAAAGTTATAAAGTGTTTGTAAGCCCCCTCCCCCTCCCCCAACAGACCATAAAGTCAGATAAAGTCAGATGTGTAACTCCCTCGCCAACAGAATGGGTCATATTTCTAAAATTTCAATAGTTCTTAAGTTTTTTGTTTTTTTTAAGGAAAAGACCATGTGATGCTATTTATAAGTGAAAAATTTCTCATACTCTCTGCAATAAATTTGAATTATTCTCCAAGAAAATAAAATTTCAAGTGAGATGATAAAATCAATTTAAAGTTTTTTTGATTCCCTTCAAATGTTTTTGCATATTTTTCAAGACAAATCATTTATCCAAAACTAAGAGTTTTTCTTGTTAATTATTTGCCTTTGATCAGAGAGAGAAGTAGAACATGAAATTGAAGTTGACAATAAAATCTCAAACACAATGAATAAAAAAACAAAAAAACAAACAATTTAGTGATATAACATAGAAATGAAATAGAAAGTTTTAACGTGGATAACGTAAGCCATTGCAATTGAGATTTTAAATATTTATGCAATCAAGCACTTGGAATATTTTCAGAATGAAGATGCAAACTTTAATTATTTTTAACTGAGTGATATTAATTATCAAGTTTATATTTTAGTCAATTTATTTGTAAACGGCAAAGAATCTAGAAAAGTAAACAAAAGAGGTGGAAAAAAAAAAACAAAAAACAAAAGGAAAAAGAAATTATTTCACTTTTTTAGTTAATTGAATGTTTACAATTGTTTTAGTAATTATTAAATATTTTCATATTACTTACCCATTATATAGACTAAACACAGAGAAATTCCAAGCATTTATCCACAAAAAATTTGGTAGCTAATACATGGATAATACACTCATGTTGATCTCAATAGGGTAGTTAAAGGACTAAAGTTTGTATGGAAAGATAATTTTCTTTCAATGAATAAGTTGGTTAATTTTTCTTTTTACATGTTATATCTCTTTATAAATTTCCATGTAGCAACTGCTATAAAAAAAGAAAGAAAGAAAAATGCTGCCTTGTCATTCTCCCAGTTCATCCACAAAACATTAGTGCTAAAGACTTCATTTTCAAAAGGAAGATTTACAAAAGTTTAATTTTTACATTTGCAGTAATCATGATTTTTATGGTGGAAATAACACACACACACACAATATGTGTGTGTGTGTGTGTGTGTGTGTGTGTGTGTGTGTGTGTGTGCGCACCTCCAAAGAAATATGATACCAAAGGTTTAAAATTAATTTTAAAAATTAAAAATCTCTCTTGAGCTTTTATTTTAGTTTTAATTTAATATTTCCAACATTCAAAATACTTTGCTGCATTTCAAAACGAATTTAAATTAATTGAAAATAGTTCATTTTTTTGAAAAAACACTAAAAATTGCTGATTTTAGCCACCTATAAGCACAATGTAATTTATTTTTTTTTTTTTAGAAAAAAAATCTTTTAAAAATAAAATTTGAAACAAATTTCACTTACTTTTAGTTTAAAATATTGCATTTTTTTTAAATAGGGAGGTAGGTGTGTTTATTAGGTGTTGAAAGCTTTATTGATAACCGGAAATTTAACATTTTCTTCAGGAGGAGGGGGTTGGTGTTGGCTTATCTGTAAAAATTACTTGAATACAATGTGAGCACCTTTATTTTTTTTAATATGATTTTTTAACTACACAGTAATCTCAAAAATTTAGGACAATATTCTCCTTAATCTTATATATATATATATATATATATATATATATATATATATATATATATATATATATATACACACACAGACACAGACTTTATTAAAAAAAAAATTTTTTTAAATTCATTTGTGAATGAGAATTTCAAAATCAATGCAAAATGATGTTAAAATGTCCTATACTAATTCATGCTCACTCACAAAAGAAAACCAAAATTTTGAAGGTTAATTTTGAAGTTAATAATCAAAACACTGTTTGGTCTTTCCTCTTAACAAAGATTATGACATTAAAAGTTTGCTGCATTTTTTCATCATGTATGCTCATTTTTTAGCGAGTCTTTGGAGGTGTATATATATATATATATATATATATATATATATATATATATATATAACAAAAGAAAATTTTTTTTTACCAATGTATTTTGTCTTCAATTAGACTTTATCAAGGTAAATGTAAGGATTTTATTTTGTGACATATACTTATAAACAGAGGTAAAAATGGTGTTAGGTTTTCAAAATAAAAAATTCAACAACTGTAATAATATTAACTCACTTTCATTTATTACACATTAAATTACATCACTTAGCATCTTCCATAGTTTACTTTGACTTTCACAGTTAGCCTGAAGAATATTTTTTTTAGTGTTTTTAAATTTAAAATATTTTGCAAACCTAATGATATTTTTTACTTGTGTTTATAAATGCACATTGTAAAATGAAATCCCTATATTTGTCTTGATAAAGTTCATGAGAGAATGAAACCCACTCCAGTAGTTTTTTCTTTTGTGCTTTTACAGATATATTTTATTTATATCTGAATTTTTATGTGCACGCAGACATGGACACACACACACACACACACACATATATATATGAAATGGATTAAATCTGACAAATATTTTAATATATTTTTTGTTTATATGTTTTTTTTTTAAAATGGATTCACTTGTTTGAGTAAATGGTCTTTATTAATTTAAACAGTTTTAATTACATTTACCGGCCTGAATGTCCAAGAAATTTTGTAGAAAATATATATTCTTCAACAGGAATTGAACCTGTATTGAGGCTGGTAAATGTAATTAATACTGTTTAATTAAAAAAACAAAAAAAAAACAGAGTATTTGCTCAAATAAGTGTATCCATAAAAAAAATAAAAAATGTACAAACAATATATATTTTAAAATGACAATACAGTACTTGCTTCACAAAACGTTATTAAATTTAAATGATTCCTAGCAGAAGTAATGGCATTAAAACAGGAAAAAATCTTTCTGATCTGTCAACTTGTGATTTTTAGAGCATGATCTGCCAATTTACTGCACACACCCAAACACACTGAATATTACATATATTAACACATACAATTTAGTAATTTTTAACTGAGCTTATATTTTGAACACACCTTTAAAAACAACTTTGAAATCTTTCTTTCTGTTATGATAGAAAACAGAAAAATTAATTTCAATAATAACAAAAACAGCTTAAAAAATCATTAAGTGGGGGAATATAAAAATTTCAGTTATTATATCACATTGACAAAGTCATATGATCCATACTTCATAAATAAGGAATAATTTGTTAAAAAGATAGCTTTTGTTTTTAATTATTTCCTCACTTATAATAATTTATCTACTTTTTTAAGCCCTCAAAAAGACTTTTAGTGTAATTGAAATTAAAAAAAAATATCTAGTGTATAGAAAATATGAGTTTAGATAAAAAAAGAAAAGTGTTCCATACTATTTAACAGTGTCCATACAATTTGTACTAAACAGGAATCAAAACAATTAAATATCTAAAAAACAACAACAAAACAACAAAGCTCAAATTCAACATTACAAAATGGGCATAACAATAAAAAAAAAAAAAAAAAAAAAAAAAAGGCAAATATTCAATTTTTGCGGCTTACAGGATGCATTTCCAGCCATTTTCCATAAAATGTATTAGTGGAATAATTTTTTTTCTTGTCTATAATTCTATAAGAGACTAAAGGACAGTCTTCTTTCTTATAAATTAAAAAAAAAAAAAGAAAAGAAATGAACCCCTTAATAATGTTTTTATATCCCAATAAATTTTACCCCATTATTGTAGAAATTAAAAGTTGGATAAATTAGAAGTTTGGTAAACTCAAAAGTCGAGAATTAATGAAAAGTGTAAATTTGATTCAATCTGGCAACCATTTTGTTTGACTAACAATTTGCTCAGCAAAAATCATTAACAGATTTTTTCAAGCAAAAATAACTTCATTGATTTATTGTGATTATGATAAGAATAGTTGAGAAATTCAATGTTAGGTTTCTGTGTTGATTACATTTTAATACTTATTATATTAAATCCAATCCATCTGTCTAGAGCAATGCATGCTGATTTCCTACAAAAAGAGTATTTGGAAAGATGAAAAAAAAAAAAAAAAAAAAAAAAAAGAAAAAGAAAAGAAAAGAAAAAAAGAAATCACATTTAATTCTCTCAATATCTTCCAGGACAAAAATTATATTACAAAAAGTAAATCTAATTCAAAATCTGCTTTGGTATAATTTATTTCAAATAAAATAATAATAATAATAATCTTATAAGCTGATGATATCAACCAAAAATAAAAACGGGGTTTTGAAAATGTAGAGCTAAGAAATGAAGGCTTAAAACTGCTAGAAAGAAGTTTTACTTTTTAAATTACTTGAAAAGTCAATAAAACATTTGCTGATGGAGTGGAGGATAGTTTGTTCAGAGATTATCATCTAAATCTGGATGGTTTAAAGCATCTGATAAGCTGCAAAATTTGCTTAATTCTTCTTTGCTTTTGTTTTTACCAACTGTCATAATAATAAGAAAAAGAACAGTAAGATTAAATGACTGACTGGCCTGTGGTTACAAAAGAAGGTGAAATGAACAAAGAACACTCAGACATGCAATAATGTTTAATAGAAACCAGGAAGATAAATTTGCCTGGTTTTATTTAGTATAGAAATTTCAAATAATGGCAAATGAGTAGAAGAAAAATATAGCAATTCTTCTATTTGTCAGGTGGCGGCACCATGTAAATTCTCTTCATGAATGATTTAAATTTCTTAATTCTATTTTAAAATAAGAAAACTCTTTCAATTATAACAAAAATGAAAGCCATTAGTTTAATCAGAATTGATGGTTAATTGTTCCATAAGAGATTTCCTAATCTGAATTTTACCTGAGTCCATTTGAATCTTATTGCCTTGCAGTTTCAGGACAGTTTTAGACACTTGCTAGCCTCCAACTAGCAAATCTGAAAGTTGCATTATTATCTGAAGAGCTGTTGCAGGCTGTAAGTACAACAAAGTAATATTAGCTACAAGATCATTTTTTTTTATTTAGTAAGTTTCTTTAGACAAATCTTATATCACGGATAGTGTCTGTAAAAATATAGATTTTTAAAAGTCTATGATTATAACTTATAAGCAGTTAAAACTGCTCTATAAAAGATGATTTCAGATAATACTAAACATTTATAAAGATTGTTTTTGTTTAAAAAAATGAAATATTTATACAATTTGGAAATATTTTGCAAATACAATAACAAATTGACCACAAGAAAGTAGGATTTGAAAGACTTGCTCAAAGTCTACATGATTTGCTATTAACAATTCAACCAACATCTTTACCAAGATTAGTCACCAATACAGGAAAACAGACTTGTTTTTTAGTTGGCAGAAAAATCTTGCCTATTTCTAATAAATTTTCATCAAATACTGTTTAGCAAGCTGTGACATTGGAAACTGATTTTTGCATAGATCACTAAAATTAAGCAATAGTCTGATCAGTGACAATTCTAAGTGGTGCAAGAGGAAATTTATCATTTCTAAAGACTAAGCCTTCAAAAATTGTTTTATACGTAATAAATGTAAACATAAAAGTCAATAAAAATAGAAATCTTAAAAATTTATTATTCTAAAAATATATCGCATAAATCAATGTTTATTAAATAAGGAAACATTAGAGGAATTAGAAGCAAAATTTACTTTCTAAAATTACGAGGTTTTACTTTTCCTTTTATGAAGGGTTTATGATACTGACATTGAGGTGATATATTATTTTTGTGATGAGATGAAATGTTTATGAAACATAACAGTCTATGCAGCTGTAATTCTTTGAAAAAATAGAATGTAAAATTGAAACATATTGCAATAAGTGAATTATATGAACTGTAAACCCATCCAAAAGTGACGTACCGGGATTCACTCTCAGTGGGTGAAACGTATATGATTTTTGTACCTCACAATAAAATAGATTTCTTCAAGTTCACAAAATTATAATCTGCTTCACTGATATTAAAGAAAATTTTAGAAAAATGTTGAATCTACACACACACAATTATAAAAAGTGTAATATGGCTTAATATTCTTGTTAATAAGAAAGCAACCAATGCAATAATGTATATAAATGATTGATTTTGAAGGATTGAGGAGACTAAATATAGGAAGTGCAATTTTAAATAATTGTTAATGAAATTAAGTACACGATTAACATCAATTTATAGTCTAAATGACTAACTACAACATCTGATGATTCATCCATGGTTCTTAGAGGCTTATAAAAACACCATCAGTAATTTTTATTAATCAGTATCATTTAATAACTACAAAATCATATTTTTGTTAGTTAATAAATTAAAAGTTTATAATGATAAAAGATGTAGCCTTTAATATCCTACATTAAATAATCTCAATTTACAATGCTTACGATCATTTAAAATATGGGAGATTGGTAATCAGTAGTATGTTTATTTTTAATTGGCAGGATTCAAACAACCTTTAAAGATGTTAACCAATTACACAAAATTGGATATGGGAAGGAAAATAGAAAGAATTGAACTGGTTGGAAAACAATCACTGAAGAAATAAGGCCAAAAGACGAACATAGGCAGCTGCTGATTTCCGAAACTATGGCGAAACTAAAGAAATCAAAACCTTTAAACAGCTGCAGGAATTTGCTGAAAGTAGTTTGGATGTCAAAGTGTAAATGTTTATTTTGAGGCAGAATTGGCAAAATTGAAATGAGTCCTCTTTGCTGATTGGGGAATTTCTAGAATTGCTAAATTTGTTACTCACTAATAAAGATAGTCTAAAAGCTTAATAAGGTATCTAACATTGTCTTTTTGAAAAGATAAGTTACAAGTGCACTTTAACCACTGCAAATTAATAAGAAAGTTGAGAGAAAATTTGCAATGGGCTTTAAATTTATTTACAGACTACTTAAATTAAACAAATTTTGTATATTTTACAAGTTTAATTTCTGAGATGAAGAGAGTTTAGATTAGCTCTGAAGTCAGTATTATAGCTAATAAGCTTGTGTCTGTGTTAACAGTGATTAAAATCTTCAATTTTAGTCCAACATTCTATTATTGGCGAATCAGAATAAAACAACTTGAAATGGTTATTCAATAAAATTATCTGAATCAGAATCATTAGGTCCCAATTGAGGGGCACCTAGTGAGAATTAAACTCCCTCGTAAGAACCTAACTTACTACCCACTGCTATAGAATAACTTCCATAAAATTAACAGTAATGACACATGTAAATAAATGCTGTATTTCATCTATTATCACCTTTTGTGATAGATCTTCATTTCCTCCTAGAAAATGATTTCTTAGCAGACTATTAGAAACATATTTTTTAGATCTTTTGCTCATTCTCCCTCGACTTAAAAGCAGTAGTAAGGTTTCTTTTTCTTTACTGAAGTAATGGCTAAATAGTCTTTATATGAAAAATGTAACAACACAGTATCAGAATATGAGAAGAAAAATAACCTCTAAAAATTACTTTAAAGATATTTTTTTTAAATACCTCAACATACAAAAATAAGTATTGAAGTCTTAGAAATGTGCAGCAAGTATATTCTTTCAAGAGTAAATATATGAACATGTTTACTGAGCTGAAAGGCAAATGCTTCTCTTAAAGTTCTAGTGATCACAACACAACTAGTGTTGCAGTGAGATTCATATAATAGATAGGCACTATGAACACCAGACAAAGACTCCAACTTATAACAAGAGAAACGGATTGCTTGCACCCAGTAGACATGTAGACAATAAGGCATATGGTAAAAATGCAGGGAAATTAATGTGCCTAGTAAAAACTAAAGAAAATCAGTTAGAAACATTTATAGATCACATTTTAAAAAAATTATTGCTGGATAAAACATAATATCAGATTAAATAATGAGCATCTAAGATATTCATGTTATTTTGAATTTATATCAATTTGGGAAGAGGAGATTGTTAAATAGCAAGAATACTTTTCTGTAATCAATGTTTGTTATTGTTTGAGTCAGTAAAAACATTTGTTTTCTGATTTAATACAAACCTAATTTTTTTAAAATTGCTTCTTACATGCAACACTGTATCATGAACAGATTCAAGTGTGTCAGATTGAATATGAGGTTGTCATCAGTAAAGAAGTAGAAAAACAATTGTTTTCAATGATTATAAGCTATTGTTCAAAAGGTGAGAACAAGTATGAATTTGCATTAATGATTCAAGAAGAATGAAGAAAAAAAACTTGGAAGGATATAGAAAGTCACATGAGCCCAGGACAGTATATATATATATATATATATATATATATATATATATATATATATATAAGCAAAAGAAAAAGAATATAAAACAGCAACAAAATGTAGAAAAAAAAAAAAAAAACCCTCCCTCCTGCCATATTTTAAAAATTATGAATTAAAAATGAAAGTGAAAGAAAGCAACCCAAAACCAGTGTATGGAGTCGAAATATTTAAAAATAATTAAATGGTGACCAAAATAACTCCAAACAACTAACATGCATTATAGTGCTAACTCAGACAGCCACAGCAGAAGGCTGATGTAGCAAAATTATTATATAAAGGGTTCCCAAGACAGAACGCATAAAAATTTTAAAATTCTTATAACAATATTTTTCATACCATTTTACCTTTTCTCATATTACAAGACGAAATAGATTTTCTTTGTATATAAAAAAAAAAAAAAAAAATCTATTTCAGATTTTTGCTTGGTTAAATATTTTTTTCTTTTCCTTTCATCAAGTATAAAAGTTTTGTGTTGATGATGCTTTGCAGATGTTTCCAACCATGCAATCTGAGATAATGTAGAGTTTATTTTTTTCCCTCTTTTAATAATAGAAAAAAATATTTTTTTTTTGTTCTCTGGCCTTGGTCAGTGGGCAGATTGTGAAGTAAGACTGTACATTATGTTTTGTGCTGACCATATTTCACAGGATTTAAATGCCTTTATGTAAAGCAATTTTTTCTGATAAAATAATTAAGAGGATATATAGTGCTTTTTTTTTCTTATTGGTTAGTTTTTAGATCTTTATTATTTTTATTTCTCCAGAAAAAAAAAACGGGGGGTCCGAGAGGAATGTGTCCTACAATGGTCCCTCAGGTGTAATTGTAGTGGTGGCGGCGGTTACAGCGGTTATGGTAGTAGTGATGATCATTAAGATGTGAGGGACCATGAGCATTTCGGCTGCCCAGTTGCTGCTAGTCTTAAAAAACAAAAAACAAACTGTGAGCAGTCGTCAAGTACATATCTCTCTAAGACACTGCAGAGTTATTTCCCTTGTTTTATTAGGGTGGCAACATTTGGTATAAACGATACCTTTGTCGAATGTGAGGTCGCACATCCTCATTCTAAAAGAGAAAAAAAATATGAAAATGAAAAAGTCAGACAATTCAGCATTTACAACGAAAAAAAAAAAAAAAAAAAAAAAACTGTTGGCAGTTTACATTTAAGAAATTATGCATATTTTGCCTTGCAACTTGATGTATTTATTTTGATATTTAACATATATTTAGATTATTTACAGATCTCATCAAAGTTCCTTTATGTCATAAGTTTTAATTTTAATGCAATTAGTTTATTAAAATGTAACCTTGGAATACAATAATTTCTTTTTATTCAGCTAATTGCCGATCCAATGTGTTGTGAATATGTTTATAATGAATAGATTTGGAAAATGGTTACAGAATATTTCTTCATCCCATTGTTTTCTTAATTTACTGAGTTTTTCTTTTTTTAATATTGAAAGAATTTATTAAGAAAAAAAAAAAGTTTTTGGTAGAAGATATAAGAAAGTCAATAGTAATTTAAATTTGAAATTTTCATTTCAAATAAAAAAAAATTATAATTTGAAAATTAAAAGTAATTAACATTTTTCAAAACACTGATGACAAAAAATATTACCAATTTCAGTAACTTATATATTACAATCACATAGGTTTAATCTTTTATCTTCTAATTTTAACCTTTCTAACCTTAAAATTGTGAGCAATGCAAGGTCAAGCTTGCCATTTTCAATTTGAATTTCATTTCATGCATGACACACTGTACATCCTATGTTTTGATGGAGAGTGTGTACTTTGCGTAACACAAGCAATTGACCACTATGTGCATATTCTTAAGTAAACCAGTTTGCTTTAGAAAAATCTTTAGTTCTTACACATCC
Source organism: Acanthosepion lycidas (assembly GCA_963932145.1). Lineage (NCBI taxonomy): Eukaryota > Metazoa > Mollusca > Cephalopoda > Sepiida > Sepiidae > Acanthosepion > Acanthosepion lycidas. Next base: position 1,697,691 of record OZ010593.1, on the reverse strand, counting down.
ATAAAAACCCATGATGATGAAGAAATGGGAACAGATGAAAGACGTCTCTGGAAGTCTCTAGTTTTCTGGGTTATATGTTTTCCTTCCACAACAAAGTAGCCCTCCTTAGAGACAGACATTACTTTGCACTACTGGGGATGGAGTCTAGAAAAGGTGATCTAAAAACATATGCTCAAAAATGTCCGTCATTAGGTTAAAATAACTAGTTATGCATACAATACCTTAAAATCAGCAATAAAACAAAACTAAGGGAATTTGGTTGGTTGATTTTGTTATGGTGGAGTAATGGATAGCAGCTTAGATTGAGGAATTGAAGAGCAGAGTTCAAATCCCAGTCAAATCCATTACATTCACTTATGTACTAATACCCTTGGGAAAGGTATGAATCCTCTTCTCCTCCTCCCAGCTATGGGTAAGTAAGACAGATCAGGTTCTATAGCTTTGGATGGCAACTGGTCTACCACAGAAAGAAATGGCAACCTACTGTGAGAAAAAAAATCTGCCTAGTCAGTCATGTATTTAAAGATACATGATTGCCTAAGCATATATCACGCATGGCACATAACTGACTGATTTTGTTTAGCAGCATATCAACCTCTATAGTTTATTTAATACCCAAATTTAAATATTTTGTAAGCAATTTTATGGTTTCAGCTACATATATTTTGAATGCAATTTTATACCTCCGACTACAGATATTTTGTACATAATTTTATACTTTCACAGTAAACATGTTTTTAGATAGTTTGTAGAGGTATAAAAATATATTGTTGGTAATTTTACTATAAAAATATATTTTTATACTTTTTTAATGTTATATTGATCGTCATCTTGCTATAAAAATGTATTGTTGACAATTTTATTATTTGTTGGGGAGTTAACTGTATACCCATAACTGGGACCCAAACAGGTGTTACCACCCCAGGTCAGGGTGGACCTGTGAACAATGTCAGTTAAGAGATGGTTCAATTCTCTTCAAAACCTCCAATCTCCTGATTAGAAGCTTTGCTCCCAGATGTATTTTACTGTTTGACCAAGGACAAAAACTAATTGAAACAAAAATGTTTATTGCAATGCGAACTCTTACCAGGCAATAAAAGAAATGCCAACAATAATTGAAAAAGTTTTGAGAAGGAAAAACATAAGCATAGCCACTGTGAGACAAGACTTGCAAACTATGGAAAGCTAGAAGGTTCAAATTATACTTTCAATTATATTGGTTGATCTGAAAACAAAGATAGGGAGTCAATTGCAAGCTTTGCTATATAGAGTGATCTTGCAATTGGGTTTAAGGATAAGATCATGTCTTTTCTTTTGGGGCTCTTCTGAGTTGTTTACCTCCCAAAATAAAGCCATCTGCTAAGATTTAAGAAAACTTCTAGGTTTTGGGGGAAAAACTGAGAAAATGTCAAATTTGATGACAAATTATATGTTGTGGTAAATTTCAATTCTTGCATAGATAGTGATCATTTATCCTGTGCAAATGTATTAGGAAAACATGGCATTGATAAGGTCAGTTCTAAAGGGCCTATGTTGCTGCCCCTTTCCAGTCAATTTAATGTCATTGTGATAAATGCAATCTTTCAGCAGGCAAATCCCTGTTAAAACCAGCAGCCAGAGGCATCTTTAGTCATTACCCTTGATTGAATATAATTAAATCATATTGTTACGGACAGGAAATTAAGATAACTTGTTCATTCACAATTGGTGAGTATGGGTCAAGCCATTAAGGAAAATGAGAAAGGCAATTTGTAACAATCGCAGTAAATAAACCTTTTCCGAAGGTTGATGACCTTTCTGACCAACAAAAACATCATTAAATACTGGGCCAAGCACTTTTTAAATGTTTTCAACATAGAATCAATTATCAACAAGGTATTCAATAATCTTCCACAATAATCTGTTGTCGATGCTTTTTCACCAGATCCTATCATCACTAAGATCAGGTCTGTTGAAGCATTAAGAGAATTCCAGCTGAAATCTACAAATATGTTAACCATCACTTCATCAATAAGTTTTGAATCTAGTTTAGAGAAAGAGGTGTTTCCCAATGGTTCAAAGAGGCTTCCATTATTCACTCTACAAACTCTGCAATGATTACAGGAATATTGCTACTTGCTGTAATCAAAAAGATTCTTAATCATGTAATTCTAAACTGGTTCAGCAGTTCACATGAAGAATTAGTTCTATACTTGAGACACTAGATGTGTTTTGATGTGGCAGAAGTACAATTAACAAACTTCTGCCTAAAACAGCTAAAAGAAAAGGTTAAGCAACAAAACAAAAGATCTCTCAATGTGACATTTGTCATCCCCATTAAGGCATTTGGTATAATAACCAGGTTCTGGCAAAGCCTGAAGTGCCAGAAAAGATGTTAAATGTTACTGTTACAAAAGAGAATAAAAGATTTTATAAAATATTGAAGTACACAATGAAACTCTTTTCCAGTTTCCAATGGCACAAAGCATTGTGGCCTTGTTACTTTTCTTTTTGCTTTTTATTTTTCTGCTATACTTTCTGAAGGATTTAACTTTCAAATTCAAGACAAGTGGAGGTTTGTACAATCAACATTTTAATAACAAAATTAAAACAAAGCTACATAATCTCTTTTTGCTAATGACTGTACTTTTGTGGCTTACACATTTCAAGATGTCCAGTCTGTTATTGATAATTTCAATAAAACCATAAAAGTCTTTGGACTAAAAATCAGCATTCTAATTCTTCAAAATCTTTACAGCTACCTTTTTCATTAAGTTAAATCTTTTCATCAAATCTTCATTTGTTTTTAATAGAAAAATTGGCCATATAACTTAAAAACTTCAAAGACAAACAGAATATTAATACTTAACAAGCAAAATGAAGCTTATTTAAGAAATAAATAATTTTCATTTTTTTCCTTTTAAAATCTGTTAGTGAATGTCTTATTTTTTGGGGGTTACAAGTTCAGTGTATGATGTAGACAGTTATATATATATATATATATATATATATATATATATATATATATATATATATATATAAAAACACTCCTTGGAATAACAAAGTTTAAAAAGTGTTGTGAAGATTACATTCATTTGGTGTAGATATGTCAAGTTAGAATTTTTTGTACGTACTATAAATGTAGTAGAAAAATGTCCTTATATAAAAAAAAAATTGTTCAAATATAGTTTAATATTTTTGACTTATTGATTAAAAAAAAGTAATACTACTAATCTTTATAAAAATGATTAACATTAATATCAAGATTTTAGAGAAATATGAAAGAAAGCCTGGTTCTAGTTCTTTATAAGCAGAATAGTTAAACTTACCATTGCCACCAGACTTTCCAGAAAAGGCAAAAGTTTCCAGAGCTCTTGATCTGTTCTTTCCATGAACCAACTTTCAATGGGGATGCCATTGTCAAGCTAAAATGAGAGTGGGGAAAAAAAGTAAAAACAAAAAAATCTTTTCAATTTCTTTGAGAACTTTTGTAAATAAATATACCTAACCAATATATTAGCATTTACAAATAGCATCATGTTAAGATAATTTATGATGAAAACATTCTCAATTATTTTATATTTAATAAACTACACTACCAAAAGATTATACTTTGAATTGCTATTTTTTTTTTAAAAAAGAAAACTTTCATTTTAAAGAGGAATTATTATTATAGAAAACCTTGATATAAAATTAATATTGGCTTTTATTTGAAAAGCTTTGTATTTCTCATTTCTGAACCTATTTTATTAGAAAAAGCACTTCCAATAATCTCTTAATGTAATTAAGCATGCTCTCAATATTTTGTATATCGATGTACTTCTAAATAATTATGAATACAACTGCATTATACAGGCTATTTAATCTTGCAATAGAATTCATCTTAAAAATAATTATAGTCAATTATAATAATATTAAATATGGTGCCTAGTAATTGGGGGAAAATGAAACGTAAGAAATTTATATGATCATATTTGATGTTCTGACAACCGTCAAACATTTGTCACTCAAACAGTAGAGAAACTGTTATTGAAAAAAAAAAAGAAAGAAAAAGTTATGTCCCCTGAGGCAAAATGTGAGTTTCAGTCTTGCAGAAAGACTTATTTCCAATGTTTATCAGTGATTGATAATCTGAGGATTTACAATAAAAAAGAACAAAAATTAAGACAAAAGAAATACTTGTCAGAAATTAATAATGGTCACTCATTTATGACTAACATTAATAGAATTAAAATCAACAATATTTTTAATGAAAGCATTAAAGAGGGTTTGATTTGAATATTATTCCCAATATAGGCTCTCATTACTAAATATATCAAAATATTTCATGAATTTATTTTTATCTAAAAATATAAACTTACCTGATACCCAAAAGCTTGTGGTGAGTTGTCAATAATAATAGTTTTAGACAAGTCACGCCCCAAAATGGTAAGATCTTTAATGTAGTTGCCATTGACACAGACACAATGTTCTCTGAACAGCCTGTGTCTGTAAGAGAATAAACAGAAAAGATTTCATAAGAATAAAAGGAAATTAATATACAAGAAAACGTATAATGCCAAATGATGCAAACAGAATTACTTCATTTTTTAATGTATGATGTATTCTTCCTACTCTTTAAATATTAGGTTGGTGCAAAAATAATGACGTAATAATGTCGTTTTTTGATGTATTCTTTAACGTCAAAAAACGCCATTATTACGTCATTATTTTTGCACCAACCTAATATATTTCTTTATTTATAAACTGCTTATATTATTTAGAATATGTCCATTTTCATAAAATTGCATTCCACAGCTAATAATCCTTTTAAGTAATATAAATTTAAAAATCTTCATCTTTCCTCAAAAGTAAATAAGTTTTTTGAACAAATGAACATTTTTGATGAGTACATTTGTTGGCTGAAACGTTGTAATAAATATGGCGACAAAGATGAGGACAATAGTCCGAATAATGTAAATAATGTACATAATACCTCATCTCAGAAATATAGACAGATACATTTTTGATGAGTGCCAAAAACTTTCAATTTATAATAAGAGGTGAAATTTACTTTGCATTCTATATTGAGAATAGATGCATATTTCAATACTGAGAAAGTTTGATTGATTGCTTGCCTTGTTTTTCATGGCTTATCAACCTTTCATAGGTTAATGCTGATTATGTTTTTGGATTGTAAAATTTTTTTTTTTTTTTTGCAAGTGAATAATGTATTAACAATATTTTGGAGATAAAAAAGATGTTCAGATACAAATCCTACTATTTAACCCATAGCTGATGGAGAAGAGATGAATTCATAGCTTTCCCAAGTGTATTTGTACTTAAGTGAATGTAATGAAGCCAACTGAAATTCAAACTCGGCTCTCCAATTTGACATTTCAACTCATTATCCATTGTATTACCTGCACATTCAAGCTTAAATCAATTGTTGTTGTTATTAATAATAATAATAATAGTAGTAGTAGTAGTAATAAGTGGCCATCCAACTAGATACTGATCAGGCAGAACATTGCTTAATCCAGTGACTGAATGTAATATAGGCATAATCCCATATTAAAAAGGAAAAATACACATTGAATCTTTGTTGAGGTTTTATTTTCAATAAAGGGAAAATTATATCCATTTTTGATATATTTACACTGCAAAACTCAATATGCATGTGTGGGATATATATATTTTATATGTACAGTACTTAGTGGAAAGTGCTCAATATCAGTGATAGAGCTAACATATCCAGTTGTATGAATATGAGTTTGTGACCTTGGGTTTCATACTTTTGCGATCATTAAACTGGTTTATTTTTTTTTTAAATCGATCCAATTTTAAAAAATAAACCAGTTTGTCTGATGATTGCAAAAGCGTGAAACCCAGGGTCACAAACTCATATCCATACAACTGTGTGTGTGTGTGTGTGTGTGTGTGTGTATATATATATATATATATATATATATATATATATATATATATGATAAAACATAAAATAAATATTGAAGTTTATTTTCTTATCTCTAATATTAAAACCACTTTTTCCAGGCAATAAGTAAATAAACAGTTTTGTTTAATGCATTTTTTGAAAAATCAATATGAAACTGTATACGTTACTTGATAAGTTTTTTTTGAGGGTCCAACAAATTCATCAGTTTGTCAGCATACACTTTTTTGGAAGCTGTGAAGAGGATCACCTCAAATACTTGAGAAACTCGTTCTAAAAACTCCCGAAAGAAAGGTCTGGTTCTGACAAAAACCTAAAAGATAAAAGCAATTCATTTTCATATTAGGCATGGGGAAAAATATGAAAAAAAAAAAAAAAAAAAAAAAAAAAAAAAAAAAAAAAAAATGAAGCAACTTGGTACTAATTCCACAAATGTGGAAGAACCTTGGAGAAATGTTGAGCCATATCGTCTCGATAGCTGTTCATCCGTCTCTAGAATGTTTTTCAAACTAATTTTAGGCAACTTGAACTCAATGACACAGTGTATCATCCTGTTGGAATAACTCATACTTGCTGTTGTTGTCCTAGGTATAATAATACCCATGAATGGGTGGCAAGTGGTCACAAAGCAGTGAAACATAGCTGTCACTGGTTAATACCGAGTTCAGGCAGACCAATGGACACAACCCATGCAATGCAAACACATTAACCATACATTTATTACCACTATTTTAGAAATGCAACGACCACTATTATGCTCTATTCAAAATCTGATAATTCATGTTGTCTATACAACCAATGGAGGTATGGACCTTTAAATGACATCGACATATCATTACCTTTACATATTATTATCCCATCAATTTTGTGTCATTGTAAGCTACCATTGGATGAACCACTTGCAAGAAAAATAACTTAAAAAAAATATTAGGTGTAAAATCTCCTTGTATCCTTTTCAGTAAAATGTTAGAGAAGTCTTAGAAGTGTTTTTATTTTTTATTTTTTTTTTTTTTAAATGTTTACTCAATTGTATTGTTTTTGCAATCAGAAAAATAATTCAGAATTCATCATTTTTTTTTTTTTATCAACACAAACTAATGAATAGTAGTTAGCCATTAAATATAATTTCCCTTCTTGGCTGAGAAAAATATGAAGCACCAAATTAAGAAAAGGCACAGAAAAAAAAAAAAAAAAAAAAAAAAAAAAAATTAAAACTAATTGTGCAGCCAGTAGAGAAAGATAATTAGCATTTAAATAAAATTCAAATTATAAAATTATTTTCTTTTGTTCCTTTCTTTTTTTTTTCTTTGAAAGTAAATTTTCAGATTATCTTTAAGAAGTATTCAAAAAACTACAAACAATTTTTTCTTGATGTCTTTAAAAAAAAAAAAAAAAAAACCCCAACACTTGTATGAATTTTATCACATTCTTTGAAGAAATTGGAGAAAATCTTGAATATAAATTTTCTTTGAGAAATTATATAGAACCAGAAATATTGTCATTTAAATATGTGTTTGAATTTTAAGCATACATCAACATTATGCTTACAATGCATGCGCTCACAATGACAGACTTGTAGCAAGGAAGAATGGCCACAATTAATGTCTATTTATTGCAATTGGCAGCAGAAATAGAATTTGGCAACAAGCATTTTTGTGGTGACCATCACCTGCCTGAGATGAAACAAGGGCTTGTTTTGATTTTGCAGCCAGAAAGAAAAATAAGAGTTGTAGATTTGCCTTGTGGATCCCCCAGTGTGGAAAACTGGTTCACATTATGATTTAAATTTGTTAGAGGATTGCGTTTGATAGCCATTGGTGATTATCAGTATGTTAAAAAGCTTTCTGTAAGTAATTCTTCATATTTGTTACAAGACCCAAACATAGCTACTTCTAAATATGTCATCCATTGGTGTTAATGAAATTGAATGTGATTGATCTTGTTGACATTTTAGGTGTGACTGTTTAGCAGCAGCATTTTATGAAATGAGTAATTCAAACAGCAAAGTCTAATTATTCCCATGCTCCCCACGATTTTTAGATGTCTATTCAACCAAAGCTACATAAACACAAAACACATACATTTATCACATCAGTACTTTCAATAAAGTCACCAATCTTCTCAATAGAATCTTGTCTTTTTTTTGTACAATTTTATCTTAATTGTTATCCTTTTTTCTAGATGTTTAAAGTGAAATTTATTTAATTAATTTTAACATAACACTTTAATGAATGTTTTGTATTCTTTAGAAAATATTATGACTATATATAATGCATAAATTGAAAGAGTAAAGATATAATCTAAATACAATATAATTTTTATTGGTTGAACCCATCCCTTTCAGCCAATTGAAAGTATTTAAGAACATTTAACAATATTTGGCAAATATTAGGTTGGTTTAGATTATTTTAAATGTGTTATTATCTCAAACACTTCCAGCTCTTGTCATATATTGCCTATAAATTTTAATGCTGACTTTTATGGCTGAATTTGACTCGTTTCAGATCACACCTTGTCAGGTCATACTCAGGTCATTTAACCCTCCATTTTCTGTAGATTTAGACCAATTGGAAAAATAACCCAAATGATGTCAAACATAGCAGAATTCCATGGATAATCACATCCCCTGCTACATTTACACTAGTAATACTAGGTGTTCAAGTGCAAATAGTTTAATGGTTATTGGCACAATTTGTGAGCCGAGTTCAAAATCTGGCACAGTTGGTTGCATTCACTTTTACGCTAATATGTTTGGGAAAGGCATGAACCCATAACTTCATCTATATATGGGTTAAATAGACTGGTCTCTCTAGCCTTAGCTAGCGACCAGTCTAAGAGAAAGAAAACTCTGAAATCCAGAACCAATGAGAAATCTATACCACTATTTTACCCAAGAAGGTATAGTAATTCACAGGTAATAAAGAAAGAAATCTATGGAATGCCATGATTACTTATGTCCTAAAAGCATATGGCATTTAGCAATACTAGACGTAATAGTCTTAAATTTCTCATATTATTTTATTTCTGATTCATATGGCTTACTTTCGTTTACAGTTAATGGGTTAGCAGTTATAGGAAAAATGTAAAAAGTTCTGAATGTTTCAATAAAAAACAACTGAAATTAAGATGAAAGACTTATGTAAAATTTATTATGACAATACATCATTGAAAAAATTTAGATAACATAAGATTAAAAAATTTAAAGGCTTCTTTTTGCCTACCAATTATTATATGTTAATGTTGAGATAAAAAGAGAAGAAATAAGAAAAGTGAGAGAGAGAATTCTTTTGTATGGATTACCTGATAAGTGATGTCCTGAAAAAGAACTGGGAAAGTAAACGCTGCATCTTCCAGTTCAGTTAGGCTGCAATGGACTAGTGTTTCATCCTGGGAAAAATAAGAAAAGACATAATCAATTCACAAGTACATGAGATTATGTAGATTTGTATGTTCAAATAAATTTCAATTCCCAACATTCCTAACAAAAATTGAATCATTTTTCTAAAGAAATTAAAAAAAAAACAAAAAAAAACAAAAAAAAAAACAAAAAAAAAACAAAAAAAAAAAAAAAAAAACAAAAAAACTGAAGTCTTTTATAATAAAAGGCATTTTGTGTGTGGGCCAGGTTTAAACTCCCAAACTACAATATTACAGTATTTAGCCACGTTAAGATCCAGCAGATTCAAAGAAAGGTTTCAATAAGCAATCTATATATCCTATATAAGTTTTTAAGATATTTGCAAATTAAAACATGTGATAGCATTAAAAAAAAAATGTAGTAAATAAATATGCCAATATTTTAGCATTTAGAATTTAAACACAATTTTTTTTTTTTTTTTTTAAAAAAATCATTTCACTCCAAGCAAGGCAACAGAGCAACTAACACGCAAAAGCTTACTGAGTACTAAAGAATAGAAGACAGACACTATTAAGAAGCAAAAACAATAAAAGAACAGATTGATTGTTTATTTTTTTTTTTTACCAGCATATCAACTCCTGCAGGTCATTTAATGCTGAAACTGGAATTTTTATTCAGGAATGTTTCAAAATGTTTCAAGTAGTTGCGAGGTTTTAAAATCATTTTCAAAATATCACAAGTTGTATGGTTCAACATTCAAGTTGGAAGTATTTTATTTTTTTTCAGATATACTATTATTTGGGAAGTCGATACATTTTTGAAGAGCATGTTAAGGTTTTGTGCTTCTTACATTCTATCAAGATAAATTTGATGGTGAGAAATTGATTGCAGTGTGTAAACAGAGGTGTAGTTTCTGCCTTGGGCACGTATGTGTGTGTCCAATTCTAGGTCTTGTCTGTGATCAGTTAATGGCTCTATATTCTTCTTTCTTATTGTTGGCTGACATTCATATAGTTTATTATTTAGGAATGTGTCCTAAATTGCTTGCTTGCTTTTCTTTTGATGTTTTGTGTAATTTTGTTTTTATAATCTGTATATGGGAATTTGATGTCAGTTATTTTCCATTGCTTCTTTTGCCAATATGTCAGCTTCATGATTTCCTTTGGTGCCAATATTGGCAAGGAATCCAAGCCAATATTATTGTTTTGTGCTCTATTAAATGATGACAAGTTTCTAGGATTTCTGAAATATACACATGATTTGTGTTCTTTAATTGCTGTATAACTAGATAGGGAGTTTGAGAATATTATAAATTTCTTATCTTTTCAATTTTCTATCATTTTAAGTGCCATTTTTATGGCTTGTAGTTCAGCTATAAAGATGGATGCATTATTTGGTAATCTGGTTTTGTTTGTGAATTTTGTCTGTGACTGCTATACTTATTTTATCTCAGATTTTTGATCCATTTGTGTAGAATGGTTTATAGTCATAATATTTGTCTCTTAATTCTCTGTATATGCTTTTTGTTGATTGCATCTTTGTCTTTTTTGTGTCAATGTTAGGTCTATGTGAGGCTTGTAGATTGTCCATAGAGTTACTTTATTTATTATGAGTAGTGCTATGTTATCAAGATCTTTGTTTATTTGTTCTAGTGCTTCTTTGATTCAAAGTCCATTATAAAGGGATGGCTGTTAGTTTATTTTTATAGAACTGGATATATTAAGGTTCATGTTTTTTGGTATGCTGGGTTATTTGGGTTGGATTGTAGTTTTAGTGCATATTGGGGAGAGGGAGATATAGGGGGTTGGCTCATTGGTTTCTATACAGAGACTTTGCATAGGCAAGGTTCGGAGTAAGAGAACAGAATTTAAAAGGACAGAAGATAATGATTGACATTGCATTTAAATTTTTGAAGACCAAACTTTGAAGATTTAAAAAAAAACCCAGAAGAGAGTTCCACAAATAAGAAGTGTGAGAAAAGAAACTTTTAGCATAGAACTTATAGTTACATCTAGTCAATTAGACTCTAAAATGATGAGATCTTGTGGCCAGTCTGGTAATGTGTTTAGATTCAGAGAGCCTAGGTACCATAGAGGAGAGTTCATCAGAACATTTACCATGAAAATATTTATAGAAAAAGAACTGGAAAGCTATATTATGGCAGTGGAAAAGTGACTGAAGTTGAGATGCCAGGTTAGGACCAATAGAATTTGAGAATTTAAAAAGAAAACATTCTGCTTTATCAATAGAAGTTAACATCTCAAAACTATTTCCAAATGACATCATTTCAATGACATGTGGGTGTGTATATTACTTTTTTTATAATGTCAATTTTATATAGCTTTTTGTAAAATGAAAAAAAAAAAAAAAAAATTACATATTTAAATATAAAAACAAAACAAAACAAAACAAAAAGAAAGCCATAAATATTAACTTATTGAACAAGATGTTATTGAATTAAAATAGTTTATAATTTAAAACTGTTGCTGGTTAATAAATGTAATTGAAACTGTCATAATATAAAATGGGAGACATGTTTTTACTATTATAGTAGAACAGTATTTATCTGACTTATTGTAAATGTTTAAAAAGAAAGCTTAATTAAATAGAGAATAAATTTGAACCATGACAATTTTAATTCAAGATATGGCAGTTTTCTATTTGTTTTGAAATCTGCAATATGTACAAAAGATTTGATTTTTATGAAAATATTTAATTGTTTCAGAAATAGAATCTTATGAAAAAGCAGTTCATTAATTACTAAATTAATTTTAGAAGCAAAGCCAAAACTAACCACACAAAAATAACATTTATAGATAAAAAAAAAAAAAAAATTGATTGGGCTATTTTGGAGCTTGGAATGATACTTACCAAGTCTAGGACAAGAGAGAATTCAGGTGAACTCCGAGTTTTTAAGGGCAATGCAGGTGCCCGTGCTCGAAGCTCATCTGTGAGGGGTGGTAATGAACGAATAAAGTGATATCTACAAAAAACAGTAAAATATAAAAAAGATTTGTAAAAAACACAAGCAACACCAAATACAAATTCTTTATATTTTCTTTAAATTTCAATTAACAAAATAAATAACACATTAATTAAACTAATTTCATCACATTTGTTGCTTCATCACAGTATTTAACTTGTTTTTCAAGGTTAGATTTATTTAACTGTCCTTAAGTAATCTTGTCCAACAGTTTAACCTTTCCCTACTCACCTATTTTACAATACAGATTGATGGATGCTAAAAAAGATGAGTTCTTTTGGATAAAAATATTCTTGCATGAGAATTACGGTGGAGTACTGGATAGTGGCTTGGATTGTGGAATCGGAGAGCCAAGTTCGAATTCCAGTCAGATCCATTACATTCACTTATGTGCTAATACCCGTGGGAAAGGTACGAATCCTCTTCTCCCCCAGCTATGCGCAAATAGCAGGACAGACCGAGTTTTATAGCCTTGGATGGCAACTGGTCTACCACAGAAAGAAATGGTAACCTACCATGGGAATAAATCTGCTTTGTCAGTCATGTATCAAAAGATACACGAGTGCCTAAGCATGTATCACATATGGCACATAACTGACTGAACTATAAACCAATTGGTAGTTAAACAAAGTCTTTTACTTCTGTCTAAAGAATGAATAATATATTCTTTTTCTTGGCTCCCTTCTGCTATTGGCATAAAATGAAAGAATAAGAAAAAAAAAAAAAAAGAGAAGTTAATCTGTATTATTAATATAATGTATACAATAATTTATTTATTCTTAATATGCTGGAAAAGATTAATTTTGTGAAAAAAGTTTTTGCCAGTGTATCTGGTGGTTATGAAAAACAAAACCAATATTTACCAAAAGATAGGTAATTGTTTATTTAAGTGTAAAAGAAAAAAAAATTATATTTACGGATCAAATGGTTCAGGCTCTGGTTCCCATTCTTCAAAAACTTCATCTTCTCCTGGAATAGGGAAAGGTGCGACTAGATCGTTTGTGTCTTGTGAGACATCAATATGTTCCTGCTGGCCAACAGCACTGGGCATGTGTGGTGGGTGGAGGGAGATGCTGGGTTCTGTGTTGCCATCCACAAGCAAGGGATCCACTAACACTGGCTCAGGGACTGAAGAGATTAGACTTTCTCGAGGTTCTTCATTCTCTTTGCCTAAAGGAAATCAATCAGTTTTATAGTAAGGAATAGCAAAATAATCAGATCGTCTATAACACTGAAATAGAGTCATTAATATTCTGAATTTTCTTCAAACACTTGAACTCATTTTTATTCTTGATGAATAGATGAAAATGTTGTGGTAAACAACATTAAAAATTCAAAAGACGAGTTTGATTGAACAAAATTTGAATTTTATAACTAGTTCTTGCTCATATTTGACAAATGTATATTAATAGGGAATGAGGAAAAAATTTCAAAATACTGTTTCCTATCATGTTTTTTCTTTTTATTATTAAAAACTAATTTCTATCTGAATTTCCGAGATAGGGATGAATTATTATTATCATTATTATACACTGACTTAGTCAAATCGTTGTCCTCATCTTGGTTGTCACAGTTATGTTTTGACTGTTGTAATTTCCAACTTTAAGTGCTTGCTGCATTCGCTATAATTTTCAAAGTTTTGTACAGAGTCCTTTATTCAATCTACAGAGATTGGCTGTTCTCATTTTGATATCCATACAGGAGGATATTTTGTAATTGTTAAGTGGTCTTTTTGTTAATCCATATATACTCAGGAGCAGTAAGGGTGTGATGATTAGCAGGCTTGTTCCGCCAGAACAATTACAACTGAGTAGTGAGTTTGATCCTCATTGGGTATCCCATAATTTAGGCCTTGTGCCACATCTAAGCTATGTTTGGAAAATCACTATACTCAGGAGTAGTGTAAAAGCAGCATCATGAGAATGAAATTAGCAAAAATGGACAATTTGACAGAATTAACTAATACAAGTTCTCTCCAAGCATGACCAGCAAATCCTGTGGCGATTTTATAAGCTATGCTGAGATGTGACACAAGGCCGAAAGGGGCACCCAGTGAGGATCAAACTCACTATTCAGTTGTATTTTATTTAGCAAGATAAGCTTGCTAATAATTACACCACATTGAAGTGCCCAAAAATGAAAACATGTTCTAATAAATCAGTATTAGTGAGGAATAATAATACAAATAACTAAAAAATACTTCATGTTTTAGTAATAAATGCATTAAGAACAAGAGTGAATTTTAAGCACTTATTATGTAAAAATTCATAAGGAAATCATGAGGAAAAAAAAAAAAAAAAAAAAAAAAACTCAGAAGAGTTTGTTTTTTTTAAGGATGATTGAAATGTGAACTGAATACCCAGGCAAGTGGATGGTGTAATTGCTAGAGGGTCCGTCTACAAAACTTATGCAGGATAGTGAAAGTAACATCAATCAGCCAAGTGACATTATATATATATATATATATATATATATATATATATATATATACACACACACACACACACAATATATAAATTAGGATCAAATATGGATCAGAATCTGACAGAATAATAAGATAAAGAACAAATAGAAAAATGTTTATCAATTTTACATGTTTCACTATTATTAACTGACAAAGCTTTAATGAAAGTGGAACGTGTTAGATTGATAAATGTTTCTTATACACACACACACACATGTAAAATGTATGTTTAAATGTTATTTTTTAAATGGATATTCATATTTGAATAGGCGCTCTGTTTTTATTCATATCTACCAGCCTGAACATTTTCAGAAATCTTGTTAGAAAATATGCGCCCTCCGGCAGGATTCAAACCTGTAACCCTTAAGGGAAACCGGCATTAGATCTAATATGTCTTAAACCAATTCGACCACGTAGGACGTCCTGTTCAAACAAACCTCAAATAGTGCTTTTGAACACGTACTACCTGATTCTCCAAATATACATGTCTGCTTTGTGTTTGGAACAACTTCTTGCGACACAAAAACGAACGCCTTCTTGCTAATATACAGCTTCCAAGACTTTATTGTACAATGGGATCTCTCAACTAACCCATTCCCCGATGGTACGTGGGCACAACGAAATCATATTTGTACATTCCACATCTTTGCAAACGCGGCAAACCTCTTTCCACAAAACGCTGCGCCATTATCAGTAAGCAGCTCAACTGGCGACCCTCTTTCACAAAACACTACTTCCAACTCCTTGATGATGCTAGCAGAGTCTTGGCAGTGCAAGGGCTTCCAAAAGGCAAAAACGACTGGGGCCACAGTCTATCAGCATCTGGTATAGTTGATGTCCGAAATGGGTTACATCCATCGCAACCCTGTGCCAATTTTCCGCGACGTCAAGCCTGCCCAGTTTCCAATGCACAGGGGCCGGGTCGATTGACTGGCATTCCTTGCATCCCCTAACCACCACTCGCACCTCAGCTTTTGTTACTCTTAGGTCGATCAACTTCACAAAATAGAGTGTCTCTTCACACCAGGATGTCCGCTGGATTGATGAATGGCTCCACAGCGCACATAGGTTTTCTGGGTTCCGTTATTTTGCGCATTTCATTTAACCATCGCTGTGGTACTCTAGTAAGTTGGTCGGCTCGATTGTTCCACGACTTGACAAGCTCTACATCAATGTTCAGCTCGTATTCTAAGGCCAACTCTTGGAGTGTGGCTAGCCGACTTCTGATTAGCATCTCTGAGGCTGCCTTGGTGTGCACTCTTGTCCGTCTGGACATAGTATCAGCTACCCAGCGATGCACACATGCTGAGTCTGTCCGTAAATGAATGATTTTAGCCTTCCATTGTAATGCAAGGTTGACACCTTGCAACACAGCATCAAGCTCAGCCAAGTTGATGTGCTTGTCTTTGTGCACCAGTCGGAGCCAGTTTGCGTCTTCTGCCACGGCACCATTGCTCTCCACAACCACACTGGTGGCTAAGGAGCTTGCATCTACCCACACGGTTACATTTTGCTCACTGATGCACCAGTCACCTTTCACTGGATCGTCCTGGGATAGAAAAGGGTCTTGTACTTCATTGTCCCATCCAGTGGTAACAGTGTTTGCCCTCTGCTTCACAAATGCCGTGGCGACACATAACCAACTGCATACAGGAAAATGACCAGTCAACTTTCCGCGCAGCGAGAAGACAATTCGGCGGGTAAGTTTATCGGGGACTACCAGAAGTTCATATCCATGACGTCATCGCAGTTTTCCCTGCTCCTCCCAGACATGCAATCCCAATACACGTGTGCCAATTCTTAGCCGCTCCGGGGTCTTACTTGACAGACCAAACTGCTCCAAATGGACCACAGAACACACACTCTCATTAACAAAAACGTTGTCAATATAAGAGGAGGAGGCTGCGTTGACAAACTTGTCCTGGCTCAAGACGGTATTAACAATGGCCCGCATGATTAAAGGGGCAACATTGAGCCCAAATCCTGAGCGTGTTAGACAATACCTTTGTCCCTTAATCTCCACTGTTTGGAATGGCCAAAGGGACTTGTCGATGTGTACCTGCAGATAGGCCCAGCATAGGTCCAGCACTGCAGCATTTGGTCCTTGTTGATGCCATTCCCATAATTTTTGTGAACAAACATCTGCGTTGGCAGCATACGCGTCAACGTACTCATTGAGTTCCCGATAGTCCATAACAGGTTGAACTTTCTGTTTGTTTTCTTGCAGAATGGCCATAAGGGTGATTAAACACCTTTGGGGGTCAGAGTTCCTCTTCCGGGTAAGTAAGCAGCCAGCTGTTTTCTATCCAAATCTGGAGTTCCCGATCATACTCCTCTTGAATTTGTGCGGGAGCTGGATATTCTGCCAGTCTATTTCTTAACATACCCGAAGGTTAGTTGCCAGCCCGTTTCCAAGATGCGGTCCACCTCCGAGTGGTCTCATCGAATTCTACTTTAATGTCGGGCTTGGTAATGGTGATGGCAGCAACGACTGGTTTGACATACTGCGGAAACTTCACCTTACCAGTGCCAGTTACAGATATTCCTCCCAACTGTTTGATGGCGTCTAGTCCGTGCAGGCAGGTCTCCGTCCATGACTAGGGCTTCCATAGCAATGGATGGCTTTGCACCAACACTAACTTGTACCACTCCGATTCCACAGCAGTCAAGTGCCTCTGTCTACTGTAAGCACGCGTGTTGATTTTCTTGTCCATGCTCGACAGCATGACTTGCGGACTAGTGACTGTGTGCATCCTGTATCAGAGCTATATGTGGTATTCCATTGATACAAACTGTCACTACAGACAATGTGCCATTTACAAGGGTTTTGGGGAGGAGATTGGTACTGAATTCTCGCCCCCTTGCCCGTTTCCCGAACAACACTGAGCAATGTGCCTTTGTCGATGACATCGATAGCAAGTGATGGTCCATCGGTGCTTGGTACCAGCATCTTTGGATGGTTCACAACCCAGGAGACAATCGCTCGCCCTATGATTGGGTCCATCACATTTATAGCACCTTGTGTGCACATCTGTTCCCTTCAACTCTGCAGCTACTGCGGCCTGCTCCATAGGACCAGTGCACTTCTTCAAAATAGCGCGAGCTCGTGCCAGCACATGTGACAAATCCAGGTCTTCCATCTGGGATGATGCTCTTAAAAGATCCTCTGCATGCTCAGGCAATCCAGCAACGAATGCACACTGCAGTTTTCTGATACGCCACCAAACAGAACCGTGTGTCTGCGCAGTTCTACCAAAAAGACGTTGACCGTCTCCCCTGGCTGAAGGCAACATGCTGCAAACTGCTTCCACGCGGAGACGGGATCTAAGGCAAAAGCTGTGTATAACGCTTTCTTAGTGCAATTGAAGTCTGCACGCTTCTCCTCACTCAATTGCTGGTACACAGCATATGCGCCATCTGCCAAACGCATTGGGATAACACACTCAATTCGCTTCACACCACTCAACTGACATATTAGTTCTGCCTTCTCCAACTATTCCACTACCGACTGTCTAGAATTGCTTCTGTTGAACAGTGGTATCAACTTCGGGTTGAACGCCATAATGCCGAAATAGCTTGTGTGTGTGTGTGTGTGGGGGGGGGAAACAACTTCTTGCAACACAAAAATGAACGCCTTCTCTTCCAAACGAACACTTTACGACAGCAAACGAGCAAAACGGCACCCAAGACTGCTGTCAACGGATGACTGACCGCAACGGCTTTTCTCGCCCAAGAAAAGACGCCAAACGACTTGCACGTCTTCTTCTTGTAGTCCTCGTCCGAGTCCATTATGGTACTCCAAGGTGTACCTGGCGACAACACACACACGCAATTCGAGGACGTTTCCGCGCATGCTCGTTACATCTCCAGATATATCAGTGTATAATAATTTGAAATATTCAGTTGTGTTAAATGCACAATTACTTATTCTTTTTATATATCTATCACATATTGCTTGAAGTTGGAGATTGCTTATTATTAAGATATTGAACTGAAAATGATTAGAAAATCTCCAGGGGTTTTAAACAAACTTAGTAATTGCTACATAAATGGGAAAAGTTTTCAATAAGCTGATTGGTAGTCCATTATTTCACAGAGCTACAGCTGCTCTGAATTTTGCTAATTAAAATACAAGCAAACCAACAAACTAAATCATTGGTTATTTAGTATTTATTTACCCATTTCTGCTTATAGAGAGTTCAACTCTGAAGCAGTACCATCCCATGACATAAAAAGGACTAGGGGATTGGGGGTAATTTTTATATCTCCACTCCCCCACATCAAACTGTCACATTTGCATTTGTAAGGCAACAAATAAATATTATATACTTGGCACTGTCAAACAGGAATGTCTAGTATAACATGACCAAATGAAAAACGTTGTATGCAGTTAAATTTTTCTTTCAGAATAGGGTATGTAATAAGTGTACACTTACCAAATACAATTTTATCAGAATAAAAAAAAAGTTTTTTTTTAGAATATGGTGTTAAGTTAAAAATCGAAGCCAGTTTTAAGTTTCATTTAACTTATCAGTGCCAATATAAAACTGTTTCAAATAGATTAAAATATCTTTGAGCAAAGCACCAAAATGCTACAAAAGAAGTAAATTGTCAATTGTTATTAAATATCCACTTGACTTTTGTTTGAATTCTGATAGAGATAAAAGTATTTAATAATTTTTATGTGAAAATTAAGAATATAAATAGACACCTTGTGGTTCTAAACACCTTTGAAAATATCGTAAAGCTTTAAATAGCATTATTCAATTGTTGATATTGATTAATATTATATTTTAAGGGGAAAATAGAAGCTCATATAGGGAATGAATCACTTTTGTGAACAAATGAGTAAAAAATTTTAATGTTTCAAGTTATATGATAAAATTTCCTTACTAGAGAGAACTGATTGTTAATTTAAATATAGATTATTATACAAAATGGAAGCACAATTATAATGTACATTTCCTTAAAGAGTCATGGCTCAAAATCATCTTTTCTCCTTAGCCATATATTACTTAACCAGTTTACTGATTGAATAATGAAATTAATTATAATGTATTAAAATTATAATCTAGTAGAATAATGACAAGTATTTGGGGCTGCAATAAAAAAAGTACTGAAAAATTGTACTGAGCATCTCGTAGTGCTGAAGTTTTGATAAAAATGATTGGTTATGAAAAGTGGCGTTGTTTCTATAGTATAGAAAACATTATTACTTACATGAAGGAATTCGGTCAGGTTCTGCTTTTTGCAATGCATCTGGAACGGCAAGATCCAGATTCTTACACAGAGTATCAGCAACTGTAATCGAATAGTGGCAGTATTAGGCACACTGCTGACAGCACAGTATGTGATAGTACAAAATTGAAAATTCACTCCATTCATACTTGACAAGCAGCCAGCAAAAAAAAAAAAAAAAAAAAAAAAAAAAAAAGTAGATGGGATGTTGGATAATCATCTCAACATGAAAAAACTACAAATGCCACTACAAATTCAAAAGTGGCTAACAATAGTAAAGTTGAGATCTTCTATATATATATATATATATATATATATTATATATTATATATACACACACAGTGATAAAGATATAATAACTGATAGTCAAGAGAGATTAAGAAAAGGACTAATTTGGCCTATTAAAGGAGAAATATAAACAAAATTGCAAAAAATTTCGTAACTGCAGAGATTGAATTTCATTCAAAATATTAAATTTCCTTTGATTTTATTTCATTTGTACAGAATTTAATTTTGGTAAACCTGTTATACACACACAGAGTGTACCAGATATTTAAAACACACCATTAGTGATCCATAGATAGAAGACAATACAATGTAATGTTATGTGGCACCAAATTTTAACATTTTCATTCCACTTTCAGATATCTCAAGAGAATTAACATGACACATGAAATGAACATGCTCATGGCACTAGTCACCAAACGCAGTGACTTGAAGATAGCCAACTTCTTGAAAGTAACCGGGTCCCTCATGATTAAGGTTGGGAATGAGCTGGGGGTGTCTCACAGGGACATGCCATCCATGGCCACATGACATTCTAAGTGGTCAGATACAGTAAAGACAGCCGAGTTTGTCCAGGACATCATCAATCAAAACTGTCTTGTCAATGAAGGTCACTGTCGAGCAGCTCAAGGTGATAGGATGCACTATCAGATATTAGTGTATGAGGTGATTAGATGATGAGGAGAGTGAAGTTAATGTTAAGGAAAACTGGGTGATTTGACTGAAGAATTAGCTGAGCAAGCTCAAATCCTGCTGATGAAGAGAATTTTAATTAGGACCAGAAGGGAAACAGGAGGAATGACAGGTGGTTCTTCATGTACTTGTAAAAGTATTCATGCCTTGATGAACACCAAATTCAAATCTGAAAGTCACAACGAAAGGTCAGGTCATGTTGCTCTACTTCTTGCAGGAAATCAGGGATTAATATCACTGCTTATATTGGTGCTGTACATGGGGGTCAAGCCTTAGATCGAGGTGGCCCATCCATGTTCCTGCAGGACTGTCCCTTCCCACAAAACCCATTTGATACAGGAGTGGCTGGTTGAAAATTCTAAATCATGTCACTTCCAATGTAATCTAATTCTGATTTGAATTCCCAAGACTACTATGTTTGGGATGTTGTGAAGAGGGAGTTCAGCCTGTAGCCCAAGGGCTCATTGAACACTGCCAACATGTGATGGCAAATATGAATGAGAACCATCTCATCTGAATAGAAAGCTGCTGAGAGGCTGCATTAAAGCCATCCTCAATTTTAAGTTTAATTTGAATAGCCTTTAATAATATTTCAACATTAAACATTTTTCTAAATATATTGATTTTTTTTTCTGTTGAATATCTTTGATTTTCTTTATAATTTATTCTCAAACACTTTGCACACACTGTCTGTATTGCACACACACACACAGATCAGTCAACAAGTAATGCCTGTTCTTCTTTAATTACAACAGATTTAATAGAAAGATTATTTTTGGCCACTCTACAAGTACTATTAATATCATGTAACCTGGTATTATGTGCTGCATGGACAGAGGTCATCAGTAACTAAACCAGGATTAAAAATAAGACCCTATCAAAGGGCAGATGTACCTTCTTGTAAAGTCAACAACCATCTAGCACAATGGAGTGAACAGTGCTCCATAGCTATGTAGGCAACCAGTTGAATGAGGGCTTCTAAGACTAAAATAAATGGCCAGAGTGGAGGTTCCATGATGAAATCAATGTGACCAGATATATGGAGGGAACTGGTCATGTGCTAAGCTGTACAACAACCTTCCAACCACACCTGGTCATGAGACAAATGATGATGATGATGATGATGATTAATAGAATCATAGAAAACCTATCAAAATGAACACAAAAGGCTCAGGATTCACAATCTAGTAAACATAATCTCCTTCCGTCTCAATTCTGGTGTTACATCTTTGATTGAGGGTATGTATACTTGCCTCATAGAACATTCTTGACAGCATGTGCAAATTGCCTTTTTTCATGAACCAATTCAGTCTGATTCATGAAGTATGTCCAGTTGTGATTGCTGCTCTGAAGCCATGTATTGTTATGTTGTAAAAGCAGCACATCACTCATCTTCAGGCATGAAATAATTTTAAGATTTGCATTGAGGTTTGACACTAAGTGTCAGAATTGATAGTGTGGTGCCATTGAACAGGAGTCCATCACTTTCCTTGTGGAGTATGCTTGCCATAAACTTCTTTCTATTGATTTTTTCTGGTTCACACTGTGGTGAATCCAAGGATCCTCTCCTGTGACTATCCTGTTTAAGAAGGTGCAGCAATTACCTTCTCCTTGAGTTGGTAATTTCTCAGCCCTTTTAATAACAGGAGATTGCACTGTTTTTCCTTTCTCTAAAGGACTAACATTAATTTTACTGACCCATCTCTTTACTGTGCTTACATCAAGTGCAGCCTTTTCATAAACATTAACATGCTTTGAACTTTTGCGTCATTTTCTTCTGCTATAGAAATACTATGACAGCTCATCTTCCTACATGAATCCATAAGTAGACATTAATAAATAAATAAAAAAAGGCTATGGATAGGGTAAGAGTAAGTAACACCACAAATTTTACCCCTGGGGTTCTAGACACTATAGGGTGTGTGTGTGTGTGTGTATATATCAAAAAGGAATCCTGACTACAATTTTTAACATTAGGATGAACATAACTTCTTGCACCAACCTTAATAGCAAATACTTAATTTAAATTGTAACATTATCAGTTATTAATTTCCAAATAGCATATATTAGGAAGGAGTTTGTAAAATTGAGATTTATTTACACAATCTCAGTATTAACCAAGTATAATTTCTTTTTAATATATTTTTCACTGGGAAAGATATTTTCAAAATACTCTTTTTTCTGTTCCACTTTTCCCACAGAGACTTCAGCTTTAAAATTATAAATCTTCAAAGTGTTTTTAAATCTAGTAAAGGAAGGGAAATAAAACATTTTAAAATATTTTTTATTCTAAATAACTAAAAAAAAATAAAGATTTTAAGAGAAAAGTAACTTGAAAAAGTTGCCATTTTATTAACAGTAATTAAATAAACATTAAAAGGCACGATTAGTAATCATCATAGCAATTTAAAATGACTATTACAAAGATGTAAGATCATTGGTTAAAATTGAATGGCTGAGATAGGTGAAAACAGAATATAGTAACAGTTTATTCCAAACAACATATTTGTTCAATTTCTAATAATAGTTTATGACTATTAAAACAAAACAATGAAGTATGACAGCTTAAATTGTACTCAACAATATTTCAGGTACAAAATGTAAATGGTAAAAGTTATGAAAAAATAGCCTCTTAAGAAATTAAGAAACATTAATATTACAATGAGGAATAAAATCTGAAAATGATCAGCAAAGTAATTAGTTTAATGTTGTGCCATATTATTTTCTGTTAAATGCAAATAGGGTAAAAGTAAAATCAATATATTTCAAACCTGTTGGCATTCATTTTTTTTATTTATTCATTTTTTTTCTAAGTTCTACACTTTTTTTAAGAATGATAGAAGAAAAAAACTTGTTTATGAAAAAGTACTTTGTAATTATATAAATCTGAAGAAATTAAAATATTGTCAATTTTCATATGGTCTTGTGGGAAGGAAACTAGGGTTACTAATGGGTTATAAAAATAAGGTGCAAGTTTAAAACAACAGATTGACTTCTTTGAAATTTTAGAAAATAATCCTTTTTTAATTAGATACTTTGAAAAAAGAAAAAACTGAAATGTGCCACTCTCTACATATTTTCATTAAATAAATTATAATACTTTTGTTTTAGCTAAATAACAAAGCAGAATAATGTAGTATCAAGCTAACACAGAAACTGACAAGATAAAAATGATATGTAAGATAATTTCTGCATTTAATTTTCATCTCAGTAATATTAAAACTGCGTGTGTGTGGATTAATTTTCTCTCTTGAAGATTTTGTAGACTTTAATAAGTGTAAAGTATCCTAAAATTGTCTTGTTATCAAGAAAGCACATTATTATTGAATACGGTAATTTAAAAAAAATAAATGTTTTTTTTATTTCATCCTTTAACTGGTATGAAATATTGCCAGAAAAGTCATGGAATCACTTTCAGTGAAGAAAAACTGCTTAAATACCCCATCAAAATATTCAGGAAAAAAAGAAAAAAGTGTAATATAGGTCTGTAAATCAACACAAATATGAAATTGTGCAATTTATCATATACATTTAGGTACCTACACTTGCTTGCTGATAAAAACAGCATTGTATAATAAAAAAAAAATTAATAAAAACAAAGACCAAAGTATTTCTTTTATTATTTTGTAAAATTTTTTAATTTCTTTCTAGCACATTCAAAATTTTGATTAAATTTTTTTTTTTTTTCAAGTCAGTTGTTGATGTAATATTTATAATTTAGTATTTTTTGTGCCTTTTTTTCAGGTGAAAAAACACATTGACTTTAAACACGAGACATTTAGATAATTTTTTTTCTCTATACGATTTGGAAAAAATGTCTCAACAAATAGGGATAATTGAAGCAATAGTAAATTGCTTTAAATTCCATAAAAAAAAAAAAAAAAAAATGTAAGGAATTATAAAGGTGCCTTTAAACACAATTGCAACTAAACACTATATTTCTTTTGGTAGAGTATAATCAGCAAATTTTACATAATTAAATAAAATCTAAAAAGTATAAATTTGAAATAATCTTATTAAAGAGTATGAAAGGTTGTTTTTAAAATACAATCACCTAATAAACGCATGAGTGTGTGTGTGTGAGAGTGAGAGAGATTAAATTTGTATAAAGGCCAATTTTTAAACCATTAAACAATTATAATTGACTTTGACATAACCACACAATGGAAGCAGTCATATATACGAGAGGTGCTGAAAAGTCCTAGGCCAAACCAAGAAGTCCTTTCAATAAGAAAAGAAAAATAAAATCTCATGTATAGTCAGATTTTAGGAATTGAGTCAGGCCAAGAATTTTTCAACATCTCCTTGTAGCAATCTCTTCAACATTTTAAAAGGAAATTATTTTCATTAATATATATATATATATATATATATATATATATATATATATATTTTAAAGACATTTGTAGCATATTTATTAGTGTGTGTGTGTGTGTGTATATGTTGTGAAATTCTCCTTCGGCAGGGAGCAAGAGTTTCAGATTATGTGCAGTGAGTCATTGGTGTGAATATCCTAACAATGTTGAAAAACAAACAACAGGGTGATTGTAAAAGAAAAAATATAGGGGAGGAGCAAGTTAACATACCATTAGGATTTCCATAGTACTGGTACTTTGGAGAGAACATAGTGCCATGGAAGGTCGTTCTGGGTGGACTGACAGGAGTGTGGCTATTCTCTTTCACAGCATGCAAAACACCTTTTCTGGGGCTGTTACCTGGAACAACAATGATTTTTTCCCAATGTACATAAGCCTAGTGGCCATTTGACTGTCACAGAGGCCTAAGTGTTGCATGCATGCAGATACAGATAGTGGAGCAAGTTAAAATAGCTCCATGTGATACTGCCCTAAGTGTGTCACATGTAGTATCTGGGATAAACATATTTGTGTGGCATATAAATGAGTAAATGGTCAACAACCCACAACTTGAATGAAGGACAATAATAAATGATGACCAACTGTCAGATAAGCTAACAATTATTTACAATAATTCTGAAAGAATTTTAATATCTTGCTCAACTTGTTAATCAGTAACCTGTAAGAAGACAGTCTTGAAGAAATAATCTATAAATTTGTTGGGCCAGACACCAAATGTAAGCCGAGTAGAGAGTTTCTCTCTAAGATTCCCAATGTTGCATTGTAGTTCTGAGTTTGAGTCAGAATGTAGTTCAGTGTTATCATACAGGCAATCATTGAATAAATGAGCCTGTCTTCCCTGATTTTGTGTCCCATCTATAGGTTATCACATGTACCTTGTCATGCTTTGTTGATCCAGTGAGCTATGCTAGTTCTCCTGGCTGGTTCAAACAAGCTAGACAGGTCAAAAGGGAGGGTAAGACAAAAACATTATCATTGTGCAGGAGGTGTCATGCCCACTGCATGTATTAACAACAGAAAAGCCGAACCAGTATTAAATTTTAAGGCAAATTTTAAATAGAAGCACATCATTTAAAAATTTGTTTTTCATAATTTCATACCAACTGACTATACATGTTCATTTTAATAAAATTGAAAATTTTCACTTAAAAACTTAACAGTAAAAATTAAATTTCAGAATTTCTATTGCATGTATTAGATAGAAAAACCCCGTTAAAAGGCTTAATGTGCTTGCTGCACATCAGATCTTGTTTGTAAGGTGTAAAATCAATTTTTGTCAGGAGTTATTTTGCAAAATATTCAAGAGTTTATGATGAGGAAGAGGAAAAAAAAAATTCATGAGAAATCAATTAGAAAGTAACTAATTAAAAAGACCAGTAATTTATATGTGATATAGAGTTAAAGGGAAAATTTATACATTATTATAACTATGTATATTAATTATACCTATGTACCTAAAACAGAAAGGAAGATAGCTTCAAGTCCACTTCAAATATTTGCTTAAAACAACAAAATATCCCCTTTCATGTCCAAATACAACAACAATATATATCTAAATATATACTTGAACAAACTAATGTAACAGTAGACTTTTAAATTTAATTTCTTTAAAAAATGTGTGCGCACATACATATAAAATACAAGAAACTTCAATTTAAATCATTTAGGTCATTAATTAAAAAAATCATTTAGGTCATAAAAAAAAAAAAAAAAGAAAAAAAAAAAAAAAAAAACTTTTGTATATAAACTCTCCGTTGTTACAAGGCTATGGATTAAAAAGAAATCAATGAAACTAGATACTTTGAATACACTAAATTTTGAATACTTAAACTAATTTGGAATTCTTATGAAGCAAATATACTGATGATATCTTAAATTTTATTTAAAAGAAAAAAGAAGAGATAAAGTATGGTAGGTAAAGTGTAAATATCTTAAATGAACTAAATAATACTTAAAGAATTTGTTGTGCATTGGGTTATATAAGAATCTCATCAAAACTAAACAAATGCTAAATCTTTTAAAAGTATATGTAATTTTGAATTGGTAGATTCCTTTTTTCATAAGAAATTTTTGAAAAATATAGATATTTGGTTTTATCTTTTATATGAATTGTCAAAAAATGTAGTTAATTTGCTACAGGTTTGGAACCTGACAATGTATTTGGTATTTTATCATGTCTATCAATTATTTTAAATCTAGTTTGTATTGGATCCTATTCAGTCATAGAAACTTTTGTTTTTCATATAATAGTTATTTTATTCAAGTTTATTGACTAAGTAAGAAATAAAACTTGTTTATTAAAAGAAAACTAATGATGTGCCTGATAAATGAGTTTATGATTTGTTGTAAGCAAAAAAAAAAAAAAAAAAAACACGCATTTTTAAGATGTCTATGTTTGGAGGATGGGTGAAGCCTCTAAAGTTTATTATACTTTTTACTGTTTATTTTAGATATAGTTAGGAAAGAAAAAGAAATTAAAAACAAAAGTAAATTATTTTCTGTCATGCTTACTGATTTTTGACACATTTATTTATTTTTATCCAATACTTTACTTATGCATTCTTAAAACATTATTAGTATTAATTATATTTAAATTGCAGAAAATAAACAATAAACTTAATTAGAAACCGGCATTCAGCATTTAAAAAAACTGCTTTTATTTAGTAAAATTCATAAAATACTCCACTACTGAATCTATCTTTATCAAGTCCTTTATAGAAATCTTGTGCTATCAAACTATAATCTTTGGAGCCTTTTAATAATTTTTTTTTTGGCAACATGAAAGAGTTATCTCCCTCTTATCCTCCACACAGTGATTGTATATAAAAAGATTGGTTAAAACTGGATTCAAACAAATCATTATTTGAAATATTTCAAATCTAATAATAAAATCTGTTCAGATTGTAATATGAATTTATAATTTTTAATAATCTGTAAGTTTTATATATTAACAGTTATAGTAGTGAATATTTCAAGTACAATGTTCAAATTATGAAAGTAATCTGTGTTTACTTGATATTTAAATATCAGATCATTTTATTAGGTTGGTGCAAAAATAATGTCGTTTTCTCACATAGTAACATATGTGAGAAAACGACATTATTTTTACACCAACCTAATATATGTGCAAACTTAATGCCAGAAAAATTTGTGTTTAATTAGAATTTATTCATTAACATAGGTTCCATCATTATTAATCATTTCTATCAATGATTGACAAGCGTCATAATAATGTTTTGTAAACGTCTTTGGTTTGGAAGAAATAAATGTAGAGAACGTAAGTTCCATTTATTATAATATCTATGATATCAACAGAGTTCTACAAACTTTATAATAGGTAGTAATCAAAGGGAGTAAAATTTGGAAAACAAGGAGGGCAGCAGAATTTTTTTCTCCCAGTGTAGGTCTTTTCAGATGAATTTGTTTTTTTTTACACGACATCAACACTTTGTGAATTATTTAATGCTGGTACATAACTTTTAGATTTTATATTGGTTAAAAAGTTTGACTTTTTTCATATAAAAATTTTGAAATTGTTTTATTGTTTTTTTTTTTTTTTATTTAAAATTAAAAGTTTACTTTTTTATATATAGATAAAAATATTTCAATATTTTGATGTTTGATAAACATGTAAAGTTTAAATGTTTCTATGTATATATAATTTTATCAAAATTATGTATATATAGATTTCAAAACTATTAGAAAAAACAAAAAACAAAAAAACAAACAAACAAAATCCAATCTCTTAAAAATTATAAAATGCTACTTCATTGGACATTGCCAAAAAGCTTTTATTTTAGTTATTTTGTAATATTTGTGATGGACTAGTTTGAATATACTGACAATGTTTTGACATTCTATCAGTATATGCTTTACTGTGCATCTTTCTAGACTTGTTGTACACATTGAGGGGTTCGTCATTTTTTATTTTGCATATATGAATAACAGATGCATGTCCAATGTAGAATATAGCAAGAGCTATCTCTTCTTTTCTAACTTCTCTTTGGCCTGAAGGCATTTTCACTTGGGAGCATGGGGATATAAATTATTATGATGGAACACCACAACATTGAGATCAACAAAACTGACCCTCCCCTCAAAGCAGTGTTTAAATGCTTTAATTGCAGACAAAAGATGTCTAATATAAATGGAAGACAGAGTAGTACTAACTCAAAGTGGACCACATCAATTCAATCCCACCATGAAAAGTTTCCTTGGATGGTAGTCCATTTTGGATTGTGCTTTAACCTGTTAACCTTCACTAAACCATTGTCCGATTCATTTTAGATTCTTGTAAAATACCCATTTTTCAACACTAATCACTAACTTGTGCAAAGATAGATGGATTTGTTAGAATGTAGATATTCATTCTTGCTTTACAAATTGCTTTTAACAAATCATGGGGAACTCATTTCAGAAATTTAGGCATCTTTTTAAGCTGCTGTATCAGGTTGGTGCAAAAGTAATGTCTGATTTTTGAGAAGAAAGTTTTAGATAGTATTTATGAAATTTGTGCTTCTCGTTATAGTTATGGAATGTTACAATAAGTAATTTATATCTTTCTCTTTCAGATTATAAAAATGTTTTTCATGATTTTCCGTAATATTCGCACTCATGTTCATCTCATCCAAAGACCACATTTGACATATCTTACTGTATGCGTTTCATAAAGAAGTAAATGCAAGTGCAGCAGCAAAGTTTATTCAGGGTGCTGATGGAGATGATGCAGCAAATGAAAGAAGTTGCCGGAGGCGTTTTCTGAGTTTCCAAATTTGGGATTTGTTAAAAAAAAAAAAAGAAAAGAAAAAGAAAAAAAGAGAAGCAAAAAGCGGGTCGCCCAAAAAGACATGATTCCGAAGACACTCCCACCATTACCTCTTGGGAACCTGCAGAACAATTTAATGTAGACTATACAATCATGCTACGCCAATTAAAAAGGGTCAGAAAGGTTTCAGTGGCTGGGAAATGGGTCCCACACAAACTGTCTCCAGAGAATCAGCAACAGCGTGTTGCTTGTTGCAAATCACTGCTTTCACAACACCTTCAGGCACCAGTTTTAGGTAAGCTTGTTACAGATGAGAAGTGGACCCTTTACCATAATGTTAAATGCTGATGATCATGGATCAGTCAAGGAGGAAGATCAGTTCAACAACCAAGAGGAGGACTTCATCCAAAGAAGATCATGTTGAATGTATGGAATTGTTCATTATGGACTGTTAAAAAGCAACCAAGCAATTACAGCAAATCTGTACTTTGATCAACTTTGTCATTTGAAAACGGGCCTTGAAACAAAAGCAACCTTCCTTAGTGAACAGAAAGGGTGTCACCATCTATCATTATAATGCTCGTCCTCACACAGTTCGGCTGACTAAAAAATCTTTTGGAAGAGCTTGGTTGGGAAATATTGCTTCATCCACCACATTCTCCTGATCTTCTAAGTATCTCTTGTTTCAGGGACTACAGAATCATTTGAATGGTCTTAGGCTAACATCAAGAGAAGTTGAAAATTAATTGGATTCATATTTTGCTTCAAAACCTAAGGAATTTTAGTCATGGCATTTATAAGCTTGTTGACAGATGAAATAATGTTCTAGAAAGGAGGTTATGTTAACGAATAAATATTTTCATAATTATGGGCTTTTCATTTTTAATATAGACCTTGAAATCAGACATTACTTTTGCACCAACCTGATAGATGACAGTTTGAAGTTTGAATTCTGTTTTTGAACAAATTTTTCAGCAGTAGTAATAATTTTTTTGTTGAGTTTGAATAAAGGCAAGTCATTGTTAAACTCAACAGGACAATCTGTTTGTGGCAAATCTCTTCTTAAGCTTTCAATCTATGTCAGACAATTTCTTTTGTTTAAAGAATCTATCCCATAAACACCATGAATATTTTCGGTGGTTCCTTTTTTCTAAACTCATAATGCATTACATGTTTTATGTGCTCTGTAAATGCATACATCTTTAGAAGTTTGTAGCAAAGTGATGACATAACTTAGCTATTCAAAATTATATGAATACATACTAGCATATATTGTTAGCATTTAGAATAGCAAAAAACATCAATCTATTTTAGACATCACTTATGGTAGAACATGATACATTAAAAAAAAAAAAAAAAAAAAAAAAAAAAATCACTGGTAAAATACTGATTACAATTTATAATGATTATATTGTCACTTTAAGTGATAAAGTAATTTTAGAAATTAAAAAAAAGTTTAACACTTCTTGTAGTGCTCGTTATTTTAGCGAGCAATGGTTTTAATACAAGATACAGATCAGACAAATACCTTTCTTGTAAACTTTTTTAGGAATTGGTGCAGATGCAATCAGAGTTGGTGCTTCCATACCATTGACTCCATTGTAAGGGGCTGTTTCAAATCTTTTAAGCTGTTTGCATGGGGTTTCTGCTTGACTCTGGAAATAATAATGAATTTTAATTTCATTTAAAGAAATTTTTTTTAAAAAAATTCAAATTTATATTGAAAGAGACAATAATAACATTCTGTATAAAAACGAAAGATTGTGACAATCATAATTTTATTTTTGTTTTGCAGCTGATCATCTAATGACTTTCATCCCATGTCAAGTACAATTGAAGATAGCATATTGTAAGAAATAAACCTTACCTCTGTTAAGTCAGTGCTATCAGTTATAAAATGTTTCTTCTTTTCCTGATTGCATTCCTGAAGAGCATGAGATCCAGTGGCTGCAGTTGGTGGCACATTCCCTCGAGGGCACCTTTCTTCAGTTCTTCTTCTCAATTGCATCTTGAAGCATCCTTATGCTGACAACACACCTACAAATAGACAAAGTGAAATGATCAGTTCTTAACAGCAGACCCCATAAGTTGTAAGAAGAATATATTGAGATTTAAAACAGAAGAGGATGTGTAAAGGTGGTATTCCATAAAATGAAATTGGTGAACAGAGTTAAAATTTCCTAACTGGCCTGTCCCATTTCTTGCTATCTTGACTATGTGCTTGTTAAGTCTATAAGAATGAACTACCTAGGCAATCCACACCCTATAGGCAATCACACACAAAAAAAGCTACTATATCCATTGTTAGCTCTGACAGAAGTTTGTTTCATTTAACAAGACCTATGACAAGATCTATGACAAAAATATAGCACTTTTATATAACAAAAATTGTCAGACAAATGACATTGTTTTATCAGTTTAACAATATCATTATTAATAACATGTTGCAATTATTAATAATATCAAAAAGTGCTATTATTGAAAAAGTATAACCACAAAACATTCTAGTGAATATAAAATGACACAAAACTGCAAAAAATATTTCACATAAAATTTAGTGTCTTCATTTATTTAGAAGGAAGTAAAGGTTGAATAAATCTAGTGAGGCAATAAATCCTTGCCCCTTTCTATTGTATATTTACTCAGTTTCATTTTCTGTTTGAATGCAAGCAGTTTGCTCCCAGTATAGGTTTAGGATTATTCTAATATCATTTCCAAGTAAGTTAGGCTTTCCTAGCTATTCAAACAGATCCTGTTACCTTTTTTATCAAATGATTTGTGCAGTCTATGAAACATAAGTATACATTGTTCTGCATTTGTAGCGTTCACTCTAAAGGCATTCTGTTCATAAACATAGCATTTCTTGTTCCAGTGTCTTCAACAAAACCACATTTGTCCTGTCTAATTCTGCTTTATGAATTATTTAAATGTTTGTAAAAAAATAAATAAAAATAAAATAATAAAAATCTGAATAATCCAAATAAAATTTATGAAAATTTATTAATAAATACTGACATAATTTGCCCAGATACATGAATGAATATCTCAGTCTTAGCAACAATATAAAATTGAATTAATTGAAATAAAAAAAAATTTTTTTTTTTCAAATCAGAAAAACTTAATAGTACATCATAATGTGTTTCTTAAAGCAGAATGCATTGATATATAACTGCTCTTTTCATTTCTTCATAGAATTTATTGTCTTGTATTTGCTAACTTTTAAATAAGTTATTTTCAATATTTTTCATAACTCATTGGAATTTAAGATTTATTTATATTTATGTTGTGAAATAATTATTTTTTTCATGTTGGGACTGATAAATTGCAGGAGTTATTTTCAGAATATTAGATGCTTAATTTTTTCATCAACTTTGATGAAAAGATTAAGCATCTCATATTCTGAAAATAACTCCTGTAATTTATCAATCTCGACATAAAAAAAAACTAATTATTATTATTTTTAGAAGTTTTAAGGAAAATGGGAACAAAAAGGACAATTATACTTAGAATCAAAAAGAAGCAGCTAAAATTTCCAAGACACATGAGAAAAGAAAGCACAGAAAATTTGACACCCACAGGACATATTGAAAGTAAAAGGGACAAAGGAAAGCAGTGAGTAATTTAGTTAATGCCTAGATGTCAGAACAGGGACTGGAAGAGATACTAAAAAAGAAAAAAAAGAAAAAAAAGAAAAGAAAACGCATTGTTAAAAACTATGAAGGACAGAAAGTTGTGGAGAGCCACGACTGCCAACATCCTGAAGGGACAACACACACAGAATTACAGACAGAAAATTATACCTGAAAATAAGAAATAAATCCTAAAGTTCTTGTTCTTTTAGTTGGTAATAAATTATACAGAATCAATTTACATTTCACAAAAAAGGAAATTTGTTATGTCATGAGTAGAAAAAAGAAACTGTTTTGTTACTAAATCCAATAGCAAACACTTTAGTATTTAAATTATCTGGAAAATGCAACCATTCATTAATATATACTAACAATAGTAGGAATTGCATAATTATTGGTTAAAAGAAAGAAAAAGACAGATGAAAAGAATAAATATTATAGGACTTTTGTTTTATCAATGGAAACAATTCTGTGAAGGTAATTTCAATTTTCTATTGTTCAAATATCTGATGAACAATGATCATGAACAGATATACTTAAAAATTCTCTCCATATTATTCAAAACATTACATTAATTGATAGGGCTTAAAATACAGATGAAACCTTTGTCAAGATTTTTAGATTTTTCTCACAAAAGATCAAAAATAATAACACAATTAATTTTAATGCCCAAAATTTTAAAGCTCATTATAAAAGCTTACAGAATAAGTTCACAAACTGAAACCTGATCAACAAAAAAAAAAAAAAAAAAAAATTTTTGATTAAATAAAACAATGCTGATCCCTACAATCACAACTAGGAAGAAAAATTTCTTTGAAAGAAAATCATCACCAAAGCAACTGATTGGGAGAAATTTAAAAAAAAAATCTAGTCAGATATAAGGGGAGTATTCTTAGAGTATCAAGACTTATAGAAATCATATAACAACAATCACCATTTGCTTTCACAATGACATAGATTAATAAACAATTTATTTTTATAATCTTGAAACATTTTTTTGGTAAGCATGATCATAAGAATACATCTCCCTTTCTTGCCCAGATCTTTAACATGTAAGATTAAACTGTGTCTTTTGGGGTATAGATATGGACACAACTAATGAGTTTGGTATGTTTTGCATAGCCCATTTGGCACTGCTGAGTCAGCATCAGAAAAATAACTGGACTATTTGGCACAGCTGTTTAGACATCAGAATGTTTTGACATCACTGACTTTGAAACCTAAGCTGTTAAATACTTCTAGAAAATTAAAATGTTGAACTGCAAATAAAACTCATTACTCCCACCCTGCCCCAATCTATGAGTTAAATAGCAGGGTAACCTGGGTTCTCCAGCTTTGGATGGTAATCAGTCTAAGAAAAGGACTATTTTGAATCAAAACTGTGGAGAAGGAAATGGGAAACTACACTACCTTCTTTTGAAAGAAATCACTCCAATGCCCAGATAATAAAGAAAACAAATCTGTAAAAAACCACAAGTGTCTATATCCTAAAAGGATATGGTATAAAAAAATGAATTCAGTCACAGATTATAGCATTTTTCACTATTTAAATATAACACTTATTGAATATGGATAGTGATATTGCTAATCATCACAATTAAGCCAAGTACCACCAACTGGTAAGTTCAATTTCAGTTTATATATATATATATATATATATATATATATATATATATATATATATATATGAGTTGGTCGGTTTGGCAATTTATATTTTGGTATCGATTTCCGTTTTTTATTCCTTGATACAACGATTTTTAATTTAGTATTTTTACTTTCTAAGGAAGCCATTCATTTTCTTATGTAATGATAGCATTTCCAGTCAATATCTGATTTTGTTTCAGATTGATAAATTTACAACTTAGTCTGTTCAACTCGCAAATTCTTGTGTATTTCTGGTCCAATCTTAAAAATATTCATATGACTGGAAAGAAAAGAAAATAATCTTTCTAAATATGTAATTTGTATGTGCCTTTATTCATTGAATTATTTTTTTTTTATTACAGCAAGTTAAAATGGTATTTTTCTTTGAACAGCTGAAAATGTGAAATACGATTCCCCTCCCCACCAACACTAAATTTTTACGTTACTTAATCTGTGACCAATCTTTATCAATATTCTTGAAATTGTACACACACTCAATTAGAAGAGACCTTAAACTCCAACCAGGAAGATGTTCATTTCTTTTCTGATCAGTGGAAGCAAATTCCTTCAAAAATTATAAAGTAAGCAGCAACAGGGGAAAAAAAAAAAAAAAAAAAAAAAAAATTAACTGATATTAGTATGTGTGGTAAAAGAACTTTCAAATTATTGAAACTACACTGTCTTGTCATGTAAAATAAACGCCCCATATACTTTTCAACTTTTGAGTTGTTTTTGAAACGTGTGTCATTGTAGAAGACTTAACTGTTGTGTAAGGGGTCAATATTTGTTTTTAAGCAAGGGTAATAAAAATTTATAGACAAGCTTTAAAGACGACTGGAATTGAAAACCTGAAGACCGCAAATAGGGGTGGGTAATAAAGTAGAAATTGTTCACCTAAAGTCAGTTTTTTTTTTTAGGCTTTAAGGTAATTTAGTCATAGAATTCATGACGGAGATTAAAGTTTATTAAACTTTTGAATTGTCAACTTTAATAAATAACTACAATAATAAATTGGTAAAATACGAAACCAATCATTGAATAAAAAAAAATCTATATTTGTGTCTTTGAACGAACAGATTTTTGAGAGAGAAAATGGTACAGCTCTTCAGAAATTTGTTTTATGATGTGGCTTTTAAAAAAAGTAAAAAAAAAAAAAAAAATGAAACTCATGTATAAAGTAATTAAAAATATGGCAATACCTTTTCTGCTATGCCAGTCAACTGTTATTGGGGTTTTGCA
Source organism: Acanthosepion lycidas (assembly GCA_963932145.1). Lineage (NCBI taxonomy): Eukaryota > Metazoa > Mollusca > Cephalopoda > Sepiida > Sepiidae > Acanthosepion > Acanthosepion lycidas. Next base: position 1,661,106 of record OZ010593.1, on the reverse strand, counting down.
AATAAATTTCTTCTAAACAAGGAAAAAAAATCAATTAGTTATCCCCCCGCCCATAAATTTATGTTTTTATCATCTAGTGAATACACCTAAAACTAAATATTAAAAATAATTAAAAGCTTTTAATTTGATTTTGATTTTTTAGAATGTATATATTTCCAAATCTGCGAGTATCAACTGTTCTTTTTTAGATACACATTTTAAAACTGAAATTAAAAACTATTTTAATCATTTTAATTAATCTTACTTAAGTGTAATCGCAAGATAAAACCATAAAGATATTTGTAAAAATAAAATGAATTATTTTTCTTTGTTTAGAAAAATTTTATAGGCAGAACACCCACTAGTGGCTAAAAAAGAATAATTTTTACTTTGGTTTTTAAAAAAAAATGACTTGCTGTTTTGAAAATATACACATTTTAAAACTGAGATTAAAACTTAATTTATTTTTTTTTAAAATATCTATTTTAGATGTATTGGCTAGAGAAACAATTTTATTTGTAGAAAACAGACAATTAGCAACTCACATATCTGGAAATATACACATTTTAAAAGTGAAATTAAGAACTATTTTAATTATTCTTAATATTTAATTTAGGTACATTCCCTATATAAAAAACAAATTTATTTATAAAAAAAGATTCATTTTTCTTGTTTAGTTTACAACAACCTTATTTTGTGATTAGTGTACAGACACTGGCTTACTAGAAAACAATTAGTTTAGTACAACCCTTACAAAAAATCTGACTTCATGAAATTTAACATTAAGACAAAACTGGCAACAATATTTTTTTTTTAAATTTTTACTATTTTGTTAACTGAATTTTAATGCAAAAAGTTTTTTTTTTTTTTTGAAAACTGAAACAAATAGATTTCAGACATCATTGTCATATTTCCTTTCTTTTGTAAACAAATAGATTTCTCATTTATTTCCTAAAACTAACCAATTAAATGTTTTTAACATATTTTTGTTCACTTTTTTCTCTTACAATGCTATAAATGTTGATAAAATTTAATTTATTAACATCTGAAAGTCTTTTTTGGGGGGGGGGGATATGGTTACTCAGTAGTGATAGCACTTAAAAAAACTGAACAATTTCGGTTTTGTAAAAGATTTTGATGCGGTTTCATGGTGCGAAAGATGAAACCAAAAAAAAAAAAAAAAGTCAGTTTTTCATTTAAATCGCACATCTTTGAAGAGAGAGAGAGAGAGAGAGAGAGAGAGAGAGAGAGAGAGAGAGAGAGAGAGAGAGAGAGAGAGAGAGAGAGAGAGAGAGAGAGAGAGAGAGAGAGAGAGAGAGAGAGAGAGAGAGAGAGAGAGAGAGAGAGAGAGAGAGAGAGAGAGAGAGAGAGAGATACCCCCCCCCCAAAAAAAAAGTGATATGTAAGGTTTAAAATGAATTTTTAAAAATAAAAAACCTTTCTTGAAGCTTTTATTTTAGTTTTAATTTCAAGCTAATAGATTAAATTTAATATTTACAATAAGCAAAATACTTTCCTCTATTTCAAAACTAATTTAAATTGGCTGGGAGGAGTTTATTTGACTTTTTTTTTTTTGTTATAAGAAAAAAAGAAAGAAAAAGGAACTGATTTCAGCATCATTTTTAGACAGTGTTCAGTGGAGTGTAATTCTCTTTATTAAAAAAATCATCCAAAAGTAAAATATACTTTTCTGACACTTTGAGGAATATTAGCGGATTTAAAATTTAATTAATTTGATCTGAAACAAATATTACTTATTTTAAGTTTAAAATATTGCAGAAATACATTTTTTTTTTAACATTGTGGTAGCTGTTTATTTAAACTGTCGACATGCTGACAACTGGATGACAGATGGATGCTTAATATTTTTCTACAGTGGCTATATCTGTAATAAATAATTGAAGAATATGAAATGAGAGAGAGACCTACCTCACCACTCTCTCTCTTTTTTTTAATATAATTTTTAAGTACTTGGGAATCTTAAAAAATTAAGAAAATATTATCCATAATCTAATGCTTTATTGAATTTTAGATATTTAAATTTACTATAGTTATCGCTCTTATTTTCTGATAATGTCATATATGAACAACCTTATCTGTAAAAATCAACATATTTATACATATGAAAAAAAAAAAAAAAAAAAATATTCAGGGTCCTTCAGTTGTAATAAGCTTCATGATTTACGATTAGTATATATAATTTTTACTTAATGACAATATCTCCTAGCCTTTGCACGATTGAATCAGAATTTTAAAAGATTTAAAACTTTATAAGTTATTTTAATTGAGAGGAGAGGAAAAAAAAAAAAAAAAAAAAAAAACGCCCTTATCTTAATTTTCTAATAATGTCAGTTTTATTTTGCAATTCAGAAAAGATTAGAAAAAAAAATTGAAGGTTTAAATTCTCCTGCTTTTAACTAATATAAACACCATTGAATTTCTCAGATTATCATATTACATAAATATGTAACAGACAAAACAAAAACAATTCTTACCAACATTCCCTAAAAGAAAAAAAAAAAAAAAAAAAAAAATCTAAAATAATTTGTGAATAACTCCTGAAAGTTTCATTAAAATCTAACAATTACATGAAGAATCTCCAAAAATAAATGTTTTTCAACATCAAAAAGACACAAAAATTTGCTATGCTAATTTATAGTTCACCTGCTGACATGAAAAGAGAAAAGAGAAAAAAGAAAAAAGAAAAAAAAAAAAGAGAAAAAAGAAAAAAGAAAAAAAAAAGAGAAAAAGAGAAAAAAGAAAAAAAAAAGAGAAAAAGAGAAAAAAGAAAAAAAAAAGAGAAAAAGAGAAAAAAGAAAAAAGAGAAAAAGAGAAAAAGAAAAAAGAGAAAAAGAAAAAAAAGAAAAGAGAAAAAGAAAAAAAAGAAAAGAGAAGAAAAAGAGAAAAGAGGAAAGAGAGAAAAGAGGAAAAAGAGAAACGAAAAAAGAGAAACGAAAAAAGAGAAACGAAAAAAGAGAAACGAAAAAAGAGAAAAAAGAAAAAAGAAAAAGAAAAAAGAAAAAGAAAAAGTGAAAAAAAAAAGAAAGAGAAAAAAGAAAAAGTGAAAAAAAAAAAGAAAGAGAAAAAAGAAAAAGTGAAAAAAAAAAGAAAGAGAAAAAAGAAAAAAGAGAAAAAGAGAAGAGAAAAAAGAAAAAAGAGAAAAAGAGAAAAAAGAGAAAAGAAAAAGAGAAAAAAGAGAAAAAAGAGAAAAGAGAAAAAAGAGAAAAGAGGGAAAAGAGAGAAAAAGAGAGAGAAAAGAGAGAAAAGAGAGAGAAAAGAGAGAAAAAAGAGAAAAAAGAGAGAAAAAAGAGAAAAAAGAGAAAAAAGAGAGAAAAAAGAGAAAAAAGAGAGAAAAAAGAGAAAAAAGAGAGAAAAAAGAGAAAAAAGAGAAAAAAGAGAAAAAAGAGAAAAAAGAGAAAAGAGAGAAAAAAGAGAAAAGAAAGAAAAAAGAGAAAAGAAAGAAAAAAGAGAAAAGAAAGAAAAAAGAGAAAAGAAAGAAAAAAGAGAAAAGAAAGAAAAAAGAGAAAAGAAAGAAAAAAGAGAAAAGAAAGAAAAAAGAGAAAAGAAAAAAAAAAAAAAAAAAGATTTTTAACAAAATTTCAGACGTTTGAAAAAGGATTAAAAAATATAATTAAATAATCAATATTTTGGTTTTTCCTCTTAATAAAGATTTTGCCAATAAAACTTCCTTTTTATCAAGTTTGGGACATTTTTTTTCATCATGGTAGGCTCATTTTTCAGCGAATCTTCAGGAGGTACGTGTGTGTGTATATACATATATATATATATATATATATATATATATATATATATATATATATAATAAAAAGGCTTAAACACTAATATTCCATGGTCATGGTTAGTGTTTAAGCCTTTTTATTATATCTTTACTCTTCAGTCCTGGACATTGAGTTCTACCTGGATTCTATCCTCTTGGAATTTTTTATTCAAAAAATATACATGTATATGTATATATATTTATATATTTTGCATATGTATGTGTATATTTACCACTAATAATATCTCTCTCTCTCTCTCTCTATATATATATATATATATATATATATATATATATATATATATATAAAAATAAATAATTTTAGCTATTGTTAAATAATTGTATCTTTGATTTATAGTGGTTTTTGTTAAAAAAAAAAAAAAAAAAGCATAGTGTATAGAATGCAGAGTTTTAGGAAATAAACATGTGCTGATGAAATATCTTAATCATATTACAGTCCTGATTATTAATTGGTGAGTTTACTCATCAATGTTAATTATTTTTTGGGATTAATTTTAAACATTAAAACAGTAAAAATATTGGAAATTGTTGAAAACGGTGACCAAATCATAAGCACAGAATATGACAGATGAAAATATTGTTCGCAGAAGAAACTGAAAATCAATTTCAAACTTTGATCCAAACAGCCTTTTGAGGATCAAAAATTATCCTGGAAATATTTTTTTTAATCACAATGTTATACAGTAATAGATATTAAATCATACTGTATCCAAAAGAAAATTTGTTTCATTTATTTGTTTTTTAATAAAATATAAACCTTTGGGAACAGACATAGATCATAATACAAGCGTATATAAGAAATCATTAAGAAATATAAGATTTCTCAACTGCTTTCAATCACATTGATGAGATGTTAGTTCCACTTGAGCAGCTTCTTCCCATGAATTGCTGTTTGTGGAAATGACTCTCAAGAGGATGCTTTCCTAATCAGTACAATCTTAACCTTTTCAAGTCTAGCATTAACTGTTATCTTCCCTATAACATAAACTGTTCCTTGTACTCTGTAACCCTCTACCATGTACAGGGGTGAACATTATTAAAAAAAAAAAAAAAAAAAAAAAAAAAAAAACGAAATCCATAAGATCTATAGTAAATATAAGGAATATATAATAATAGGTGAATAACATCAAACTATTAAATACCATCACTAGCAAAATTGATAATTAATGCAGAGAAACTAATTAAATGACAGCAATTAAAATGATTTCAAAGCAAATTTTTATGCTTCTATTTTGGCTGTTTTAATTCGTAAATATTTATTTTAGTGTCAATTTTTGTAGGCATATCCACAAAAAAAGAAAAGTGATTGACAATAGTTATTTGCCTCTGTCTACTGTAGAAAAAAAAAAAGAAAAAGAAAAGAAAAAAAAAAAAAAGGTTGTCTAACAGGTAAATGTAACCAAATAAGAGACAAAAATTGGAAGCCTCAGTGTGCCTGTTTACATGGAGATAAAACAGAACTGCATGCCATTGTGAAGTAAAAGCCAAGAGTAAGAAAACAATTTAGTTTCAAATAAAACTAGGTTAATAAGAGCTGGCTAACAGTAAGTCTCCTGACCGATTTTTCCCTCGCTCACAAGGCCTGAAGCCAAGCACAACAATCAACGATTGGTTCAGAAGAGAAACAAAAATCTAAGAATAAATAATATCACCAATGATACCTATAAGTATTCTGGAGATTTAAGTCAATAGTTGATTTGGGATCTTGCTAAGTTGGTACAAAAACAGAGACTGGAAAGACTGACCAGTAGACTAATGTGATAGTTGGGTGAGAAAGTTGTGGATAATCAATAAGATAAGGTTACTAAATGGATACATGGGGAGGAGGGGGGAGAGAGAGAGAGAGAAGGAAGGCAAAGTGTTGGCAAACAAACGACAAGAGAGAATAAAAGAGAAAGGTGAAGATGACAAAGGAAATAAGAGTGAGGAAGAAAAAAATTGCTGGAGGAGGAGGAGGAGGGGGGGATAAATCAATAAAAAGAAAGCAATATGATGAGGCTGAGTCATTGGTTGGTAACTTTTCAGCCTGAAATGGAAAAGGCTTGGACTTGACTGATGGCAAAACTGGTGATTATTTCTTTATTTTACAGGCACTGGACACCAGTAAAATATCACTAATAACTATGCGTGTATGCACGCACGCACACACATGCACACAGGGGACTTATTATTTTTAACTATGTCAACTCATTAAATACAATGTCACAGATCTTTAGTATTCATACTGTATTAAAAACAACACACACATCCCTAAAGTTCTACACAAGTAAAAAAATGAATCTATTTAATTAAAAGATTAGATTTATTAAAAGCTAGGCATTATATAAACAGAAATTTCAAAGAAAAACTCAAACACACACACACAAAAAGACATCATTCCTAACATAGCAAAACAATAACACCAGAATCAACAGTGAATGAAGAATAATAGTATTGAAAGAGATTACTATTGTTTTAAATGGTGTCAATAAAACACCAGTCAATGAAGAATGAGAATAAATAAAAGACTAAACATAATTGGAATAAAAAAGATTAAATTTTAAGATGAATAGAATCAATGTTGGTAGAAAATGACTTTCATAGATGTTGAAGAATTTTTTTTACCAATTTGTAAGGTGATGATTATAAAAAGATGACTACAAAACTCAGGAGGAATATAGGATTATTTTCAAATTAAAAAAAAAAACTCATGAGGTATTGGTTTTGGTTTAACTAAATAAAAGTAAAGTTATTTCCTCACAAATCTAAGGCTTTATTTTGGGCTAGTGAAAACAGCAAGTCACCTTTTCTATATAATCACAAATATTAAGCATTTAAAGAAGCAAGTTAATATTCTTACTGCAGTTAAATTTTTATAGAATTTTATCACACAATAGCAGTTGAGGATAAAATGACAACAGAACTAGAAAGAAGATTCCCACAGAAAAAATCAAAAGTAATGCAAATCAATTAAAATGACTTGATATCTAATAGACTTTTTGTGTAATTTTTTAGCTTACAAAAATTTTAAAACCCACTTCTAATTGCTAATGCTTTTTTGTATCAATAGCATTCACAAAATTTAAAAAAAAAAATTAATAGAAGCAAGAACACCAGATACTATACAGAAAAGCAAAAAATAATATCAATTACAAGGTAAAAAAAATAGTGCTTTTAAAAAAATATTTGGCTATATCACACAATCATTAATGAATGTGTACAGTTATTCATTTAAATGTTTAGATTAGTCACAATTAAATTTTCCAAAAAATGATATGATACAAAGTAAAAGATTATTAAAGATTAAAAAAAAAAAATAAAAAAAAATGAATACAAAACACTATAAATATGTTTGTTAATGCTATGTCTGTCTACTTATTGTACAAACAAGAAGATTTATACTGAAAGGAAAAACAAAACAACAAATAATGAGAGCTGGATCTTCTTCTCTACCTTCCCCTTCCCAATGAATATCCAAAAAATAAAAAATACAAATAAAAAAAGCAAAAAACAAAATGTAAAAATAAGAGTAAATAAATGAAAATGCTTAAGAAAAATACTTGTAATTTTTCCTGTAATAACAATTCACATTAGCCGACTGTTAAAATTGTATTTGAATTTTTTCACAGATTTTTAAATGTTCTTTGTACTTGGCATAGTTCAAATGCACATTTTTATTCTTTATCTTAGGCATTTACTTCATATAGTTTGGCACAAAATTACATAATTAATGCAAAGACAGACTTTTCAAGAGTAGTTTATCATTGCTAAATATTATTTCCTATTCTATACATAAACCTATTAACATTTTTAGTTTTTAAAAATCATTCTTAAAACACAAACATTTAAAGACTGACCAATGTTTATTTAAACCAAATTTTATATTTCTATTTTATAGAGGAGATCAAAAGTTGCTTTTTTAAAAATATTTCATTTTTGTGTCTATCATTTAATAATAAAATCAAAAGAATAATGACAGGATAATATTTTAAAGTGAAAAACTCAATTATAAATTTTTCATACTGATATTCCATACTACTTAAAACAAAATGTTAAGCCAAAATGCCGCATAAATATTGGAAAGAACAATAACAGTTACTAGATAAGAGAAACCCATTTTCCTGAAAAATTATTTTAATAGGAAGATTTCATTTGAAAGTAACACTGGCTGCTCAGACAATGAAAGCCAAATGTTTCCTTACAAGAAAATAACTAATATTACCATTACTCAGTTCTTGTAATATTGTTGAGAAAATATGAATTATCCGCTAAATTTAGTTAAATGCTTATTCTGTACAACAGAAATTGATTCACATCATATTCTAAAATCCACTTTCAATTACTAATTCTTAATTTGCACACACTGTTCCTGATGGGAGAATAAAATACTAGACTTGAAAAGTTAGTCATTTTAATGAAAGTTGATTGGAATAGAATTTGATTAAATTCATCTATTTTTGTCACTAAGATATCTGAATAGATGTAGCTTATATAAAAAAGATCTAACTAAATCTTTTGTGGGACTAAAAAAAAAAAAAAATCTTTAATCAGTCTGAGAACTATCATTCATTGATCACTTTGAGAAACAGGTTTTTACAGAAAAAAGTAATTTGATAAATTTTCTGTTAGTAACTATACCTTTGTTACATAACATCAGGTAGCCACAGAATTTTCTTGGAGAGCTGAGAAAAATATTTTATTGGGTGAAGAGTAATCTTATCCCAAGTGAAATTGAAGACTGCTTCACTTAACCCTCTTTTCAGCCTTGTTTGAAAACACTTAAAAAAAAAAAAAAAAAAAAAATCACGGTAAGAAATTGTAGATTGAATGAAAGCATTCAATTAAATTCTCTGAGCTTCTAGAGAATTCTTCAGATAATCAAGTGCTTTTACAATGGAATAACATTAAAAATTCTTTTCAAATTATTCAGCTTCAATTATTCTATATTGTTACATTCAGTCTAGAACACTAAAAGTTTTGACTGTTGTGCTTGGTAACCTTATCAAAATTTTGAACCAAACCCTTTATTCAGTTTATGTGGATAGATTGTTCTCATTTTGCACTTAAGACATATAAAAATCAGTTCAACCCTTTAGTGACATTTATTCTGAGCTAAGTCCCACCTTGAAAGAGAACATAACCAAGAATTCTATGCATTCTATTTTGTACAGTTGTGGCAAATCTATAGTCTGAAACAAGATATTGAAGTGAAGAATGGCTGATCATATATGGCAGGAGAAGTTTGGCCATCGATCATTGCAAAATTGAGCCAAAATAATAAATAAGTGGAGTCTCTGACGACCAAAAGAATCAGTACATGTTAGGCTCTGACAACGTCCTCAGTAGGCCTAGCGTAGAGATGAACACTATCTAGGAGATTGAGAAAGAAAGGACACTCAAAAGATCCTGTCGCCACGTGAGTACAGAAATAAGATAAAAAACTTCAAAGTTTCACCACTGAATTGTCCAAGAGACACATGGTAAAGTGAATTAAATCATCAGTTAAAACACATCTGGTTCCATGACAATTGTGAGTTCTATCTCTGGGTCAGGTAGTGTAGTAAAGTCAGATACTTTGGTTCAGTGAAAGAAACAGACAAGTGACTAGAGAGAATTATGCATGGAAAAGCAGAATGTGAACAAGGATTTGGTTTAAAATTCCAAGAAGTATGAGAGAAGGTACAATGACCAAAACATGAGTAAAATGTTTCCTAGTCCAAAGGTAAAGATATAATGATAATTCCTCATCAAAAAAAAAAAAAAAAAAAAAAAAAGAAAGAAAGAAAAAAGCCCAACATATATTCTGCTTAAAATAATAACAGACATCAAAAAATGGGACTCAAATTCACAGGGATGTGGTTCTACTGACTGATGCTGAAAATACTATAGGCTGAACATGTGATCAATGAGGAAGTTCAAAAAGAAAATGGCAACTAAAAAACACTTATCATTTGTGTGAATGTATAGCAAAGTGGGAACAAAGAAGGATGGTTAAGAACCAGCTATTGCTTAGAGTTACAAGGAAGCTGTGGAGAGATATGATTGCCAGTAGCCAGAAGGGACATGATACATAAAAGAAGCTGCTAACTTTAAATTTAAATGTAGATGGAGTTTGTCTAATTCTCCTTATTTGCAAATTATACAAACATTGTGCTTAAGACACTGGTGGCCTTTAAGCGAGTCATTTATGAGGGCATAAAATATATTTTACTTTTCAATATTATGGTAAAATATTAAATAAAGATAATTATTTTTACAGTATAATCATGTTCCTAAATTTGTGTGTGTGTGCGTATATATATATATATATATATATATATATATATATATACACACACACACACACACACACACAAACAAACCCATCCTCCAAATAATCTGAAGATGGGACACATTCAAATAATTTATAACCAATCCAGATAAATCATATGGCTTGAAGATTGCATTCAAGCATGAAACAGACGGTCACCATTTGGTGTTAATCTACGTCCACTTTTACACACACACACTCCCTATCCTGAGTATTTTTACCCATAAGTATAACACATCTTAAAACTACATTTTTAACACACACACACTATGTGAATTAAGTTTAGCGTCTAATGATTTTTTCTTTTTCTTTCAGATTTTGCAGACATTTGGGCGATATTATTTTTTGCATATAATTGCCATGACTTAAATAACATGATCCAATAGAGAAATAAATAAATTTTCACCAATAACACTGATTTATTTACTACTGACTTTGAGCCATCTTAATGAAACACTCTTATATATATATATATATATATATATATATATATATGTGTGTGTGTGTGTGTGAACACAATTTAACAAACTTATAGAGAAACATCTTTTATTTTTATCTGTACTGGGTTACATTTACAAATGCAGTAATATCCAATTTTAGAATTTAGTTTTTAAAAAAGTAAAATAAGTGGATACAAGAAAGAGCAAATGTAAATATAAAGGGGGATTCCCCACCCCCCATTTTCTTATGTTGAAAACAAGAAATATGCACATCCCTAAGTATAGTTGTCATCATAATTAAGAAAATGGCTGCCATAATGCTGCTTGTTACTAGATCAGTCGGGATGTAACATTTCCCAGTGGTTTTTTTTTTTCTTAATAGCTTTCTCCCTTCATCCACTTCTGTGAATTGTTTCAAGTGTCGATAACCACCATGGCAGCTACAATAGCAGCAGCAGTAGTAGTAGTGGTGGTGGTGGCAAGGTGTATCAACAGTTTATTATTTGCCTGAGCTTTGCCTGTTTTTTTCCCCCCTCCCTTCCACATATTCCATATAAGACTACTGATATGCAAGGTAAAGCTAGCTATTGTGAGGTTTGTTTCAAAAACTTGTTATAAGCCATTTCTCAACTGCTAATCTGAATAGAAGTGTATAAGACTTAAAATTGCAATAAAGAATAAGTGTTTGAATAAATTTTACAAAATCTCTAATTTGTTAAGTATAAGATTAAACTTTGTGTACAAATTGATACCTGATTATTTTCTAAGTATAGTTTCCAATCCAATGAAACTGTTTACATCAATTTACCCAAGAGATTATGAGAACTCCAGAGTAGATTTTTTTAATTTTTTTTTTTTATTCTAGTTGTAAATTCTTTCGCAATAATTTTTTTTTTATCAAGAAGCAAAAACAAATCCTCCAAATAATTTGAAGATGGAACACACATTCAAATAATCTCTAAACAATCTAGATCAATTTTAAAAACTATATGAAAGTTTTAAGAGTACATTTGAAAGGCTTTTTTTATACTAATTTACTGCTTAATGCTGATGCCTACCAGAGATGTTACTTCCTATTTACCTGTCAAACAATATTTAACTTGGTATTTAAAGAGATAATACAAGAATTCTAGAATAAATATAAAAAAATCTATAAATAAACTACAAGCCTTTTTCCTAAAAACATCCAAAGAAGGCTTCTTTTAAAATAATGTTACAGCATTTAAGTATTTTGTTCAAAGAATTAAAATACATTAAAAAAAAAAAAAAAATGAAGTAAAATTTCTGAGAAATTAACAGTTAAGCAATGAAATTGGTAAATAACAGACAGAAAATCTTTTAAAGGATTGATAGAAAGGTCCCATTCTTTATTTCTAACAAATCAAAAGAACCATTTTGCAAAAGAGAAAATCCAACTTTTTTGTAGCATTTATAGAAATGCAGAATAAAATAAGGAAAACTGAGTGACTTGACAACATATTTCGGTGGCTCCTGATTTTTATCTTAAAACATTTACTTATGATACCACTAGCAGTTAGTATCTAGCAATGTCCACTGAAAAATCATTTCAACTATGACAACAGTAAAGAAAATCGACTCTTAAATATATTTATCTCTTTCTCTCTCACATTCACACACAAAGATTATTTACACAAGAAAATGTAACATTTACTGAAAAAAGTATTGATGTCCAAAACAAATGATATAGTTCATTTGGTTGAAGAGCACCGATGTTATCTCCTTCTGAGAGATAACATGGCTGCTCTTCCTACTGGGTGACAGTATGAAAAGTTTTTTGAGGATCTAACCCTAGAGTAACCAACATAAAAAACAAAAAAAAACCTGGCCATGAAAAAACATTGAGAAATCAAACAGAAGTGAATGATGTTTATAGGATTGTCAATGATCCTCGTTGATGGTCATTACTTGGAATTAAAAGTGAAAGTCTACTGAAACTAGAGGATCTGTTTTACTTAACCCAGTAGGATAAGAGAGCAAATGGAATCAAAAGTGAACAGTCTTGGAGATGTCTGACCACAAGAATATATTGCAATAACTGACCACAAGAATATATTGCAATAACTGACCACAAGAATATATTGCAATAACTGACCACAAGAATATATTGCAATAACTGACCACAAGAATATATTGCAATAACTGACCACAAGAATATATTGCAATAACTGACCACAAGAATATATTGCAATAACTGACCACAAGAATATATTGCAATAACTGACCACAAGAATATATTGCAATAACTGACCACAAGAATATATTGCAATAACTTTGGGTTTATTTGTTTAATTGCATCATTCTTTGGAGGAAGAATACCTTGCTTGCAGAGCCACTTGTAGTTTCTGTAGTCATGAACCATTTTTTACATTTAAAACTTTTATATTTTTAAAAATTGAAAAGATTTTAATCTAGAATTTGAGAATTTTGTCTGAAGTAGCTTTTCAGTATTGCATATTTTACAACAGACACAAAAAAGAAACTATTTTAATCCCATATTTACTTCTTGTAACCTGCAATAACCTTGAAGGTTTGCACCACCTATCCTCACATATACTAATTTATACCAACAATATAATTGTTTAACTGCAATATAAATTAAAGTCACAAACGAATTATGAGGTCAAATTTCATCGTTATCCATTTTAATATTTGTAAGATAAAACTTTTTTTTTTTTTTTTTTTTTTTACTTTATAGCAAACTTAATATCTCTCATTAATTTGTTGGAAATGGCTTTACTTTGATGACCTTGAATATATTTCAAGGTCGATGTCACAAGCATACCTAGTGAATGGTCATGCTAACATAGTAAACTTAGTAACTTAGCACATCTGGACAGAAATTTCTTTGTTTGTCTAGAAATGGCAGTTATTTGTATAAAAACTTAAATCTCAAGGACTTTATATTTGGCTATGATATCCATGTGCATACAGCATGGTTGCAGAGATACTCAACCTGTCACTTTGAGGCATTTGATAACACTTGGATACATAAAATCACTAGGATGTTTGGGTGGGTGCCTAATGAGGAGGGAAAAAAAATCCCAGGTGATGAAAAATGGATTGTTTACAACAAGATAGAGTGAAAATGGTCCTTGGGGAAAATGAAATGAGCTGCCATTAATCACTCCAAAAATCAGTTTACATCCAAAGAAGGTGATACTGTGTATGTGGTAGGAGTGGAATGGCATTGTGCGTTACAAGCCCCATCTGTAAAATCAGATATTGAATCCAACCAAATATTGTCACCCCCCCCCCCCAAGTGAACCGATCAAATGCAGCAATTGATGAAAAGTGCTCAGGATTGGCTGTGTACAAATATCTAAAATATTGTCTTTGAAATTCACTTGCAAAATGTTAAAAACTTCTGTTCTGATCAATTAAGGAAATATTAGAACTTGCAAAAGTAGGTAACTTGAAGGAGATCATCTGAATGTGTTAATAATGACAATAACATGACAATTACAACTGTAATCACTAGAAAGCTAAACACAAGAACAATGATTACCAATATTACTAACCCTCAATCAGCAACACTTATCTAAGAGATATACCTTACTTTTTGGGGCATACATACAAAACATTTAAGTAATTAAAAACATACATAAATTTTAGTTTAAATTTCAATAACAATGTAATAGAAGTAATAATAATATTAACTTCAAATAATGACAGCAGTAATAAAAATGATAAAAAAAGAGCAATAACAACAGCATTTATTTAAATCTTTATTGTTAGGCACCAACTGTCAAGGCGTGACACACTACAGAACAGGCAGAGGAGAGAGAGAGACCGAGCAAAAAAAAAAAAAAAAAAAAAAAAAAAAAAGAAAACATTGCTATTATCAACATCAAGAATGAGATGGAGGCATAAATTAATATGAACAGGTTCTGTAGTATGTGTATAAATATTGCAACACAAATATGTAACTGGTTTTCATCACAGACTTGTTCTTCATCAACAACTAAAGAAAATTTTAGTTGCTGATTCCTTCCATTATTACTACAACTACTACTACAGCTGCAGCAGCAATGCTAATTCTATGCTTTAGCTTTTTGCTATTGTTAGTATAGTTGCTGGTGATGATGATACTGTGACACATTATTCAAGTAGAAAGAAGGCAATTGTAGCACCAAATAGAAAATACATGGAGTAAAATTAAATGTGTGTGTGTGTGTGATTGTGGGGTATGTGTGTCTGTGTGTGTGTGGGGATTGGATTCTATCTCCTGTCAAAATGGTACAAAGGCAATTGATAAAATTTATCAAAAATATAAATGCAGGAAAAGGTATGAAATTAAAGGGTTAATTGTATAAATAGGGTAAAATTAAATGGATAAATAAGAAAAGAAGAAACCATTAAAAATAAATAACATGAACATTAACAATTATGCAGACACTTTGAAATAGACACACTGGTTACCAGACAGAGAGAGTGTGTTTTAGATTAATAGGTTGATAAAGTGAGAGAGAGAGAGCACGCGAGGTGTATGTGGGGGAGAGTTAAAAGTGATCTATTTGTACAGATAGAATCCTAATGTTAAGGGATAGAAACTTGAGCCAGGTAATAAGTATAATAATGCTATAAAGTGAATAGATAATCTGGCCATCAAAATTTGTGTCCTCTCCGAAACCTATGCTGATGAATATACAAATAAATTGCAAGCCATTAATGCAAACCCATTGACTAGTGACTTATTAAGTGTGCACCAGTAGTGATATAAAAGAACTGATAAGTACATGATTAATATAGAAAACAACTATGTTATCGTCCTATTTCCCCCCCCCCCACTGAAAGATAGATTAAAGATGAATAAAAACAAAGATATTACAGCTTTGGCACAAAATGTAAAATTAAGGGTAGAAGAATCATTAGTTTGACAAACTAAACATTTATCTAATAATGTCACAATAAACACAGGGTACTTATTATTTTCTTATTGCATGATATTCTCATTAAAAACACTAAAAGGTATTAGATTTGTACATAAGTAGCAAAAGCATTTTTCATGGATTTAAATGTTTTAATTTATTTTCATAATCTTAAGTGCTCCTCTCATATCAAATTTGAGCAAAGTTTTTATTTAAATATCCATCTCTAATCATATATAAATATCTATAACAGACAATGTATATAATGACTGATTGAATTTAATGCTTGAGGATCACAGATATGCTATAAGTAAAAGATTATCACTTCTATTGTTACTGACTGGTTTGACACATTCTATATGGACTAGAAATAATGGTCTTGAACTAAAACAAATTTATGAAACTGATAAAATCCTTATAAAAATTGTTAGATTTCTCCAGATTTTTATACTGGTTTTCAGTTCATTTGCATATTTAAATTCTTAGTTTTTCTATGGTGATACCATTTCTATTACTTTGAGAGTTATTCTTTTATGGTGGCATTGTGATTTCAGTTTTTCTTCTTTTTAATGACAAAAATCTAGTATACAGTTTAAATTGCCATCTACTGTAATATAAAGGTGTAGTGTAAGTACCTCCACAAAAACATGATACCTAAATTTAAAAATGAATTTTTTAAAATGAAAAATCTTGAACCTTTTATTTTTATTTTTAATTCAAGCTAATAGATTAAATTTAATATTTCCAATAAGCAAAATACTTTACTGTATTTCAAAACTAATTTAAATTGAGTGGATGGAGATTTTGTTTTTATTTCCTCAAATAAAGTTTCAAAAAAGTAGATTTTATTCTTTTAAAAAGAGAATTACATTCTGCCCACAAACAGCTAAATTCTTAGCTGTCTGTGGGCACAATGTAATTATCTTTTTAAAAGAATAAAATCTACTTTTTTGAAACTTTATTTGAGGAAATATTAACTAATTTAAAGTTTAATTAATCCGATTTGAAACATTACTTTCAGTTTAAAATATCACAGAAATGCATTTTTTAACACAGGGTAGGTATTTATTTAAGGTGTTGACAGCTTGAATTTCTGAAAATTTCATAAAATTAAATAGGGGGGGGGGTTAGTAGATATGAAAAAAGAAATGGATCTACCAAGATTTTCTTAAAAAAAAAAAAAAAAAAATTTCACTCATGTGTGAATAAGTCGTGAAGGTTTCATTAAAATTGAATAATTATTTGATTTTTGCAAGAATTTCCAAATCAATGTGTTTTCCACCACAAAAAAAGAGACGTTAAAATTTCTTATATTAATTTTTGGTCCTCTACTTATGCAATAAAAACAAGATTTTTAACCAAAATTTTGAAAGTTCTAAAAAGGATCAAAAAATATAATTTAATAATAAAAATATCCTTTGGTCTTTCCTCTTAATAAAAAAGATTTGAATGGTAATACTTTTATTTGGGTCAATTTTTCATCATGGTATTTTCATTTTAAAAAAATTTTTTTTTAGTGAATCTGTGGCAGTGTTTTTGCTTTAGGATGTGTAAAAAGCCATAAAAGTTAAACCCATATATATTCTGAGTCATTATTACCAGAGGAAGATTTTCATAGCATTTATTTGAATTTATATACAAAGGTGTAATATCTTTTTAAACCTCAGCTGTTTACAAAAATAATGAATATTCTGACAGTATCCTTTACTTTTAAGTTTTAAGTGAAAAGAGCAAAAATTGTTATCCATTTTCAGTATAAAAAACAGAAGGCAAATTGGAATTCTTTTTGGATAAATGTTTGATAAAGTGTGTAATTGAATCTAAATAATACAATAATGAATTTTAGTTCAAAATTTTACGTTTTAATAGAGTTAAATGAAAATTAAAACATTTCCATTGAAATATCCTACCTGCTCCATAACTTAAATTTTACAAAGGTTAGTCCTGGCAATATTTTGAAAACTTTAAATAAATCAGAATGCAAGCTAGAAGGTTTTTCAAAATCTTTTCAAAAAACATTGGTTACATATTTGTGTGTGTTTTTATGTTGAGGAGCCACTTAAGGTAGAGAGTTAGTGAGTAAGATTGTTGTAAAGGACGGGGAAGGAGGAAGCAAGATGCACATATTATGAGGGCATGAAAGATAGATATCAGTTGACTCTGAACTTGAAGAGACCAAAATTGTAGTAGTTAGGAATTTGTTCCATAAAGCAGCAGTTCTAAGGAAGTGGCTTCCTGAGTAGAATTTATGCCTTATCAAAGGAACACAAAAAAGAATAAGGATGATTTGCCACCATGAACATGGCATGGTGGGTTCTAAGGGTGAAGGTGTGTGCCCGCTAGTGGGGAACTAAAGAATGTAACTTGTCTGAACATTTGCCATATTAATAGTGATAGAGTAGTGAGAAGCTAGCAACATTTCTTCGTTTGTAGGATAAGAGTTAAATAAGACTGTAATTATTTAGTTTTGTTTTTAAATGTAAAGGCTGGACAGTTCAGATATGGCAGCAATACTCCCATCTTGGTCTGATCTGACTCTTGTAAAGATAGAGTATGGCAGCAAAATTTAAAACATGGAGGAAAACTGTAGCGATTGAGTTGCTTTTTCATCATGACAGCTCAGGACATCAGTCAATGATGTTGATCACCAGTAAACAATTGAGATGAAAGTCTTTTTTTTTTTCAACAAAAATAATTGATGTAATTTCTACAACACTAAGTTCCTTGTTTGTGCAATAATCAAGAAATATGAGTGCTGTATGCACATGACCAAGATCTTTTGAAAAACTATGAGTTAAGCTGAAGAAGGTTTTTTTTGGTAGGAAAATTATTCTTTTTAAGTTTTTTTTTTTTTTGGAGGTTTCATATACAGTGTAAGTAAAATGTTAAATTTAACATATAGATGCTGAAAAAAGATAAAAATTTATTTTCTTTTTTCTACAATTTGAATCTCAATTCATGACTTTATGAAAAAGGTTATTGATAAAATAAACCCACATCATATATACATAAAGACAGACAAAATTAAAGTTCACTTTACTGTATATTTACATTGTAAATTGAACATTTGATGTAAGATAGAAAGTCAGGGTCCAGTTTGGTATCATATATATATGTATTTATAATATGTCCACTTCAGTGGCTTCCACTTTTAAACTTTTTTCTTTTTTTTTTTTAAATGAAAAAAAGTAATTAAAGTTGTTTTCATAGAGAGTAGAACAAACAACATACACAAAAAAATCCTACAAAAGTCTACTTAACTGAAAATAACATTTTTATATCCTTTATTTGAAATTTTGATTTGAATTAATCCCTGAAAACAGGCCTATAGGTGTAATTTTTCACATGGAAACTAATAGTATGGTCACATATTTACTTTAAGTAAACACTGGTTTTTACTTTTTCAGATGTTTTAGGAAAATTATTTAAGTTTCCTCTCTGAAAGTGAAAAACTGTTTTTGCTTGATGGTAATTAAGTTAATGTTCACATTAGTTTTTATTTTTCTAAGTTTAAGTCAACCTGATTGAAATTTCTGAGGCATACACTTGAAATACACACAATTTACTTGATCATATTTGCAATGGTAAACTATTTGCAGTTTCTTTCTTAAGTGTTTCACATTAAAAGATACTTATAATGTCTTTCTCATTCAATACCAGGCTATCATCAGGTTTACAGCTTTTGAAGTTTGTTAAACTCTAAACACAAAATCCAGCTACCATGTATCTTTGTAAAATCATATTCACTAAAATTAAATAACTAAGTTTATGTAAAAAAGAAAAAAAAAAATCTTTTATGTATCAATAAGAAAAAAAAAAAAAATTTTTTTTTTTAAATAAATTATTTTCTATAATTTTGTAATCCAGACTACAAAACATTTCCTGACTGGTATGATAGACAAAAAGGAGATTTCATTTTCCCCCCATATGAATTATATACTTTAGTCTATATCAGTTGAAACATTGTGATAACAACAAAAAGAATCAACTCAAAAAAATAAGCCAAACAATCAGAAAGCCAATAAGGAAAAATAAAACTGTACATAAATATTTCACTTTTTTTGTAAAATGTTCAAGTAATTCTTTCGTAATATGCCTCCAAGCAAACTGCTAAAATCTACATGACAAATTAAAATTAAAAGACATGTTTGTATTAAGACATTTAATTCCTACATGCAAAATGCTTTAAATCTTCAACAAAAGTCTCTTTTAGTCCGGCTATCAGTAGATGATAGTAATAAACATCTGTGTTCTTTCAGTTTTACTAGTATTGTAATCTTTCCATACAACTTACCATTAAGCATAGGCAGGAAATTGCCAAAACAAGTATGAAAAATAAGTTTAAATATATTGAAAAGTTATAGTTACCTTTAAATTACTTGATTAAAAAAAGAAAAAAGCAATATTTTTTACAAAATCTTGCCTGTTTTTGTAGAGCCATTGTAAGAAGCTAATTTTTTTTTTTAGTAGTCTGCTTTTTAAGTTTATATACAACAATCCATTGGCATTCTTATAGAAAAAATGTTCAGTGTTAGTATTTAAATTCAACATCAACCATCTTTTGACCTTGAAATATGTGTATGTAAAATATTAGTCATAAACCAAATGTAGCCTTTTGCAGATCAAATTTTTGTGTAGCATTAACATTGGAATGCTTCTATAAAATGAACTTAGCATTATTGATGACTATTTCTATTTTGGGGGAATAAGATTTGAAATACATACAAGATGAACATTAAATTTTATTTCAAAACTTACAAAATTCAAAATGGTTTAAAAATAAAGCCCAATTTAACAAATGCCAGTCACGTTTAAGAAAAGCTAGTTTAGGCCAGTTTAAAGAGAAAGAATTGAATAATGAAGAGAAAAAAGTAATAAACTATATTAACTATACTAAGAGTTGTGAAAATTTTAAATTAGTAACTGGTTAATTTTAAATTCACTATTAATTTTCAACCTAAACATTTGTATAACAGAGCCAAAAATAAATGTGGCTTACTACTAGTAAGATGCTAAATAAAGAGAATAGTAAAAGTTTTCAAATTAATTTATTCATTTCTACAAGCCACCAATTTTCTTTTGAAGCTTAGCTGTCTAGTCAATAGCAACAACCATTCAGCAGTCCAGCTCTATTGCCCTCATAGCTTCATGTTAATAATAACCTAGCATACAACTAAGAGGGATTTTCTTGCAGGGTTGGCAGGTTTTTTTTTTGGGGGGGGGGGTTGAAGGTGATTCACTATAGAAAATGTCTTCAGGATATTACAGATACATTAAGAACAGAGGTAAATAATTTCATTTTTGATAGTCTTATATGACTATCTAAAAATGTTGGCCAAGAATTGGATTTGTTCTAAATAAATATAAATTTTAGCTTAAAAATGATAAGATTTTAAGGGAAAATACAGAAGTTTTTAATACAGTAAGCATAATTTCCCTACTAATTTCATGTCCATGCATAGTGATGTTGTTCCTATTATATAAATAACTAGCAGCAAAGCTAGGTGTTGCCCGGGAGTAAACTTCCTCTGAATGGAAGATCATAACTGCCATACTCATTTTGTACACGCATGTAAGGCTGAAGTCTAGTATAACTGATGGCTGCCCACGTAAAAAACAATGTACACAAGTTGTTGGTATTCATCAGTACAATGGAAGAAAAAATTGTAAGGCTTAAAAGGAAGCAATGGACAGCCATAGTAGCATCAGCCGTTTGCCATTACTAAGACACTTCCAATTAAAAGTTGTCAAGTTCAATATGAACACGGGCCTTAGGAAGTTTTTGGTGAGTTGTGGCAGATGGCTTTGTATTCCGATGGGATGGTTTTATTATCCCTGAGTGCAAGACATTACATGAAGCCCTGTGTCAGTTGCAACGTAGTAAAACGCAATAGCATGAAAGGTAGATGCATCTTTTGTCCAAAAGACAGCACCACTGCCATTACTGCAAACAGAACCACATAACAGAAGTATTGGGAAGGTACTAGGGTGAGTATTTGTAAGTGGCACAAATTTTTTTGTAGTTTTTAATAGCCAGTTGAGGCAAGCATGAAGCACACGTAGCATTACCTAAAGCAGCGCTTATGGTAGGGGGAGAAACACACCAACGGTGTACGACAGAGAATGCATATTATAACTCTGCATGCTGCTATTCTTTTATTATCCCACTTCTTTTTGCCGAGGCCTGAATTGCATGGATGCACTCGACTTCTCTGACAATTAAACGAATCCACCTTCCCACGTATTGGTTTTGTGTTGCAACCGAATAAGGCTATGTGGGCAACATGTAAGTGCGAATGCAGCTATGGTGGGGCTTAAGTGATAAGGGAGCATCTGTTGAGCAAGACAACCTTTAATGAAATGACTTAGTAATTTAAATAAACCAGGCTTAAAAATGAAGGAACCTATGATGCAGCTGACAAAGATGTGCACATTGCGTTTAAACGTGACTGACCATGGGCTATATGACTTCTGCGTAGGTAATATTTTTTAGCTTTGTTTGTTGGAGAGTAAACATAAACGTTATCCTTACTCCTGTCTCGGGAGCAGCCTACGTAAAGCTGTCCATGGGCGAAACATTGTTCACCTAAATGTAGACCTGCAACGCTGAGCATATGTCCTTGCAATTTGGCCATTGTTGTTGAACCGTGCTCACCATACTCAAGGGCTTTCTGAAGCTCTGTCAGACACAGTAGATCTTCAAACAATGATTAGCGGTCTGCACAGGACTTTCTCTGGCAGATGGAGTAGCGTTGGCATTTCTTAGACAATGAATAGCGGTTTGTTAAGGTTGTTCCGAAACCCTGGAAGATGCTGTAGCCCTAGCATTCCTAAGACGACGCGAGGTGGTTTGTGTCAGGTCTTTCTTAAGCTCTAGAACATGCTGTAGTGCTGGCATTCCTTAAATGCCAAAGAATTGTATGTGTTGGGGACTCAGAAACCCTGGCCCTAGAAATTCATATTGCGCCCCGTGAATTCCGTACTAAACGCTCTTCAGTTGAAAGTCTAGAGCACCATGATGACATAACTGATGCTACTGATGCCAGCCTTTCAGTCCAATCAGCAGTACTTTCCGTGGAGATGCGGGCAGCAGAGCGTGAGGCCATCTGAGAAAGGCGTAATGAAGTTTGCGTTGTGGTTTCACTTGTTCTTGCTGCTCTTGTAGTGAAGGCAGAAGCTGTGCACCTTCCAAAAAATTTTCTTCTCTTAGGTGGCATTTTAACCAATTTTAAAAAGGCAAATGTAATAAAAGGTATGTAGGTTTTTTGAGTGCAAAAAATAGGTGTAGTCTAAATGTAGGCAGGTTAGAGGGATCCCAAAATTGTATGTAACTGTATCAGAAGGGGATCGAAGACAAAAAAATATGAAGTTTAAAAAATTCAGCTAAAGCAAAAACAGTAGTAAGTAATTTGGGAAGTAAATTCGATAAATGCGGAAATGTATGTAGTTATAACTCAGAAGTAAAAAAAAAAAAGTTTGGATACATAATCAATAACTTGTGGTTTCTGTAAAAAGCGAATGTAGTGAGCCAAGTGTGGGACAGTAATCGCAGAAGTGTGAACATGTGTGCGAGTTATGGTATAAAGAGGCTGTTGGCCGGTTGACCGTAAGCGCATATACTATGGTGACATATGTACATGTGTATGCATAAGAGAACTGCTTGTGTGTATGATTGGCTGGTTAAATGCTTGCAGCTGTGCCAATGAGCTCGCAGCAACCTTGAACAGTTGACACGATTGGTCAACCTCCAGCTGGGTTAGTCAAAGCAGTGCACAGTGGTGGATGACGTTTCAAAATAGTATCTGGCAACTTTATTTATTGTATCGGGTTTTTTATTGATAAATATGAAAGCTATGTAATTCCTTATCCCAAAATAGGCATTGCCTTTTTGATTTACGTTGTCACCAATGTACAACAGTATCTCAAAGTCAACCAATCAGAAAATGGGATTTTCAAGCTTCATTTTTCTTTGGAAATTTTGAGCAGCCAGGGGATATGAGGTAGTTTTATTGATCAAAAATTGAAAATACAAGCGTTTTTGTACTTCTTACGAACAAAATTTGAAGCAATGTTAATTTCGTTTACTGAGGGATGATGAAGGCATTTAAGTAGCATGAATTTAGATGAAAACGTGCAAGAACTTTTTGGGGCAGTAATGCGCAGTAGTAAAATTATTGCGAGTAAGTACCTTTTGCTAACATAAACGCCATGAAAAGATATAACAGTCCCCTGGTGTCCCCTCAAATGAAAAAATGTAATCAAATGTGAAAAATTGGCTTAAAAGTGGCGGCATAAAGTGGTATGAAATGTGTTAGTGATTGCTCACTGAATTCAATCCTATGCCTTTAGTAGGCTAAATGGGCTAGAAACACCTAAAAAGCAGCAGTTTCACCTTGTTTTTTTACTGATTTTTCTGGTACAATTTGACATGTAGCTCTGTAAATCCCTTTTAAAATGGCCTCGCAAAGTTTGGCTGTGACAGAAATCCTTCATTGTGATAACTTTTGCATTCCAAACCAAAATATGGCCATTCTTGTCCTTTCTTATTCCCATATAAGCACTTAAATCCGGCTTTTTTCTAATTATGCAGCTGCTATTAATTCTGACATGAAAAGTACCCATATTTGCTTGTGTGCAGTGAACGCACATAATTACACACGTGTGCCTCTGATCAAAAATGAAAAAGATAATATTGATTTAAATATTGAGTTAAATCAATTTTTGGTGCTGTCAAAATCTCCGCAGAACCATTAGCAGTAACTGTGTCAAATTTAGTTGAAATCTGTTGAAAAATGTAGATCTGATCAAACATATAAACGAACACACACACATTCTGCCTTTTATCATATGTATAGATTATTAGCTTGTGGATTTTTATGTGTAAGTCAGCAAAGTTTGCCTATTGCCTGGTTCATGCTCCTTCCTAGTCTATTGAACAGGAATAGAGGTTTATCTCTTGTTTTCTGTTCAAGATTGGGTTTCCAGTTCCTCTTAGTCTTCTCATTCTCTTTCACTCTTGGTAACCTTTTGTGTCTTAGTAGCATTATCACCTTGCTTGAGGCGAAATGCTTTAAAAACAATAAATTCTGAATAATGAAAATACTGAAAGATGATGTTGATAATTTAAAATAGGTTAAAAAAAGAAAAGAAAAAAGAAACATGCCTTCTGGTACAAGGTCTGTTATCAGTATTCTAGGTAAATCAAAGTAATATTTTTAGTTAAGTTTTAAACAGACCAACTTGTGAACATTGACAGTAATGATGAATACTAGTGAGAAAAAGATTTACTTACCAGTGGCAGATGATACCAACATGCTCAATTTCAGGAATCAGCAGAAAGTAATGACAAACAATGGTACAATTCTGTAAAAAAATAAAGGAAATTATTTGATGAGTCATTCAAATAATATATCTTCAATGTAAAAAAAATAATATATCTTCAATGTAAAAAAAATAATATATCTTCAATGTAAAAAAAATAATATATCTTCAATGTAAAAAAAATAATATATCTTCAATGTAAAAAAAATAATATATCTTCAATGTAAAAAAAATAATATATCTTCAATGTAAAAAAAATAATATATCTTCAATGTAAAAAAAATAATATATCTTCAATGTAAAAAAAATAATATATCTTCAATGTAAAAAAAATAATATATCTTCAATGTAAAAAAAATAATATATCTTCAATGTAAAAAAAATAATATATCTTCAATGTAAAAAAAATAATATATCTTCAATGTAAAAAAAATAATATATCTTCAATGTAAAAAAAATAATATATCTTCAATGTAAAAAAAATAATATATCTTCAATGTAAAAAAAATAATATATCTTTAATGTAAAAAACTGAAACATTTACTGTTGTTATTTGGTAAGAGAACTATATTTTTTTTCTTCTTAAGATGTGTTAAAAGCAACAACTGAAATCTGATTTTATAACCCTTCCGTTCATTGTGGAATTATATGAAGAATTAAATTTAAAAAAAAAAAAAAAAAAAAAAATTATTTATCTTTTTAGTGATTTTAAATAATTTTAAAACATTCTAAATGCTCAGATTCAAATTATAAGGCCGTAAGAAAGTTAATCTTTTATCAGAACCACTCTGAAGACTTAAGTTGAGCAAACCTGGGAGTTTTACTAGAAAGGATTAAAGCAAGCAGAAGTTTGCAAGTATAAAACCAGACAGTATTGAGTACATGTAAAAAAAAAAAAATGTTATCAATTCATAAGCTACTGAAATGACTGTTGCCAACATGAATAAAAATGCATATCAATATTTATAATGATTATGAAGCAACATTTACTTTTAAGAAATAGTTTGGTATATTTTAGAAATCTGCACAAAAGGTAGGGCATATTTGAATGAGTTTGTTAATCAGTACTGCTAATTACACAGCCTTCTTTTAATAAAATATTTTGTCATATGAAATGTGTGTATAATGGCAAGATTTGATAATATTACAATGTGTTGTAGAGATAGAATTTGCCATCATAAAGACAGAAGAAAAATTATTTCAATATCTGTGAAAGAAACAGGTTTTGAAAATAACCAGGGACAATTAAGATAGCCATTTGAAAAATTCAGATATCAATAGTAAAGATCAAATGACACACACACAGATGTAATTTTTAAAAACTTAAGCGAGAAGTGTTTCAATATGGAACTTTGTACTCAATACTAAGTAAAGAAAATTTCAAATTTTGAAAGGAATGGATATTGTAATCATGGTACAGGGTTAATTTTTTTTTTTTGAATAATTTCAGTCTCAGCAAAAATTGGTTGGAAGCACACACAGGAAAAGAAAGGTGGTGGGAGGGAGGGAGAGAGTGATAGTACGAGTCCAATAGATTCACTAGGCAAAACAAATCCACACTCAGTCAATGAGTGCCCAGAACCAGCCAATAAAAATAACTACAAGCGATACTACCACTTCCATCAGCACAAAGTGCTGCCCGATTCACCATCTCCACACTCCCTTACAAAACATACACACGACTCTAGCCCTTTTGGGTTGCCGAGCTAAGTCACTGCTACACAAATGAATAAAGCTACTAGGATGCATGGTGTTACTAAATGTTAGAAAATATGAGAAAAACCACTATTAAAGAGAGAGGACAATAGAATAACAATATTTAAGACAAAAGATAACAATTGACATTGCATTTAAATATTTGAAGATCAAAGTTCCACAAGCAAGAAGTGTGACAGAAGAAACTCTTAGCATAGAACTTCTGGTTACATCTAGCCATTTCAACTGTAAAATGATCAAATCTTACTGCAAATCTAGTACTGTGCTTAAATTCATAGTCTCAGAATAATTAACATGAAAGTATTTATAGAAAAGGCACAGCAAAAACTATGTTAGAGCAGTCGGAAAGAGACTGAAACTAAGATGCCAGGACCAATAACAATCTTTTATCAAGAATCTCTAAGTGTGTAGCAGGAGCATCAGATTAGGTATGGCAGCAATATTCAAAGCAATGACAAATGGCAGACTTATAAATATGGAAATATGGCAGTAAAAGGTGTCATAGTAAACCAAGTTTTTTAGCTGGAGAGTTAGCAATTAACTCAATATACTCTTTCCACTTCATGTCAGCTGAAAATGAAAGACCAAGAAGGCACACTGAGTCACTTTCCTGGATGTAAAAAGAGTTCTCTCAGACAAGAGCAATTTTGATTTTGAGGCTTTAAAATTAACATGCCACTCCTTGCCCCCATTTAACAACAGATTATAGGTTATATTTTAGATCAGCTTCCAATTTGATCTTATCAAACCAATCAGACTTACTATAAAGACATGAGTAAATAGTTGTAATATAGCATAGATACAGAGTTTAGAACTGATGACATCAGGAAGATCATTAATGAAAATTAAAAACAATGTAGGTCCAAGAATAGAACCCTGGGGAACACCTGCATTTTGCAAAAAGAACTAGAAGAGTGGCCATTCAAGACAACTTTCATGTTATGATTTGATAAGAAAGACTGAATCAGTACAATAATTTGTGAAGATCAGTATGCCAAACTGTCAAATGCCTTTGAGATATTCAAAGTAAGAGCCTAACCATCACCATTCTTAACTAAAGTTTGATAGACTCTTTCAGCAATAATTAACACATCAGCATTTGACGTAGAGAAGTGAAAGCCATATTGCTTATCTGAAAGATCCTGTGATGCGAGATACTTAACCAATTCAAAGTTAATTAGAGCCTCTAGAATTTTGCCAAAAATAGGTAGAAAGCTAACAGGCCGAGGGAGGATCAGATGGTTCCACTGCGTTCTTAAAGCCTGGAACTACAGAAGAGGATTCCCCAAAAGCAGGGAAGCAAGAAGTACCAAGGCATTTATTGTAGACTGACCTAATGTGTTTGTGTTTGGGAGAGAAAGAATTTCAATGTGTATCCTTCAAATTTCCTTGAGTATCTATAACTTTGGAATGTTCTTGAATCTTGTATGCATCCATACATTTAACACCCAGTTTATTCTTGGAGTCTTTGAGTTTCTATCTATACTTGTTTAAATTTGCTGGTGTTCCCATTTCTGAGGTCAAGCCTCTGGAATCCTAACTGATTGTTCTTTCCCTGTTAATGACTCCTAGAAGACATTAATACCTACTCTCAATATGCTGAATTATCTGAGCACAGTCTGTGTGTGTTTTGTTTCAACTCTTATTTTCCAATACCTTGGCTATTATTTTAACTTCATTTTTATAAAGATTGGTGTCCCCCACTATCTCTTCATCCATACATGGTCAGCCATGGCTGATTTTAAAGTATTTTCATACATTACAACATGTTTGCATGTCCAATAAATCTTATTTTGAGTGGAGGTCTGGCTTCAATCCTAGACACTTTACCACACAGTTCTTGGTTATGCTGTCTTCCAATGTGAGCTTTACTCTAGTGAAATATTATGTTGAGTATGAGGTTGCTTTTGGTATTGTACAGACTGCATATTCTCTGGATCTCCCACACTTCTTGATATAGAGTAGAATGGCAAAATAAGGCCAGACTGTACAATGCCAAAATACTGTCCTTGTTAGTCAAAACCAATTCATGTGAAGTGATTAAAACACCTTTTCTAATAAAATTAAAACAAGAAATGGACATTATAAGCATCAAAATCAAGAAATATGAGTGTGTACACATGCACACACAAGAGAGAGAAAGAAATTTATTAGAAGAACTCTGATAATCTTTAAAATTTAAGGTCCTGATTTAGACAGGCTTAATACGAAGTATTGTTGAAAAGTTTTGACCCTGACCAAGAAGCTTTATAATAATAATAATAATAATAATAATAAATAAAACAAATTTTGAAGCTTCACAATTTGTCACTTTTTGAGTTTTTAAATTTAAAATCTCAAGAGTACACAATCGTTTGTGCGTATGTATAGTCGCATCAATGTAAACATCACTTTAGTCCTGATGAAGTCCTAAAGGACTAAATGCATCACGCAAAAACTTTTTCCACTTTGTCATGGATTTCTCAAATTATATATATATATATATATATATATATATATATATATATATATATATATATATATATATATATATATATGTTTTAAAGCTTTTCATCCCAAGAAAGGCGGGAGTGCCACTAGCACATAAGGAGTTACAGAGAGTGGGGGCAAGAGTAAAGAGTCAGGAAAAATGAAGGAGGAATAGATCAAGGCATCTGGAGATGTCGTTTGACATTGCATTTGAATTGTTGGAGATTATAGCTATCAGGGAAGCAAGTAAGAGGAAGGAAGTTCCCCAGACAGGAAATGCAAGACATGAAGCTATTAGAGTAGAAGAGATAGCTACATTTAACCGTTTTGACAGTGAAATTGTGGGACTGAGATACCAACCTAATAGCACGTTTAAATTCATGCAGTTTGGGAACTAGTGAAAGTAGCTCGTCAGAGCAGTTACCATGAACGTATTTGTAGAAAAGACAGAGGGAAGTGATGGCACGTCTGTGAGAGAGCAATTGTAAATGAGATGCCAGATCAGGCCGATCGCATTGCATATTAATCTCTGGATTTTGTCGAGGACTTTAGGACAAACAGCAGGGGCTCTAGACCATATATGGCAGCAGTATTCCATGCAAAGGTGAATGGTTAATTTATAGATTTGAAGGATGGACTTGGGTGAGAAAAACTTCCTGGCACAACACAGAGAACCAACTTCCCTTGCGGTAGATAAAGCTATTGATTCAATGTATTTGTTCCATCTCGGGTCAGCGAACAGTGTGAAACCAAGCAGTCACCGAGAGGTGCTCTTGTGGATTTGAGCATCAGATATTCTAATGGGAGGCAGGGAGGGTTCTCTGTGGTGGGTAAAAGAGAGCAGTTTTGTTTTTGAAGCATTAAAATTAATCAGCCATTTCTTGCCTCAGTCAACAACAGATTGGAGGTTCTTTTTGAGACCAATGGCCAGGTTAGTTTTGTCAGCGATGCCGGATTTGCTATTGAGGCAAGAGTAAATAGTAGTGCCGTCTGCATAAATGCCTACTTAGGAACTGATGACATCAGGAAAATTGTTAACGAAGATCAGGAACAATGTATGGCCCAGGATAGAGCCTTGGGGAACACCTGCATTTGTGAGAAAGGAACTGGAGGAGAATCTGTTATGGACAATTTTCATTTCACGGTTTGACAGGGATGATTGTATTAAGTCAAATAATCATCCTGAAATTCTTTATCCCTGAAGCTTACAAAGAAGGCCAGCATGCCAAACCCTATCAAATGCTTTAGAGATATCTAGAGCCACAGCAAGAGCTTCTCCATTATTGTGAAGTGCTTGGTAAACAAATTCAGTTATGGCCATGAGCACATCAGCGGTAGATTGGGCAAAGCGGAAACCGTAATACTTGTCAGAGAGCAGGTCACGGGATGCAACATGCTTAACCACTTCGACATTAATTAAAGCTTCAAAGACTTTACCAAAGTGTGTGTACCTCCAAAGATTTGCTAAAAAATTAGCATACGTGATAAAATAAGTTCTATCCTCAAAATCTTTGTTATTATTAAGAGGAAAGACCAAAAGATTTTCTAATTATTAATTTTTTATTATTTTTAGAACATTAAAATTTTTTTTGTTTTTCTTGTTAGCAAGTGACCATAAATTAGTAGTGGAAATTTTAGTATCATTTTGTAGTGCAAAACTCATGTATTTGGAAATTCTTGCAAAAATCATAAATTGTTAGATTTTAATGAAACTTTCAGAAATTCACAAATGAATTTAATATATATATAAATAAAAAGAAAATCTTTGTAATTTTTTTTTTTAACATGCAAACACCCCACTTATTTAATTTCAAGAAATTCTTTTTTGTAGCATTTAATATTTATGTTAGTTATAAGGACAGGTCTAAAGAGAACTTAAATCGTAATTTTTTTTGGGGTCAAACAGGACAACCCAAGTTACAGAAAATCTGTTCTGAACAATAAAATAAAAAATGCAAAGACTAAGACATTCAATTGGAAAAGCTTTTAATTTGCTTTTATGTATAAAATCTATTATGGGAACAACTGTCTTAAGAAAAAAAAAAATTTTTTTTGATGAATAATGAATTTTTACAAAAATTGTTTTCATTTTCAAAAATTTTAATTAGAATAATTTATAAACAAATCTTTTAAAATTCTTTATTAATTTATAGCACCAAGTAATATTGTTATTAAATTAAGACTGTATTTATGAATCATAGATGGAAAAGCTTACTATAATTCAATGACCTCCAATAATTTAAAAACTTTGAATTAATGTATTTAAATGTGCCAATTTTTGTAAATACAGATGTCTAAACGCAAATCAGAAAATAAGAGTGGTAACTATAGTCAAGTTAAAATTTATTACTAATGCTTCTAATATTTCTTTAAGTGTCTTAGTTAAGTTAGACTATAAAAGCCAAAGTACCTAAAAGTCAATATTAGGTTGGTGAAAAAATAATGTCATTTTTGATGTTAAAAATACATCAAAAACGACATTATTTTTGCACCAACCTAATATTAGATTGCTTAGAATATTTTCTTAAATTTATAAGATTAATAAGTAGTTAAAAAATTTGTATAAAAAGGCTGTTCATGTTATATACAATTGTTACCCTTAGAAAAAAAATTGCTTGAAATTAAAAGTAAAATAAAAGCTTCAAGAAAAATCTATCATTTTTAAAAATGCATTTTAAATTTCAGGCATCAAAATTATATATATATATATATATATATATATATATATATATATATATATATATATATATGCATGTGCACACGCACACATTCAGCCTCTTATAAGCAAATGAAAATTGACACTTTAATTAGGAATGAACGCATTTTCATCTTACCCAGGAATAAAACATAATTGCAGTATAAAATCTCACAAATACAGATGTCAAGTATTTTCAGTTTTTATCAGTCATGTTTTCAAAGTGAATATTTATAGAAGTTTGTAAAATTTTTACAACAGTATAAAATGAAGAAAAATAAATATTTTATGGAAAGAGTATTATTTTATCAATTTATAAAGCTGTATTTTCATGTATACGAGTGTGAGTTTGTACACGGACATACACACACACTCTCTTAGGCAGCAAGAATTCACTCAAATTATTTTTCATATCATATCGATAAGGCCTGTTTAATCTTATATTACATTTTATTTAGTTTATGTATAAGTTATTACATGTCTGTATCAAATTCAAAGTAATAATGTCTGCGATTGTGTACTTTCAACCCTCTCTAGTCATTATCAGGAATGTAATTGTTACTTGTAACAATAGAGAAAGTTTATATTAGCTTCATCCTGCCATTCTTTAGGAAACAATTATAATTCAAATCATGTCATTTATTTGATACATGCATAGTTAAATGAGAATAATAACACCTTCTCTATTGTAATTGGTCACATTCCTGATAATGATTTAACTCAAACATACTCCAACAAAAACATTGTCAACATTAGACAGGTCTTCCATAAATTTATAAATTTGATTAAAAGTCAGCTGATTATAAAGATTAGTTTTTAATTTTTCTAAAGAACAATGAGGGCTGCACTAAAAAAAAAAAAAAAAAAAAAAAAAAAAAAAATTAAAAACTAAAAAATGAACATGTTATTACATTAGTCATCATCATCTTCGATAATTTCCAATTTTAATAAATTGGATGACTATTGTCATCTAGCTTGTATTGGTCAATTCAACTTTGTAAGCCACTATTTTATAATTTCACTAACTCGTGGTCTGAGTTTGTAATGATCATTGTGACTACTGCTTTGGATTATATCAATGACTATATAATATTAACAGTAATCAATACAAAAACCTGTAATTGTAACTAATAGAAAGCTAAATTTACTAGTAATTGTTACCTAACAACCCTCAGTAAAACTATAATATAATCTATTCTTTTAGCAGTTATTTTAGTCTTACAACAATAGAGAGTATTATTTAACAGCAGAGATTGAATATGCTAAAGTGAAATGAAGTAATCATTTCACTAGCTTTTCAAAAGAACAATCATGGTAGGTCACCATTTAAAGATATCAGAAATAGTTGTGGAGAGTTGCAATCACATAAATCTGGGGACATGATTAAAGAAAAAAAAATTAGTGTAAAGTTTCCAGTGTTTGCCTATTAAAGAAAAAAAGAAAAAAAAAAGAAAAAGTTTACTGTATATTCAATCTCTAATTTTCAGAAAAGAGATGGCGCTGGAAATTTCTGCACACATCTAATATCATTTAGGATCACGAGTTTTATATGGAATTAGATTGATGGAATCTTCTTTATGCCTATACCCCATCCCTTAGGTAAGGTATATGTGATAATATGTTCTGTTATCCAGGCACTGAGAATGTCATTTTAGAACTTGTGGTCATTACCTCAATTTAATACTTAATTAAGCTATAAGTATGTGTACCAACTGGATAACAAAAAAAACAAAACAAAAAACAAACAAACTTATAATCAAAAGACTGACTAATCCCTTATTTTCCCTCCAAATTCAATTGAGATTTTTGTTCACTCAGGTGTGTACACACACACACTTGGCATGAAGTGTGTGTGTGTGTGTGTGAAGGGGGGGGGAGAGAGAGAGAGAGAGAGAGAAATAAACCTCTTGACATTCAAACAGACCACTAAGTGATATGTATATTTTTTAAGCTAAATAAGATTTGACAAAATTGAAAAATACAGGTCACATACCAGAAATAGTAGTAGTGCTACTAATTCTATTTTGGTTACTATTTATGAGGAGGAGGAGGAGACTGAAGGGTATTCCAAGGAATATCTAATTGGAATAGGGTGACCATAACTAACACTGATTACTGATAATGACAAAAAAAGATCATTTAAACAATGATAATGGTAACAGAGCCATAACTTTTATAAAGAAAATTGTAAATTAAGAATCCCCAAAACACTTTGCTAGATGTGCTTGTGCAAGAGAGAGAGAGATAGCAATGGTAGTGTTGGTAGCAGAAGAAAGCAGAGAGTTGCTGACAACATCACTAGAATCGCAAATACATGCATAGACATACTCTATAGCAATTAAGTTGGCCCTCAGCCAATAATCACATCATTTATGAATAATGGATCATTATGGCATTCATTTACATTCATATTGAGGCTGGTAAACAGTGGAAGCTTGAGTGTCAAGTATTCAGAGGCAGATTTGAATAAGAAAATTGAAATAACACTGCTATAAATGAAAGGGAAGTAAAATAGGATGAAAACATCTAAAAATATTGTCAAGAGTTTTACAGTTATCTAATATTATCTGATGCCAAATTAGTGAAGTTCATTATCAGTGTGAAGGAGAATTACTTTTGAAATTATATTAAAAAGGTTATGAAAACTTGTAGAAAATTTTTGTAATAACTTAATTTTTGTTAATTTATATAAACTATATAAACAAATGATCTAATGTGGTTACTTTACTGGTATTTGTATAGTTTTAATATTTTAAATATTTTATAAAATATTATAAAAAAACTGTTTCAATATTTAATAACTGCAAGGAGAGGAATTTTATGCTGAAATGGTTTTTGGAACTTGTTAAAACATTAGACATGCCATGCAAATTTCATGGTTCATAATTTATAAGTAGCAACAGAATTTATAGAACTTGATGCTGACTACTAATCAGGGCACAATGTATTAAAAATGAAAAACAAAAGGATGCTGAGTTTTATGTTCAAATGATTGTAAACCCACTTGTGTTAATTATAACTTTACCTACAGAGCTTTAAATGTACCAAAATGAACTTTAAGGCAAGATAATGTTTATTTATTGATGTAAATTTTCTAAAATTTGAAGCTCACTATTTCAAAGAATACAAAATTATAAATTTGAAGAAAATATTTTTTTAAATTAACAAAAGAAGCAAAATAATATATAAGAGCAAAAGAGGAAATTATACACAGCATCTCACATTATTAGACACTCCAGGTTTTATTAATATACAAAATAAACACTTCCTGAAATCAAAAGAATGATGGCAACATCTATCTACACAGTTAAGATGAAAGATATAAACAAACAACTTATTTTTCTGAAACATCTTTAGTTTTCAAAGTTTCAAATTAATAAATGTGTTGCAAGTTTGAAGCTTTAGAATGGCTTGTAAAACTGATTTGATGGGTAATGAAAAATGTTTAATAACTTTAAAACCTGCAAAAACTAAAACAAAATTGTAAAAAATGATTGGCACTGAACTTTAAGGAAGTTAATTGAATACCCTGAATGAGTATTATAGATAAATTGAGGACTAAGTTTAAAAAAATCTTAAAAATCTGTCAAGTTATGGTATTTTTAGGCGTTCTGGTAGCAAGGATGTATGAAAAAGTAGAAGATATCAGGTCTTAAAATCAAGTGACACTGACCACTAGGCCTCCTGTTAATAACATTCATAAAGAAAACTGAATGAAATGGGTAAATGAATACATTAAAATCGATTTTTCACCAATAAATGCTATATTACTCTTAATGGGCCAGATAGATGGAGTAAAGGCTGGGTGGCTATTAGCAGAAATCACTTCACAAGTGGAGATGTCAACAAGGTGTATATGACATGTTTAGAGGTGGAATTATAGCTTGTAAGATGGGGAGCTTATGACAAACTCCAGATAGAGTCAAGATGACTGCTCAGACATACATTGACCTATTGAAGGCACATTTAGATCTATGGTTAAAAATAAAAATTTTCTGAAAAATGATTTTATGCACAATAATACTCCATAGCATTTGATAGAGAAAACTAAAGTTTTGAATAAAATGAGTCAGAAACTTTATGTTGATGGAAAGTAATTTATCAGAATAGATAACATTCTGAATGCTACTCTGCATGTTGTGCAGTTTGCTTTATATGAAGGAATACAATAGCTAATAAAGTCAATGAATGAACAACCTTTAAAACTAGTAATGAAATTGATGGTAGCTAAAACAGGTTTTCTCTTGAAATGAATCTTTGAAAATGTTACTATCAGGATAAGATAGTAACATTTTCAAAGATTCATTCTTACCATTGGAGATCAAGAAAAAAAGAAAAAAAATGAAGGTAAATTTAGTTGATTATCTTCAATGACAAGTTGTTATTGCAAACTCTGAACAATACATTACCCAAAAGATCCCAAATTAAAGCTAATAAGCTGCTAAAACAAAAACAATGATGCTGAATATCAACCATTTTGATCAATAGTCACAACAGCCATTAATTGTCTAATCAGGATAATTTTTTTTAATTTAAATATTCACAATAAAAATTTTTTTTTTCTTTATATAATTATTAAAGCCTAACTAAACATGCAACTGGAAATGATTTGGTCTACAATTTGATTATTAGTATCAAATGGGTAAGAACTTGTTTTTCTTTTTGTAACATGAAAAAAAATAAAGAATGAAAGATGTTACATTTTTCTTAATAAGGTGGTCATGGAAATTTTGCAAGAAAAAATTTGACTAGAGCCCTATACAGATATATTTTCAACTAGCTTAAAAGTCACCCTATTGGGTAGCACTTAAGCTAGCTCCTGCAGAGGGTTCTTAATTGAACTTTTGGCTTGTTCAGGAGCTTGAGAGTCCCTAAGTCTTTGTATATTCTCAGCATTGGAAGCTCTCGTGGCTGATGTTTGATCTGGGTTTTCATTTGCAAAGGAACTTTCTTTTTCTTGCTGCAGCCTTGGTTCTTTTGATTGCAATTTGTTCCTCTTTTGGTGAAGATTTCTTTTTGCAAGGCATATTGCTACCATATGTGATGGGCAACAGAAGAACTCAAAAAGGATCACTGCATTTAAGCATTGCATTAATATCTAAGCTTACCTTTTAAAAGTTCAACGATAATTCTTTTGCTGCCACTTAATTTAAAGACAATTTGATGTACATAGATTCTTACTTTCCATACAAACAATTACTTTTATTTCATGGGTGGTTGAATTTCACAATTAATTTTGATTATTCCCCAATTTATTTCCAAATTATAAAAATGATATTTAAAATTAAATTGAAATCAAGCTAGAAGACGTATATAGCTGTAAATTATTAAACAAAAAATACAAGATCACTTTCTAACATTTTAATCTTTGAATCAGTGAATTAAAAAATATGCTTATTAATTCTAGTAATCAGTAAAAATGGGCATGTGGCCTATTGCTTAGAACATTCGCATTCTGACAATGAAACCTGGGTTCAAATCTCACCATAGTCGATTTGTCAGGAAGGAGACTTCCTGATGTTATTGAACTGAAGGGGTCAATCCCAGCGTGTGGCACCTTTGGAAAGTGCCTGAAAACCATACCATGGGTTGACCCAAGCCTTGTGAATGAAATTGGGTAAACAGAACACTTGAGTGCCGTCAATAGCTGTGCTAGCACAAAGTCACAAGTCATCATAGCTGAGGGCATGAGCGTGCTGGCCTTGTTCAAATTGTTGATCATGCTAGATAACACACCCTTTCCCAGAAGCTGTAACTAAGGTCTGCTCAGCATAGTTGCAGTATAAACCACAGGTGGGTTCTGTGGGTCTTGAGTAAATGAGCCTGAGCAAGCGTCTGCAATAGGGATTGG
Source organism: Acanthosepion lycidas (assembly GCA_963932145.1). Lineage (NCBI taxonomy): Eukaryota > Metazoa > Mollusca > Cephalopoda > Sepiida > Sepiidae > Acanthosepion > Acanthosepion lycidas. The sequence goes on along the minus strand of OZ010593.1, from coordinate 1,623,658 downwards.
CTAGCCACCCTAATATACATGTATTCTCGAATATGAGTAGCCAGCTATAAAATCAGTAAAATAATTAGTATTAATACCAATATTAAAAATGTCACTATTTTAACATCTTTAGTATGAGTGAAGTATTGAAGAAAAAGAATTCTTGTTGGGTTTTCTAAATTTTACAAGGGAGAAAATTAAAAACAACTTTTATTGTAAAACCATTTTTGAGATCAGACAAATACCAGCTACCATTATAAAGTTTTAGAAATACATTTAAATTTAAAAAGCTCATCTAAAGTCACAAGGTTACAACATATTCAAAAGAGGTTTTCTATCGCCACTTTGTAAGTAGGTTTGTATGTAATGAAGGCTATGTTTCATAAACATTTAAAAGATGATTAACTCAGAGCAAAGACACAAACAATAACTGAATACCACAAGTACTGCCCATTTATGAATGCACACAAGTATGCAACAATAGCAGCTAAATAACAATTGAATTATAGATAACATTTCTATCAAAACTATGGTTAAGAAATATGTGGGAAAATATTTTATATGCTAAAATAAATTCAACTGATCAAACACATTTTGGTAAATTACATTTAAGAGATCATAATTAGATTAAAGTAGATACCTCCAAACATTTTCTAAAACAAAGAGCATACCATGATGAAAAAAGCTCCCAAACTTGATAAAAACAAAGTTTTATCATTATAATATTTATGTTATTATTAAGAGGAAAAACCAAAGTATTTTTTTAAATTATTTTATTAAATTTTTAATGCTTTCTAGAAAGTTTGAAGTTTTGGTTAAAATCTTGTTTTTCTTGCATCAGTGGGTTAGCTAAAAATTGGAAATTTTAGTATCTTTTTTTAGTATTAAAATTCATTGTTTTAGAAATTCTTACAAAAATCAAATAATTGTTGGATTTTAATTAAATTTTCAGGACTTATTCACAAATTAATTAATTTTTTATTTTTTTAATTACATTTGTTAGCCCCACTTAATTTTATGAAATTTTGAAAAAATTTAAATCACTGAACTGTTTTTGTCAATCAGAAATACTGTTTACTGATAATTTGCTCTGAACAGTAAAATAAAAAAATGTCAAAAAATTATGACATTATTTAATTGCTTTTATAAATAAGATGCATTAAGGACATTATTGTCTTAGGGGAAAATTTTTTTTGATAAATGATGAATTTTTACAAGAACTCTTTTCATTCCCCCACCCCCAATTTTAATTAGAAAAATTTATTAAGTTTTAAATTTTTTTAAATTAATTTCAACCTTTTAGATGATATTATTAAGTGAAAACTATTTACTAATCATAAAAGAAAAGCTTAATACAAATCATCAGACACCAAAATTTTTTAAAGAATTTGAATTTTTTTGTATGCTCATTTTTGTAAGTATGGGTGACCGTACACGACATTATCAGAAAATAAGAACCATAACTATAGTAAATTTAAAGCCAACATTTCTAAAATTCAATAGAAAATTAGATTATGGAAAATATTTTCCTAAATGTTTACTTAAAAATTATATAAAAAAGGTGCTTCAGAATCTCCATAGGACAATATTAACTGTCATCATTCTGTCAAACATGTAAACACAGCTACTGTCAGGTTAAAAATGCATTTCTGCAATATTTTAAATGTAAAGTAAATAATATTTGTTTCAAGTCAGATTAATTATACTTTAAACCAGCTAATATTCCTCAAATAAAGATTCAGAAAAGTATATTTTATTATTGGAAGATTTTTTTAACAAAGAGTTTTACATTGCAATGAAAGATGACTATTAAAAAAAAAAAAAAAAAAAAAAAAAAAAAAAAAGGTGCTAATCAGCTATTTTATGAAAAAAAATCCTTCTAGTTAATTTAGAAATATAGCAATGTATTGCTTGAAATTAAAACTAAAGTAAAAGCTTCAAGAAAAAAAATACCTTTCATTTTTTAAAATTTATTTTAAACTGTTTTTTCTTTTTTTGTGGAGTTCCCTACATTAAAGTTATTAACACAATGCAGATTCATTAGAATATCCAAGACATTAATTATATTGTTTGCAGAAGGAAATTAATATTAGTTAGGTAGGAAAATTACATTAAAAATATATTTTTATTCATGACAAGGATTCAGAAATAATAAAAAATAAAAAATTAGGCTAGGTTTACTAATAATCTTAATTCTTTTTGATCTGTTAATTATGTAGGCAAATCTTAATTTGTAATGATATTACAATATAAAATATTTATTATTAAATGGCATAGATAATTTATTTGGATCTATACTAGATACACATGTATGGACATTCAAAATTTAAGTGTTATTGTTTGTGGTAAAGCTGTAATAAATCAGCTGAAATAGGATTTACATAGAGAAAACCAAAACAAAAAGAAACAGGATTATAGTGAGCTACAGAGAAACAATCAGAGTGTGTCTGACTGGATAAAAGTGATATTCACTGACCAATCATAATTGATATTAGCCAGTATCATGAAACTAGAACATTTATCTGGTGTTGCCCCAATGAAACACATTGTAAAGAACTAGAGTATCATTATCTCAATAATCAATGCACTAATAGTACAATGAAAATTTGGACATTTTTCTCATTCTATTAATAGTATGGACTTCATTAATGAAAAACAATCAGCCTGGTTCTGACTTTCTCAAATAATGATTGACAGATCAGTTTTACATGATGAGGTTTTGCCATGGACCTTCTCGTCACAAGCATCTTTGTAAATTTTCAATTGGACATAGATACTTGAAAGAATTTAAAAGCCTCACGAGGAGCAACAAAGTATGGTTTCTTTCATGACACCATTCTTTACAACTGAATTTAAAGTGGAAAAAATTATCCAATTAGTTAAAATAATTGCATTTAATTTGCTTGAGGTAGGTTTCATGAAGTCAAAATGTTCAGGTCTTAAAACCCCCCCCCAAAAAAAAACAAAGAACAACAATGAACATCCTCTAAGTGTAGTAGTTCCATAATTTTTATCAGGAGATTGTTTTGGGAGACATTAACATCAAAAAAAATTCACCATCAATAAAATTTGTTTTAATCTATGAGTGCAAGTGTTAAAATGCCTTTCAACTGTCGGGTCATTTTAGTCAAGTGATGTGACTAAAATCTATTACAGTTATAGCATGTAAATCCAAATTCATTTTAAACTTCCACTGTTAGCAACCTAAATGCTACACTCCACTATCTCTCCACTTCCTAACTTCTTTCCTCGAAAACATACAATGATGTTAGCAAGTACTGAGAACGTAACATGATTTAGGCAAGTTCCCACATAACATCAAACAATTTATTCAACACCAGGAGAAAATCACCAAAAGGCTTAAAAGATATTCACTACCTGTTCAATTCAGTAAAACATATTTAAACAAAGGACTACTGCATAAATACTGTAATATATAAAATAGGTACCGCCACGTTTTCACTGAAAAACAGCATAGCATGATGAAAAAAGGCCCAGAACTTAATAACAAAAAGATTTATTGTCAAAATGTTTATTATTAAGAGGAAAGACCAAAGTATTTTTCTATTATTTTAGTAAATTTTTTAATCCCCCTTTGAAATTTGGGTAAAATTCATGTTTTTTTTTTTTTTGTTTGTATTAGTGGTCTAAGTAATATTTATGATTAGTGTTTTAGTGCTTTTCTTCAGGTGAAAAACACATTGATTTTGAAATTCTTGCAAAAATCAAATAATTGTAGGTTTTTAATGAAACTTTCAGGACCTATTCTAAATGATTGAAATTATTTTAAAATATTCTGTTTTTAGACTCCTTGGAGAATGTAAATCACCCCCCCTCCAATACTCATTTCCTGAAAATCTGCTCTGGATTATAAAATAATAAATGCAATAAAACTATGACATTATTTAATTAGAAAAGTTTTTAATTACTTTTAGAAATATGATTTATTAAGGACATTGTCTTAAGAAAAAATCTTTTGGATGAATAATGAATTTTTACAAGAATTATTTTCATGTTTTTAAATTTTTAATTATAATAATTTATAATATATAAATTGTTTAAAATTCTGCATTATTGTATGTATTTTAGGTGATCTTGTTAGTAAGTAAAAACTATATTTATGAAACAAAAATTGAAAAGCTTAATAAATGCACCATTATTTTAAAAATAAAATTATTTTAAATTTTTTTATGTATATAAATTATGATGTAATGTGCTCCTGTTTGAAAGTATGGCCAACCATACACAACATTATCAGAAAATAAGAGTGATGACTATAGTAAATTTAAAGTGAACATTCCTTAAATTAGATTACGGAGAATATTTTCTAACATTTTTAAGATTACTGAGTACTTTAAAATTAAATAAAAAAAATGCTTACCCATCATTTTCTTAAATTATGTTTTAACAGATAAAGTCTCTGTAGAGCAACAGATAAATCTGTCAATACCTACCAGCACTTTTTAAGAGATTGATGGGTGATGAAAAGCACATAAATCACCATTATTGTTTGTTTTAAAAATCCATTTTTCTGTTATTTTCAACTTAAAGTAAATATTTTTTTCAAATCATATTAATTATACTTTAAATCAGCTAATACTCTTCAAAATTTCAGAAAAGTATATTTTATTTTGGGAAGATTTTTAAAACTGAGAATTAACTTTTGTTTACAAATGTGTCAAAAATGTCTGATTTTAAATGATTTTCTGAAAGCAACAAAAAAGTTGGGATTCCAGTCAATATAATTTCTATTTGATATACACCAGAGTATTTAATCATTTAGCTTTCAATTAATGCTAAAAAGAAAGCTTCAAGAATGCTTTTTCATTTTTTAAAATTCATTTTAAAACTTAGGTATCAAAAATTAGTGTAGGTACCTAATATATATGAATCATTGGGTTACATAAACAGCAAAGTAATTTATGTCTAGACAGATTACATTATTCTGATATTGTAGTTGGAGCCATTTTAGAATAAAGACATTTATAGAAATATGAAAATTAATAAAAAGAAAAGCAGAAAAAAAAGTTTCAGTACCATAATACATTGTGTGTGGTTTGTGGTGAACAATCATGAACAAAATGATAGGATCAATTAATGAGATCTTTAAATTTAATTGTTACTACAAATTCAGCTTAGGAAAAAAAAAAAAAAAAAAAAAAAAAAAAATCATTTGTCAGTATTTTCAAATAACATGAAATAAATATGAACTTTTGTCATTTAGATGAATCCAAAAACAGCATTTATGTATTTTATTTTAGTGCTGAAATAAGTGGGTGCATCTATAGAGCAAGAACTGAACTTCCAATTATCTTTTAAGGTCTATATTCTGTTAGCATTTTTTCATTTGGTTGATGCAAAAAATGAAAAAATATTTAAGAATATGGATTTCACATCAACGGAAAAGAATATTAGTGTTAAATAATTGATTTTCACTTTTTGCATGAGACATGAAGAATGGATTTATTACATGAATTGTGGCAAAGTCCAGGACAGTTTCCAACATCTCAACGGAAATGTGAATTGTTAGAATCTGGACAAACTAACACAATTGACTCATTTAATCAGAAAAGACCTTTTTTCTGGACAAGTAAATTAACAGATGATCCTTTTCTGTATGATAATGCCTGTCCTTGTGTAGCAATTCTGATATAGAAAACAATGTAGATAGGATGTGAAATGGACACATTTTGCAAACTTGTCAGGCTTTCACTGATTAGTGCTTACAAGATATTCAAAATTTTAAAATCAAAACTATAATTGTTAGTTTATGATAGAATACACAATTTAGCTGAAAGATAGCATAAGATTAGAGAAAGCTAGAAGAAAATCCAAGTATTGAATGACTGAATATAGATGCTTTTGTAGCAACATCAAATTATCTCATGTAAAAATCACCTAAAATGTACAGCTAAACATCAATCTTCAAATTCAACTAAGATTTAATATGAATGCTATTTTTATTGATTCAGTCAGTGGTATGTACTCTGATCTCCATAACAGAGTCAATAAATCATTCACTTTCAGGAAAGTGAAGACAGAAAGGCTTTAATATTGGGTTGAGTCATTAACAACTCATTTTATTAGTATTTATTTAAACATTCATAAAAAGGCAGATGAATTAAGAAAATAATTGCAATTGTGTATTTTGAAAACTGATAGCTATTCTAATAAATATTTTAATATATCTGAATTGAGAAAATCATATTTGTATAAACTTAAATTTACATATCATTCATTCATTCATTTATTCAGTTAGTGCATTTTGCACTACTGTGGTCACCACTCCCTTCCATCTTACAATTGTACTTCATGGTGACATTCAAGGCAGAATAGTACAATGACTTATTGGTTCCTTTTGCACCAGAGATGTTGAGGTTACCCTACCCCCTCCTCCTCTCAGAAGTTAAAGAGGAAAGGCCTAGAAGGCAACAGGTAGCTTGAATTTTGAATTTTCCTTCTACTAGATTGGTGATGGTCTATGGAGACCATGCATTATGCCGACTACAGAAACCCCTCTTGGCTGTAGTGACAAGATCTAAAGGAATTTGAGGACAATTTGACTGTAGAAGTTGCCTGAAAGTTGTCAGTGCTGATAACCAACCACCTTCAGGGCTCCACTCCGGGTTTTCTGTCTGGCTTTACTTCCATAGCCTTTTCCATGTTTTGGATATGACTGAAAGCACTGGAAATTTAAAATCGGGGTTTTCCTTCCTGGATGGTCAAGTTCCATCTAGCCAAAGCAGCTGGTATTGAGGTGCCAGTTTTCTGAGGCTATTTGAGATGCATGCCATGAAAGCTTTTTATAGACAATGGAATCTTGTCCCCACTATGCATATATGACAACCCTCGAAACATAATGTATAGATATATACATTTACATACATCATGTGCTTTACAAGATCAAAAAAAAAAAGAAAAAAAAAAAAAAAGTTTTCTAAATATATAAAATAGATAAACAAAAATACTAAAAAGCAAGACAAGTTACGAAATAGTACATAAATGCAAATATTGAAAAGTTTCTTTAATTTTAGAAAAAAATTAGTAGATAACAAAATGAAATTATCAGGATTTAAGCCTAAAATACTTGGAGATTATGTAGTTATTTTTAACATACAATAAAATCATTTGTACTGGCTTTTTGACAATACTAACACCCAAACTATTTAGTGATAAAAAATGAACGAGTGTAGAAAATGCAAAGTTGATAAATATAACTTTAGGTAAGCAAAAACAGAAAGTAAAAATAAGACAAATGATTTTAAGATTAGTTGTACAAAAACAAATAAACACTAATACAGAAAAACCTAGTAACTGTTGAAAAAGTTGAAAGAAATACTAATAAACAATGCATATATAACTTCAAATAAATAAATTAAATGAATAACAATTACAAATTAAATTATTATATTACTTAGAGAAAAAAAAAAAAAAAGAAAAGGAATATTTACATTTTTTAATTAAAGTTAAAATCTGTTCATTTTTTTGGAGCTTCAACAAAATGTGTTATCCTTCCAGAATGCCAAACATAAGATGAAAAACAAAATCTGAATTGAATCTAAAAATGGATTCACTTATTGTTTATCTTAACTGACAAAATTCTATAACTGAAGTGAAAGAGTAGAAACAAAAAGTTATAATTATTACAAAAGTCACTAATAATCAAAGCAGTAGCAGAAAATAGATAAATTTAACCTGTCACACCTGATTTTTTAAATTTAAAGAGAATGTAAATTTCACACACACACTGTCACTACAGAACAGAATTTTGAAAAATTGTTTTTTTTTTTTTTTTGGTGATAATTAATTTAAGGAAAGTAGATTGATATTCTTAATCTCTCATACATTTTAGTAAATTCCATCTAGAAATTATAAAGACATTGCAAAAATGATAGATTTCTTGTTGAATTAGATTTGATGAGGTGGGTGGTAATCCACTCATGTAGGGTGAATAGAGCCCCAAGCAGGCTTGATAGCAGATACTAAACAGAGTTAAGTTATATGTAGAAAAGGCCCAGTTTTATAGTATAGAATTACAGAAAAATGTGAAAGAAAGCTTGTGTTCAATGATTATTAGAATTAAATGTAGAAAAATTAATTAAGCTTGAGAATTTAGATGGCCTGAAGAGCTCTTAATGAACCAAACCCAAATATTAACTCACGATACTCACCAAATTGAGCAAAAATGATCAATAATAAATTACTTCCTTGGGTTAAAAAAAAAAAAAAAAAAAAAAAGTCCCTAAAAATCCTTGAGTTTAAATTGTTTACATAAAGAGCTTATTAGACTGATGTAATTTCTTGCACAAATAATTTTGTAGTAAATGGGTTCTGAAAAGAAAAACACCAAAGTCAATAAGCCGTGTAGTTTGAATAAAGACATATTTGCCACTGGTCTTATAGAAAGAATAGTTTTCAAGAAAGTTGGTTAGCAGAAAGAACAAGCTAAAGGATTAAATTTACTATTTCCAGTAAGCAAAATACTCTGTAGTATATTTCACATAAAAATTATATTGAAATTGATTTCCTTTTTTTGGCTAAAAATAGCTGATTAATGCCCCCTTTTTAGCCATCTGTCATCGCAATGTAAATTTCTTTATTAAAAAAATCTTCCTAAAATAAAATATACTTTTCTGAAACTTTGAGGAATATTAGCTGATTTAAAGTATAATTAATAAGATTTGAAACAAATATTAAAGTTTAAAATGACACAGAAATGGATTTTTAAAACAGTAGCAGTGATTACATACTTGCTATGTGATTGATGAGTATGATGACAAGTGCTGATAAAGATGTTGGCAATCTTATTGTTATTCTAAGGAGACACTACCTGTTAAAACATAATTTAAGAAAGTGATGGGTGAACCCCTTTTTTTTTAATATAATTTTTAACTTCTCAGTAAGATTAAAAATGTTAGAAAATATTCTCTGTAATCTAATTTTAGGAATGTTCACTTTAAATTTACTATAGACATCAATCTTATTTTCTGATAATGTGTATGTCATCCATGGTTTCAAAATGGGTACTATTATAGACATAAAAAAAATTAAAAATTATTTTAAAAATCTTAATGTGATGATTTGTACTAAGCTTTTCAATTTTTGATTAGTAAATATAGTTTTCACTTAATAGCAATATCACCTAATGTGATCAAAGTTTTGGGGATTTTTAAAAAGATTTTTGAAACCTTATAAATTATTATAATAAAAAAAGTATGTAAACAATTCTTGTAAAAAAATCATTATTCATTGAAAAAAATTTTTTTTAAAGACTATAATGGCCTAATATATATTATTTATAAAAGTAATTAAAAACTTAGCTAATAAATAATGTCATAGTTTTATTGCATTTTATTTTACAATTCAAAGTATATTTTCAGTAAAAAGAGTAACTTTAAAAAAAAAAAGGGGGGGAGTAAAAATGAACGATTTGCATTCTCCAAGGAGTCCTGTTTTTAACTAATAAAACAAAAAATGATGAAATTTCATGAAATTAAGAAGGGGGGAACAGATGGCAATTTTTTTTAAACAAGATTTTTTAAAAATAATAATTTCGAAAATAATTTAATTCATTTATGAATAAATCCTGAAAGTTTGATTAAAATCTGACAATTATTTTGTAAGAATTTCCAAATTAACGTTATTTTACCAAAAAAAGGGCCTAAAATTTTCATTGTCAGCTTTGTTACACCATTGGCGTGGGGGAGAGAGAGAGAGAGAAAAAATTTTAACCCAAATTTCAAACATGCTAGAAAGGATTTAAAAAAAAAAAAAAAAAAAAAATACTTTGATTTGATTTTTCCTCTTAATAATAACCAACATTCTGATGATAAAACATTGTTTTTAAGTTTTGGGCCTATTTTTTTGATCATGCTACGCTGTTTTTTCAGTGAAAAAGTGGCGGTATCTACAGTAAATACAGTTCTAAATTGTTTTATTCTGTGATCAAATGAGTTCAATTTTGTAATTAAATTTCATTTCCTATTGTCCAGCAATTAACATTTGTGAATTTAATGCTTTAATTCTAAAGCTGAAGAGTTGCTTAAAAGATTCTTTGAAAATACTGAAAAACTTCTTGCTTACATCAGAATAAAAAGTCTTTTACTTATAGCAAAATTGTGTGATGATCATACTATTCCAAGATGTCTACTAATGCTGTATAGATGGATTCTATAAATTTTTTTTTGAAAATCTTGACTGTAATCGGCAACTTTTTGAGATATCTGACATTTATGGTGAATCATAGAAATGAAGTGGCAAGAAATTTCTGAGTGGACCAAACAAAGAGATGCTATAGAAAATTCATCCAAAGCCATTTGGGAAAATTGCACAAACAATAATCCAGGTTGAGCAAATATCAAAATCTTCCACTTGTAACATCTTGTCCGGTAACTCTCATGCAGTACCGACGTGAGCAAAGCTGAAACAATATTTGCATAAACATCACAATGAAGCCAGATGCTAGTGGGCAGAGATAATTCTCGAAAAGTACCTTGATCTGTAAAATGTGATGTGGACACATGAAAAACACTTCAATCTTAATGGGACTGTACAGTTTTTTTTATGGAAAGATCTTTGACAAGAAACATTGTAAATTGTTTCTTATAGATTTGGTTACGGAGGGACTTATAGTCTGGGCTGCCTTTATTGGCTATAGGCTATGCTATCTGATTGTTCTTAAGAACTTTGATGACACTCAAATACCAAGAGATGTTAGAACACAGTATGAACTCCAAAACTACTAATATACTACCTGCAAAGATTCACCAAAAAATTAGCATAGCATTATGAAAAAAAAACTCAATAATAACAAGGAAAGACTAAAGGATTTTTTTTTCTTTTATTAAATTATATTTTTTAATCCTTTTTAGAAGGTTTGAAATTTTGGTTAAAACTTCAAGTCAGCAGGAGCCCAAAGATTAGTATAGCAAATTTCAGTGTCATTCTCTTAGTGAAAAACACATTGATTTATGATTTGGCAATTCTTGCAAAAATCAGATAATTGTTAGATTTTAATGAAACTTTCAGAACTTATTCACAAATGAATTAAATTATTTTAGAAATTATTATTTTTTTTTTTTTAATAGAAAATCTTCATAAAAACATTTTATTTTATTTTTTTTAATACAATTCTTACCTGCTCCCACTTAATTTTATGAAATTTTGAGAAATTCATTTTTGTACTGCTTAATGTTTCTATTATTTATATGCAAAACTCCTTGGAGAATTTAAATCTTCAATTTTTTTTTTTTTTTTTGTAAAACAAGATCCTCAGTAACTGAAAGTCTACTCTGAATTGTGCAATAAAACTAAGGCATTTAATTAGAAAAGATTTTAATTTCTTTTTTGTATAAAATATATTATGTAAAAAAAATTTTTTTTGATGAATAATGAATTTTTAACAAGAATTTTTTTTTTTTAAATTTTAATTAAAATAATTTATAAAATTTTAAATCTTAAAATTTTGTATTACCTTGCACCAGTTAGGCGATATTGTTATTAAGTAAAAATTATATTTAGTAAACATAAATGGAAAAGCTTACTGTAATTCTGCGACACAATATTTCAAAAATAATCTTGTGTGTGTGTGTGTGTGTGTGTGTGTGTGTGTGTGTGTGTGTGTCTAAATGTGTAGATTTTTGTGAATAGTGTCCATACAAATTATCAGAAAATAAGAGTGGTCATTAAATTTAAATCCAAATTACCTAGACTTCAATAAAGCATTAGATTAGGGAGAATATTTTAGGTTACTGGGTTATTAAAAATTATATAAAAAAAGAACTCACAGATATGTCAGCTGTAGAGAAAAATTAGATAAACTTCTGGCTGTCAACACTTTAAATAAACACCTACCCCCATGTTAAAAAAATGCATTTCTGCAATATTTTAAACTAAAAGTAAGTAATAAATGTTTCAAATCAGATTGATTAAACTTTAAATAAGCTAATATTCCTCAAATAAAGTTTCAGAAAAGTACATTTGATTTTTGAAAGATTTTTTTAATATAAAATTACATTATGGTGAAAGAATTGTAAATGGCTAAGATCAAACATTTTTAGCAATTAAAAAAAAAAAAATATAATTCCAATCATTTAAATATGTTTTGAAATACAGCAAAATATTTTTTTTTATTGGAAATTTTAAATTGAATGTATTAGCTTGAAATTAAAAGTAAAATTGAAAGTGTCAAGAAAAATTTTTCATTTCTAAAAATTCATTTTAAACCTTAGGTATTACATTTCTTTAGAAGTAACTATAGATGAGAAAGTGGTCTTTCAGCAAACTAATACAAGTTGCCATTCTGTAAAATTTTGTACGTCAGTGATCACTTTCCATTTGTAACAAAGTAGCCTACCTTGTCTCTGAATACCAGTCCTGTAGAAAATATTTGGAGAATGATGACAAGAGATGAGTACACAGACAACACCCAGTTTTTCACTTTTGAAGAGCTAAAACAGGTTATCAGATTCAGGGGAGAAAATCTCTCAATCTGTGAAGTCTACATTGGTAAACTTGGTAGCATATCCTAACCTTCAGGTTTCAAAGACAAAAGGTACAGCTATAAAATATTAACTTTTTGATAATGTTTTGTTAATAAAATCTTTTGAACTTTGTATTGTTTTCATAATTTTATATTAATTTAGATATTAAAAAAATAAAAATAAAAAAGAAGTCTCCTAAAATGAAGAATAAAAATTAGAATTTACAACCATGCAGAATAATATTTCAAAATGGAAATATTTAATTAAAATTTGAATTTAAAAACAAATTCTATTATTTATGGTGTTGGTATAATTTCTAGGAGTGTATTCAATAAAGACAACCATTTCTACTAAAAAAATCATATGTAGTTTATAATAAAGATTCCAATCATGCTAAACTTTCTATAGATATTTACTAAGCTATAGTCTGCAACATGTCAAATGAGAGAGAGTAAGAAGATTGTTATACAAATATTCCAAGTGGATAAGAGTCTACTTGTCTTGAAAATCAATATTTGAATCTTTTCTTTTAACTTGAGAATGAATACTGCCTACTTGTCACAAATAGAAAATACACAACATCCATACAAATCGAATCATGCAGCCCTAAAAAGTGTTTTTTTTGTATATCTGCATCATTCTTTAAAAACAATATTCTATTTTTGCATCTCACCAAAAACATGTGTAAGTAAACAAGTGTCTTTTTGTACATTACAAATCTGAATAAGACAAGAGAGTATATTTCTGCCTGCATCAGCAAAAACAACTGGACCAATGAAAAGAATTCTAAGAGACTATCCCAAAATAGTCTCTAGATCTTTGAAGAGTGGCTTTTATCAATGAACTTGGACAAAACAACTATAGTAACTGCTATTAGACTAACGTAACATTTGTAACATGTTAAGTGGTTACATCATAAATTCTATGGTTCAAATACATTACAAAAAAAGTATATCAGAAGGTAGAAAGTGAATTAGAAATTTTAAACAAATCTTTCTAGAAGATTGCATAAGAAAATTGCTTCTATATTTTGTATTTCATAGGTAGCATATTTGCATACATTAATATTTTCTTAAAATTAAATAAAACAATGAAAATGTGTGCAGAATTAATGAAATTTTAATCACTACTTAAGAATTTTATCAGTTATTATTTTCAACTTTTCCTTTTGTTTTCTTAAGAAATACTGATTAATATGAAGAAGATTCAAGAGAGGATATTCTGCTGTTTAAGTAAATAGAGAATTTTGTAATTACTAATGAAAATTGCATTGAATGTAAAATTTTGTTTTAGAATTTAAAGAGCAAATTCAGAATTAAATTATTTTTAAGTTTTTTATGAATGTATCTAACAAAACTAACATTTCAGTAAACATCAATTAAACAATTCAAAGTCTTTGATAAGAAAATAACTATTTTGCATCAATATGTTCCAAGTTTTTTCTCCTATCACTGAATTTATAAAATCTGAATTTACAATTACTTAAATTCAGTTAGAATAAACAAGTTACCAATCAGTAAACACAAAATATATTTTAATAAATTCCTCTAAAATTAGTTCCAATTATAATTATATTTTTATGAAAGAAAAATTAAAACAGTATCCTCATGCATTCAAAGTCCTTTCTATTGCTTATTTAGTCCTATAATGTACATTGTAACTACTAACAATAAAGAATAATACAAAGCCCTCTCAAAACACTTCTGCTGCCAGCTTATATATGAAATGAAAGCAATAGAATATGTCTTTTATAAAATAGAAGTATGATTCCTAGCACATCCAAAATTTTAGTCAATCTTTTTTTTTTTTTTTTGAGTCAGCAAAATTGACAGAAAATCAATCATGTCAATCATGTGCCGAAAAAATGTAGTTTAAAAATAAGACAAAGGTCTTAATATTTGGTATCATTTGCCAAGTGACGAGTGATGATTTCATCACGTATTGACAGCTTACGTGAGGGAATGTTATGATATGGAAGGACAGAAGTGACAATTATTTAGATTTAAGTGAACCAATTATTTACCTTAATATTTTTAAGGAAAAACTTTCAGCACTCTTATTTTTTTTTTTGTTTTTCTTTTTTTGTACTTAGCTTTCACCTTTACATTAACAATGCTTTATGGAAAATATATTATAAAAAAATTAAAATAAGACTGTTGAGAGCAAGATAAAATTTCTTAAGAAAGGTATCTAATTAATTTATAGGTACCTTATGAAATTTTATCAGAAGTGTACATAAAATACTATAATTTTATGTACATTTATTACATTTTACTGTGTTATTTGTATTTTCATTCACTTTATTATTAATTTTGATATTTCATTTATGGAAAAATGTCATCACTGAGATAATATAAAAATAAGATCATATAAATTTCATAAGATAGGTACCATTCTTAGTTGAAATTGAAAAATCAAATTAACTTCTCCACACATTTCACACAAACAATTCGCAAAAATAAAGGCTGTAACAGAGGGGAACAATTCATATAGTAACTCAAATAATGTGACATTTTGTTTTCATGTACGGTCTTCTATACATTTGAATTACAGCCGTTTTATGGACACAAAAACCATTAAAACTTGGATTTTTAATACACTGATCTGTTGATTGCAATAAGCTTTACAATTTATAATCTGTAAAGATAGATCTACTTAATAACATCATTGACTAAACTGTACACGGTTTTCATTAATTTTAGAATATTTAACAACTTTAATGTAAAAATAATAAAATAAATGTTTTAAAAATTCATTTTTCATTGAAAAAGTTTTTTGCTTTCAGACAATATTATCCATATTCATAAAAACAATTAAAAGCATTTGAAATTATATAATCTTTGTTTTATTGAGTTTTGTATGTTACAATTCAGAACTGATAGTTTTCCTTAAAAATAATGAGGTAAATGATAATAAACATTTAGACAGTAAAAAATTATTTTTACCAAGTTTAAGACCCTCTTTCATCATGCTATGCACTTTTTTAGCAATTTTTTTAGAGATACCTACACTGATACAATTAGAAACATTTTATTTATTTTTTTTTTTTAATCAAAAGGTTAGAATGTTCTAAAAAGAAAGAAAATTTTTTTAAAATTAATTAAAAAATGCTTTGTTCTTTCCTCTTCATAATAAAAATTATTTTCAATAAAATTGTTTTCATCAAGTTTGGTGTCTTTTTCATCATGATATGCTCTTTTTTTTTTAGTGATTTCATGAAGGTACCTACTGAAAATGAATCTTTTTTTTTTTGTAATTTTCAAACAAAATATAAATAACATTAATTTGATTTTTTTTAAATTACTTTTTTTCTTTTAAATTCTTTCAAAACTAAAATAACTGTCTGCAATTTTGTTGTTAAAATTTTTAATAAACTTACAAACATAATGTAGTTGTTTTCTTAAAAAAATTTATTTTTAGTTTTAAGACATAAAAAGAAACTAAATTTTTACATTTAAAAAAAGTGGGTTAGCGATTTTCTGAGAAAAATGTTAACTAGTCTATTTTTAAATATTTTTTTATTTTTCTAAGAAACTAGCAAACCTGATGGAGTAGTAGGGCTTGGGACCATTGCTAAAGTGTAAGTGGGAGGATAGACAAATAGTGTTGAGGGAGAAAGGGGTCAGGGGTAGAAAGGGGTCAGGGGTAGAAAGGGGTCAGGGGTACAAAGATCAAAGCAATAATTTTAACAAATAATATAAAGTTGCAAGTTTAGAATCTTGTAAATTTTGTGAAAGTCAAACGGATGTGAAAGAAATGAATGAAGATTCAAAAACTAATGAACTGCCTTATTAAAAAATTTATTTTGTAAAGTTTTCTGATGGGAACAAAAAAAAAAACAAAAGCAAATGCTATCAGAGATTAATCGCCTAAACAATTTATAAAATAAAGAAAAAAAGTTTGTTTTTTCAAACAGCATTTGGAAAAAAAAAAAAAAAAAAAAAAAAAGACACTGGTTTCTAAAACTTTTGCAAAAGCCAGAGTAGAACAATTTCTTGATTTTCAGGCAGATGAAAATGTCTTATTTTGTATATTCTGTCTCTTTTAGAGTTGACATTTTTTTTTTTTTTTAGGACTGACACAATCAAAGATCACCCCTCCAAAAAAACAACTCAACTCAACTGAAACAAAAGACAATCACAACTTTGAATTCTAAAAGGGAGGTACAGGAAGATTTTGTCTTTGATTTTTTGAAAATGCACACAAAATAGACAAAATGAGGCCATTGATATTATTAAAGCATTACAAGGAAGGTGGTGCTATTCCAAGTGACAATTGTGTTAGGCAACTTCATCTGCCCACATTGTTTGCTTGTCACTTTGCTGTCCTGAAAACCAAGCTTGTTAATCAATCTGTTAGCATCATGGCAGACAAAACAACTGTCATGATCACAGCATTTGGATAGAATTGCAAGCATTTGTGGAGAGTGATTTCTTATTGATGTTGTAACCCTGACAAAATGCAAACATCAAGCTAACTCTAAGTCAGACATGCATCCAAGTTATAACTAGTGTCAATATTGAATTTGAGATTATTGCATTTGTAACAGATTCTGCAGCCTATTGTAAAAAGGCTCATAGGGAAATTTTATCAACAAATAGGTTTAACTGTTACCATGTGTTGTGCTTAGCACATATTTTAAATCCTGATGGTGAAATATTTTCACACTGGCCAGCATTTGATATTAGCTGGTTTACTACTTTCATCAAGTCATTCTCTTTGAAAAAAAAAAAAAAAAGAAAGCCTGGCTGAAAACAATGATACTTAAAATATCTTGAAAGCTCCTTGTCTAAGAAAGGAATGAAACTGCCCTGTGCGGGGGGTAACCAGATGAAATTCCTGGTTTAATGCAGCCAAATATCACTCATCCTATGTACAGATTTATGAAGGATTAAACAAGAAAAAGAGACATGGCCTTGCAGTAGACAGGATTCTAGAATTAGTAGATGATGGTCAACTACATCATGCATCCTACCATAATTTGTGCCTAAATTTGCATTTTATGAGAACAGCATCCATTTAATAACAACTTAGAAAACCTTAGATGAGACTAAGTCTCCATTTACATGTGATGTATATAACATAGAGGGTGTAAAACAGTATTTGCATACTGGTACATCAAAATCAACATTTGGCCTAGAAACTGACTGTTTTCTGTCTGAACTAGAAAACGCAGAGAGGGAGAGGGTCATTTCAAGATTTTCAGTACATCTTTTTCCAAACTGAATAAATACCTGGATGCCCACTATGTGTATAACTTTTACAAGGTAACTTGTGTGTTTGATCCGAGACAAATGCCCTGCATAAGCCGCCATGATATTGATAGTTTTGTAGCCATTAAGGATCTTGCAAGATCCTTCCACTAATTTTCATTAATTCCAAATTTATGGGAATTACCATGACTTATAAGGACTCTTAACATCCCAGTATAATGGGATGCAAATAAGAGAAAATTTCCTCTTTTGGAACAAATTATCATTAAGGTCATATGAATGCCTGTTACCAATGTAGATGCTGAATGTTCATTTTCTCAGTATAAACATGTACTCAATAGTCAATGTGAAAGTCTTATGCCAGAGAAAACTAAGTAGCTTACAATGGAGATTTAAAGATTGTCAATTTCTCAGTTTGGGAAATATTTAGTCTTAAAATCGAGCAGTATTGATATTTCAACTTGAGATAATTTTTATGCAACACAATTTGAATTAATATACTTAATTTTTTTTTTTTTTTTTTTTTTTTTAGTTTTTGTTAATGATTAGTTTGAGTCTTGGTTTGTAAAATTTTAGTCAAACTTTTTTTTACTTCCTCAGATATTTCTTATTGAGATTGAAGTTATTTGCTTTCATTCTTTGTGATTTTTGTGTTGATTTTTTTAACACTGTGAATCAATAATTATAATCAACTGAATCAGAGTCCTTAAAAAAAAAAAAAAGAAAAAAAGAAAAGTTACTTTTTAGATGCTTAACAATCTGAATATTTGTTCTTAAAGAAGGAATATCTGATTAAAAGTTCTACCTCCAAGATAATTATGCACTGCCATATTCCTTTGTTTTATTGTCTGGTCATGTCATGTTACAATTCATTTCTTGATTTGGATTTTAAAATTAAAAAAAAAAAAAAAATTACCGAAGATATCTATTATTTATCTAATAAAACTCTAAATTCTGTTTTTGTTTTCAGTCTTAATAATAATAATAATAATAATAAATAAATGTAACATATTTTAATGCAATTTTCTCAGGGAATATTATAAAAATGGAATTTCACAAAATTTTTTTTTACAAAAAGTGGAAACAAAATTAAGGAAAATTTTAAATGGAAAATTAGTGTCCCTACATATATATATTGTTGTTTCTATTTATAGATAATTTTACACTGCAGAATTATTGGTTCAAAATTGAATGAATTTACCAATTAATTAATGTAGGATTAAATTAAAGCATCATATTTTTGAAAGAAGATTTGTAAATATTCTAGATTAAGATTCAATATCTTACATATATTGTTAGGAAAAAGTGGATATTCAAACTCAAAACTTTATAGAATCATTCCCCAGCAGCTGCTTTGCACAAACTAGTTTTCTTTTTAGAAAAAAAAAAAAAAAAAAAAAAAAAAAAAAAAGAGTTCATTTACTACTAGACTTGATTTTTTTAATAATTGCTACTGGGGTAATCTGATTTACTGCTGACTCTATAGAAAACATGAGAGGATGTTAATTATAGAAAAATAAGGGAATAAGGAAAGAAATGAGAGATTTCTCAAGAATGGAAGCCATGGAGAGCAATGATCCTCTTATATTTGCTGATATACAAAGTAAATAAATTTAATACTTACATAGTAAAAAATGTTATCAGTCAATATGAAAAGTTACATCAGATTTCCATTTGTCAAAAGCCAAATCCCAAACCAAAACCTTCAAAATAGATGCAATATCAATTTCAAAAGAAGTTCAAACAAAGAGTTAATAAAAATAAAAGACATTAAGTGAGCTATTATTAAAATTACAGCATAGTGAAAAATTATCAGAAAATATATTCTAAAACATAAAAATCATGCAATGAACCTTTTGGAATAATATTTAACCCCCCCCCCCCCCAAAAAAAAACACAAACTGAAAATAATTTTTTTTTTATTAATTAATGGTAATTTTGTGTTCATTTTAAAAATGGTCCACTAAATACATACTTTTGTTGCTGACTGAAATTTTAGGCAAAGCTTTAGATTCATAAAAAACCAAAAAAAAAAAACAAAAAAAAAACGTGCAATATAAATTTCACACAAAAAAAAATCTTTACAATTATCATAGTGTTACATCATCAATATGAAAACTTTAAAAACAATGTGTTATATATATATATATATATATATATATTTATTTATTCAACAATTTTACCAATATTTTTGATTGTCAGATTGTCTTCATGTCAAAAATATTTAGAAAACAATATTTATCAAAAGCTTGTTGATTAAGTCTGCTACAATCACTAATTTTTCTATAATTAACATCCTCTCATATTTTCTATAGAGTCAGCAGTAAATCAGATTACCCCAGTAGCAATTATTAAAAAAAAAAAAAAAAAAATGATTATATGAGATTGTGGGTAACAAATTTTCATTTATCCTCATAAAAAAAAAACAAAAAAAAAAACACTTTAATTGTTAATAATCATTACAACATGCCATAAGGGTTTTTCTAATTTTCATCTTGGTTGTTATAGTCACAATTTTGGGCATTGTACTATCTGACTTTCTTCAGATGTTAATCATATTTGTCAAGAAGATGGTCACCAGTTCAAATTCTGGTAAAAGCAGTGAAAATCATATATGAGTCAGCAAAACAAGCACCCCCCCACCAAAAAAAAAAAAAAAAAAAAAAAAAAAAAAGCACCATTAAGAAGAATTAAGTGATAAAAGATACTCCCTAGTATGGACAGTAATAAGAGAATAAATTTATCCATGTGGATCAAATAAAGGATTAGCTTAAAAATTCCCATATGTTTACAAGGCTGGAGAATACAAAGGCTGAAATATTGTAGCCATAGCAACCAAGAAAGTGAATTTACATCAAATAGGTTAGTGTACAATGATGAGATAACTGGAAAACATACAAAAATGAAACAAATCCGAAATTACAATGGACCCTAAATTGATAGAAATATTATACAACTCGAAAATGCAAAACTAACCAAGATATAAAAAGTAATATGAGTATTTTAAGTTTCAGCAAATTTCAGGTAAACATTTGCAGAGAAAAATATTGTATTTATATAATAATATTAAAATTATTAGGCAACATATAAAAAGAATTAATTATTTTCTTAGACTCACTTTTCATCAGTGAAATTCAGACAAAAATTTCAAAGAATTTATATATTTAATGCAGACTAGTCAAGAATAAAAACCAATAGCTATCTTACAAAATACATTGCATTAAGTTTACAATACTTTAATAAACATTAATCTTTTCTGAAGGAAGAAAGATTAAGGAATCAATAAAAGTATAGCAAAACTTTGAAGATCAATTTAGTTTCATCACTGATCTTTAGTTTTAAGCAATTAAGGAAAAAGAAAAATAACAAAAAAACACAACTTAAAACAGAAAAATAAAAAGAATAGAAACAGAAGAAAATCAGAAAAATAAAAAGAATAGAAACAGAAGAAAAACAAAAAAATAAAAAAAACTGTAAACAACATAAAACAGAAAAAATGGGGGAGAAAAAGCGAGAAAAGAAAGGGGAGAAAAAGCGAGAAAAGAAAGGGGAGAAAAAGCGAGAAAAGAAAGGGGAGAAAAAGCGAGAAAAGAAAGGGGAGAAAAAGCGAGAAAAGAAAGGGGAGAAAAAGCGAGAAAAGAAAGGGGAGAAAAAGCGAGAAAAGAAAGGGGAGAAAAAGCGAGAAAAGAAAGGGGAGAAAAAGCGAGAAAAGAAAGGGGAGAAAAAGCGAGAAAAGAAAGGGGAGAAAAAGCGAGAAAAGAAAGGGGAGAAAAAGCGAGAAAAGAAAGGGGAGAAAAAGCGAGAAAAGAAAGGGGAGAAAAAGCGAGAAAAGAAAGGGGAGAAAAAGCGAGAAAAGAAAGGGGAGAAAAAGCGAGAAAAGAAAGGGGAGAAAAAGCGAGAAAAGAAAGGGGAGAAAAAGCGAGAAAAGAAAGGGGAGAAAAAGCGAGAAAAGAAAGGGGAGAAAAAGCGAGAAAAGAATGCAGAAAAAACCACTACATCAGAATAAATGTTTTCACTATTACAATAGAAAGTGCTTATTTTATTTTAGTAATTCCAATGTCTATTTTCCCTAATCTGAAACATTTAAAGATACAAAAACATTCCATCTTTGTAAAATGAGTTAATATAAAGGAAAACTTTTTGAGTTTCAATTGGTTTTTATATAAACAATTACAATGAGCATAAATTATTTACTGTGAATCACTTTACTGAAGAATGAAAATTTTACTAAGATACAAATAAGAATCATTTTTATTATTTTAAAATATAATAAATTATTTCAGTTTTTGTTTTTTCTAAGTTGTACACTGAAAAGCAACATTTGTGTTTATACAATAGTCCCTCAAGCCATAATAAACCCCTAGTGTCATCTGATGCTTCTATCTGAAAAAAACTGCATCCCCTACCAACACTTCTGATCTACATGCCTGTCTCTTAGGTAGTGAAGAACAAACTAATATTTTAGGTCACCTCAAAACCTAGATCATATTTACTGCAATCTAGGGTAGTTATATAGGGTGGGAAATCATCTAGTGACACTCAGTCAAATAAACCAGCTTTTAAGTTTAAGAAAGTAATAATAAAACCTCCCAACATTCTAATGTAGCTGACAGTGCAAGTTTTATCAAGTTTGGTAGTGAAGAGAAAACAAAAAAACTAAAGAGGAGAAGCATTAACCAAAAGAATTTTGGTCACCTTCCACTTAACTATCCTCATTGCCAGCAGCAAATTGAATTTTTTTTACTAATAATTCATTAGTGCCCAACAACACACACTTTGAAAATCTGAACCTAGAGTACAAATCATTTTTCATCAGTGACAAAAATCCAAAGGTATCTTAAAATATTTTTTTTTTTTAGATTTTCTTAAAACGTGACAGGAGAAAACAAATTTTAATTATAAAAACAATAAAAATATAACCACTTCACTTACAGGCATTAAGATCAATTTTTATTATTATAATAAAATATTTAATCACTATTATATAATAATGTTTACACATTAACATATTTCAAAAGTTAATTGAGAGTACTGTGTGTGTTTGAGTATGTATAATATGTATGTATTTATTTTATAGAGAATTTTTACAAATAAATGTAAAACATTCTTTTCATGGTTCTCAACAGAAATATCACAAATGAGCTGCAAATAGGGTAGGGGGAAGTGAATATTTCTATTGACACCAGCCTTAAATACTTTCACCATTTAATGGTCACAAGAATGTACAAAATAATGTCCACTGAAGTCAGCTAGCCACTAAACATCAATTTGTTTTTCATGCTATTTGTTCAATTGATAAAAGAAGGAACAAAACTAGTAATGATATCAGACGAGTACACTTTATTGTTTTATAATTATAAAGTAGGTATCTTCACAGATTTGCAATACCTGAGGTTTAAAATGAATTTGTAAAAATTAAAAATCTTTCTTAAAACTTTTATTTTAGTTTTAATTTCAAGCTAATAGACTAAAGCAAAATACTTTACTGCATTTCAAAACTAATTTAAATTGACTGGAAAGAGATTTTGTTTTGAAGCCATTCTTAACCATCTGTCGGCACAATGCAATTCTCTTTTTAAAAAAATATGCTTTTTTGAAACTTTATTTGAGGAACATTAGCTGGTTTAAAGTTTAATCTGATTTGAAACATGTTACTTTTAGTATTTCAAAATTAATTTAAACTGATTGGAAGTTTTTGTTTTGAAATTGCTAAAATTATTGATTTTAGCACCATTTTTAACCTGTTATCAGAATGTAATTCACTTTATTAAAAAATCTGTAGAAAATAATTGTACTAAGTTTTTTCATTTATGATTAGTAAATATAGTTTTTACTTAACAATATTATCTAAAAGGGATGAAATTAATACAAAATTTTAAGATTTAAAACTTAATAAATTATTCTAAAAATTCATAATTCATCGGAAAAAAATTTTCAGTGTCCTTAATATATCTTATTTATAAAAGCAAGTAAAAGCTTCTCTTATTAAATAATATCTTAGTTTTATTGCATTTTTTATTTTACAATTCAGAGCAGATTGATGATTTTAATTCTTCAATGAATTAACTAATGGGGTGGGGCGGAAATTTCTCGACATTTCATAACATTACATAAATTGGTGCACAGAGGCCAAAAAAAACAAAAAACAAAAAAAAAAAACACTAAAATAATTTCATTCATTCGTGAACAAGTTCTGAAAGTTTCATTAAAATCTGACAATTATTTGATTTTTGCAAAAATTATCAAATCAACATGTTTTTACCAAAAAAAAAAAAAGGGGGGAGGTGCTAAAATTTCCTATACTTACGCTATACAATAAAAACAATTTCCTAAATGTCTGGTGATCAGATTGAAAGAAAAAATACCTTAGAAAATATATTTACTTTTGTTTGTATAACCCTTTCCTCCTTACCACCAAATATTAGAATTAGAACGTGGTTAACAGAAGATTGTTTTTCTGGTCATCAATGGCAACTGTGATATTTTGCTAAGGCAATACTTAGGAGGTCACTAGCAGTGAAAGTATGCTTCCTGCTGGTGGATTTGAACAAGATCAAAACAAAGTATTGCCCCATAATACATTCTGATTTATCAAATAATGAAGTTTCTCAGCTCTAATCAAAATGTCTTCCAGTAAGATTTAGGTAAAGCAAGGATTACACAAATATGAAAAGGTTCTTGGGATTTCCTTTGAAAAACAACAAAAACTGCTGTATTTAACTAACACTACCTTTTCAGCATAGATTCATTTAGGGATCAAAATTCCATTGAAATATTAGTTAATTTCAAAGTCTTGAGATAACCAAATGTATTTCTGGCAGTTCAAGTAAAATGATTTGCCATCTAACAGTGAAAAGAAAAAGAAATTGTGTCTGCCTTACATTTGTAAATGTTTATATGGCAGGTATTGTACATGTGTTTTTATTATTAGTCTCTCTGTTCAGTCAGAAATTGATTATGTGGTTATATAGCAGTAGTTGCAATACAGCCATGGTCTGCCTCTCTCTCAGTGCTGAATCCCCCACCCCACCCCAAACCCCATACAGTCACTTTCTTCACTTATATTGAGAATCACCCAATGTCAACAAGAAAATTTATTCACTAAATTATACAAATTTGTTGGCACTGAATACAGCTTATTGAAGCCAGGTGTTCACTTGTTGACAGCCCAAAGTTTTGTGGGTAAAATTTTGTGGTTAAGTTTTTCTGTAAGGAAGTAATGATTTTAGGTAAATAGGCTTTTCCATCCTTGCATAACTTTAGTGCCAAGATTGAAGCTATCAAGGTTCACATCACAAAATAGGATCTCTGCATAACTTATCATATAAATCATTGAACTGGCTACCTCAAACCTTTTATTTATTTTTTTTTTGAGAGTTAAATGCCTCAACAAGTGGAGGGTTACTTTCACCCTATTACAATTTGTATTGTCTTCAGTATAAAGTTATTCTTTTGGGCCATTAAAAAAATAATTCACAATGCATTTCCCATTCACTAATACTAGGAAATTATAATTAAAAATAATGCTAATTACTTAAAAATCAAACCAATTAAGATTTCATAATTTTTTAGAAGCTATTAGATTATATTGTAGCTTGTAATTAAGCACATGAAAAAAAAATTTGAATGTTATATTAATTTCCCCAGACATCAAAAATTGTTTCCATCTGATGCAAATTGCTACAAGAAGAAATTCTATTCAAATTCAATGGTTCAGTATAAACTTGTAAAATTCTTAAAAAAAAAAAACACATATTTTACATTCTCTTATTTCTTATAAAGAAGATAAGAGACACACTACTTGATAATTCAAGTATTAAAGCAAGAGATTAAAATTCTTAAAAATACAATCTCAAACTTGAATAAATTTATGAATTAAGTTGTTATCTAGAGGAAAAAGAAATCAACTTTTAGAGTTATTTAGTTGTGTAAGTTTCAGCTGAAATATATCTATGATACAAAATAGATAACATGGAAGAAGGTACCTGCAGTAGCCTTTTATAGACTAGTGAAGTGAATTCTTGCCGCTTCTTCCTGGGTTGTTTCACCCAAAGTGAAAGGAAGAAATCCTGCATTTTAGTCTTCCATTTGTATGAAGTATCAAAAAACACTTGGAAATGAAAGGAGGTGATAGAAGTAATCCATTTATAGTTCTACTAGTACCAATGAACAGTAGAACTCAAAATTCAACAGTATTAAAATATTAAACACATCTCATATCAGATATTCACTGTTCATAGTGTCATTGTGTATATTTTTATAAACAATGCTAGAAATTGTAAATGTGAAGAAAGTAGATAAGAAAGTATTTATAAAAGTAAAATTTAATCATACAATGATTAGAGTATTATATAAAAAGGCCATTGTATTCAACTTTAGGGAGATAAATGAATAAAAATCCAATAATCTTTTAACATATTTGGGGAAAAGAAATTCATTTTAAAAGTAGAAAAAATATATTTTCCAAATATAGTCAAATATATAACACACAAAATGCATGACTTCAAGTAGACAAATTAACCCTATCAACCTTTAAGATATTTCAATTGTTAAATCCCTAGAGTCCTGACCAAATTATTACAAAATTTGAATATATACTGTTATAACAACTGATAGATCTCAAAAACCATTGAAAATCAAGTTTTACAAGTTGATTTTTTTTTTTTTACATAAAAGTCAATTGATTTCTCTTTCAAATGATACCAAATTTAGCCTCCTTCGTATTATTGGTTATGACATGTGGTTTTAGAATTCTGCATTAAAATACAGTGTTACCCAGTCAAGAAGCAATTTGGCACTCTCAGACTGTAAGCATGAAAAACTTGCTGATGTATTTAGGCGCTTCCAGCTTTAAAGGGTTAACCAAGCCATAAGTCTTTATGGCAAAATGTTAAACTACAAGCCACAATTGCAAATAACATTCAGGGGGGAAAAACTCTACAAGAGAATTTATCTAAAATTTGCAATCATTAAATGTAAATAAAAAATAGATTATTAATTTCTCCAAATTTTTTCAATTATATATATATATATATATATATATATATATATATATAGTTAGAATAAAATCACTTGTCAATGAATGCATGAAGCAGGTACATTGATATAGCTTATCTAACACTTTGCTTGAAGGTGTGTGTGTGTGTGTGTGTGGGGGGGGGGGAATCAGCTCTCACAGCAAACATACTTATA
>OZ010593.1:1576792-1594292 GCA_963932145.1 Acanthosepion lycidas | reverse complement strand
TAGAATTATGCTTTTAATATTTAATTTTTTTTAGTTTTTTGTTTCCTAATATTTTGTAAGCAAGCTTAATATATTAATAATGAATAAAAAACATGCCAAATTCTTTTACTTCTATTCTCTAACTTAAGAATTTAATGAAATTACACAAAATGTTTTTCTTCTTTCTAAAAATATAAACCAGCAAAAAAGAAAACTTACAATAAAATACTGAAAAAAGATTATAGCATTTGTAGAGAAAATGATTGCATTCTAAAACAGACAGCAAAAGAGACATTTACTAAAACAGCACAAGTTATCTTGGAAACACTAGTAGCATAATAGAACAAAAAGAGAAAATTTGATATTTATGTAGTGAAAATAAACTAGGTTGAGGGTATGTTTAGTCATTAACAGAAAGAAATATTAAACAGTGGATTAAAAGTAACTTGACATAATTACAACAGGAAGCACCAAAACTAGCATAGATTTATATTTAAATGTGGATTTGCATATTTTATTTTTATTATAACATTAAAAAACTTGCAGGATTTACATTTTTAAGAGTAAAACAGAAAGAAAAAAAAAAAAAAAAAAATTCTTAAACAGAACAAATTGCTTAAACTTTTAAAAACCAGTTAAGTCCTTATAAATTAACTCAAACATAATCTAACATAATCTAACATAATCTAACATAATCTAACATGAATCTAACATAATCTAACATGAATCTAACATGAATCTAACATGAATCTAACATAATCTAACATAATCTAACATAATCTAACATAATCTAACATAATCTAACATAATCTAACATAATCTAACATAATCTAACATAATCTAACATAATCTAACATAATCTAACATAATCTAACATAATCTAACATAATCTAACATAATCTAACATGAATCTAACATGAATCTAACATGAATCTAACATAATCTAACATAATCTAACATAATCTAACATAATCTAACATAATCTAACATAATCTAACATAATCTAACATAATCTAACATAATCTAACATAATCTAACATAATCTAACATAATCTAACATGAATCTAACATGAATCTAACATAATCTAACATAATCTAACATAATCTAACATAATCTAACATAATCTAACATAATCTAACATAATCTAACATAATCTAACATAATCTAACATAATCTAACATAATCTAACATAATCTAACATGAATCTAACATAATCTAACATAATCTAACATAATCTAACATAATCTAACATAATCTAACATGAATCTAACATAATCTAACATAATCTAACATAATCTAACATAATCTAACATAATCTAACATGAATCTAACATAATCTAACATAATCTAACATAATCTAACATAATCTAACATAATCTAACATAATCTAACATAATCTAACATAATCTAACATAATCTAACATGAATCTAACATAATCTAACATAATCTAACATAATCTAACATAATCTAACATGAATCTAACATGAATCTAACATGAATCTAACATAATCTAACATAATCTAACATAATCTAACATAATCTAACATGAATCTAACATGAATCTAACATAATCTAACATAATCTAACATAATCTAACATAATCTAACATAATCTAACATAATCTAACATAATCTAACATAATCTAACATAATCTAACATAATCTAACATAATCTAACATAATCTAACATAATCTAACATAATCTAACATAATCTAACATAATCTAACATAATCTAACATAATCTAACATAATCTAACATAATCTAACATAATCTAACATGAATCTAACATAATCTAACATAATCTAACATAATCTAACATAATCTAACATGAATCTAACATGAATCTAACATGAATCTAACATAATCTAACATAATCTAACATAATCTAACATGAATCTAACATGAATCTAACATAATCTAACATAATCTAACATAATCTAACATAATCTAACATAATCTAACATAATCTAACATAATCTAACATAATCTAACATAATCTAACATAATCTAACATAATCTAACATAATCTAACATAATCTAACATAATCTAACATAATCTAACATAATCTAACATAATCTAACATAATCTAACATGAATCTAACATAATCTAACATAATCTAACATAATCTAACATAATCTAACATGAATCTAACATGAATCTAACATGAATCTAACATAATCTAACATAATCTAACATAATCTAACATAATCTAACATGAATCTAACATGAATCTAACATAATCTAACATAATCTAACATAATCTAACATAATCTAACATAATCTAACATAATCTAACATAATCTAACATAATCTAACATAATCTAACATAATCTAACATAATCTAACATAATCTAACATAATCTAACATAATCTAACATAATCTAACATAATCTAACATAATCTAACATGAATCTATTAGACATGCTGTAGCATTTATGCAGATATTTCCTAAAGTTTATATCTAAAAGTTATTATCTACTGTAAAACAATATTATCTTATGAAGCTTAATATTTGAAACATAAAACATTAATTATCAGACACTATAGCCATGTTTCATAGTCAACCACATTATCCAACAGTTATACAAACATGAATTTAATGTTATCAAATGCGTATGCTACTTGCTTAAGTGACTCACAAGAGTCAATTCATATAGATTGCTTACCAATATTATGGAAAAATTACCATGATCTTCTAAATTCTAGTAAAGAATAAATGTTTTAATAAAATATAAAAGGCTCCCTCCTCTCTCTATCTTCCCCTAAAAAAAAAAACAAAAAACAAAAAAAAAACAACCCACAATGCACTCAAAACTATAATTAAGTGATACATCTAATAACACTGACCAAAATTGAACAGAGACTACGGATCTATCAATTTAAAAAACAAAACAAACTTCATGACAGAAAACACGTGCAAAGAGTCGAATGAAAAGTTCTCAGCTTGACCAAAAAGGGATTTTAAAAATAAAATTCTGATGTTTGATTATTTGGTCTGATTTTTGGAAGTAAGGTTGTCAGTAAAAACTTTTATTAAAAACTTCCATGTTCAAGGAAAATTATAAATTCATAGAGCACTGATTATGTAATATTTTACAAAACAGTTATACTGTTTAAATTTAGAACTAGAGTAATTTTGTACAAAAATTAAAATTTGCTTGGAAGATTTATTTTGCCAAATTAAAGTTGGAATTATTTTCTAAGAAATTTGCTTAAACTTTAAAATTAATTTAAGTAAAAAAAAAAAAAAAAAAAAAAAAAAAAATCATTTACAAGAAAAGAATTTTTGTTACATTGCCAATTTAAAGAAAATGACTATTTTAAATGAATTATAAGGTTAAAATTGCAATGCCAGGAATAAAAAATGTCTAATTAATGTTTATTATTAATCAAATATGTAGACATTAAAGAAAATTTCTTAATTAACCTTAAGTATTGACTCAATAGGAAAATACCATATCTTCCCTAAGTAATTCTAACCACTTAAAGGTATTAGATATCTTTCAGGAGTTTACTTAAAAATACATGGAAGTTGTATTGATGAAAATATGTACATGTTTATTTTCAACATAGCAAATTACTTTTACAATTTTCATATTGTTCTATAAAAAGAAATTTCTTAATTTGCTTAAATATTGAAGCTTTAAAGCCAACAGTAAAGATAAAAAAAATAAAAATAAATATAAACAAATTTAAATTGACATAAATATTAGTATAATTAATGTAACTTATTTTATTTGGTTCTTAAAGTTTTCTTCTTTAATAAAAGCCAAAGTTCAATAAGGTAAATATGGTTTTTAAATTCAGTGTCATTGTCATGTCCATACAATTTAAATAATATCACAATGAGGAGTCAAATAAAAGGTGATATTTTTTTATATGACTTAATTATGCCATAAACTAGTATACATAACCTTTAAATAATTTTGAAAATTTTCTTAATAACCAGATTTTGATCCATTCATCTAATATTCTTCAAACAACAAAATAAAGGAAATAAAGTAAAAAAGTAGAAACAATGCTTCTAATACCATTTTTTAATATCATGTCCCTTCATGATTCTCCAGATTCCTTTTCTTTGCCATAAATTCTTTCAAAAAAAAAAAAAAAAAAAAAAAAAAAGAAAAAGAAAGAAAGAGTGGTTTCCTGTTGCCTTCTCTTCAATTTAGAAATAAGAGTTTCTTCTCTTAGGCTGGTTGCCACTCAAGACTAGAATGCTTAGCCTCCCCTGCTATTTATTTAATCCATGGCTGGTAGGGAAGGAGGAGAGCTGAATTCATACTTTTCTCAAGGGTATCTCTATGCAACAGGCTAGCTAGGAATTTGAACTCTATGCACTAATTGCACTTTCTACACCAATATCTGTTACACTACTCATACATCTAATACCAATTGTTAGTATTTAAGTTCATATAAAAACAAAGCTTTAAATACCTAACTTCATAGCAAGCACAGTTTTTTTCCAAAAAATTTGTAGTGAACTGAATCTAAAAAATAACTAAACTAGTACTGAACAAAAAGAATTTATATGAGATAAGTTGGGTGGTGGGAGAGGTGATTTAATGTCATGTAACAGCAAGTACTTTATGACAGATTCATCCAAGAAATTACTTTATTAACACTTTCACTATTGTGAATATACTTATATATCTTTACAAAACTTACAATGAGCCATGACATGTCTGTCCCTAGCATTTGTGTTATAAACTTGTGCTTAGTGCTATTTCTAAACCAGTGTAGACCTATAGTAGCATACAATACAATCTGTACAATGTATTTTTATTATATTGTGAACTGGGGCATCATTTAGTTTAGTCTGTACTGGAGAGTATCTAACTAAAGTCAAAATGGCAGTGCACATAAGAAATCACCATCAATGTCTTTATAGCCATTTATTTAAAGTAAATGACAATTTCCTATTTTCCCCAAAATGGACCAGCACAGCCAAGCAACAATACAGCAGTGAAAGTATTAAAAGCTTATTTAATTTCTTTCTTGCTACAAACTGAAAAAAAAAAAAAAAAAAAAAAAAAAAAACCCTGCCTGAGCGACTCAATTTTTAAAAGATAATTTTGTTAATTCTTTTATTCTTAAAACTGTACATGTAAATATATACAGAATGTGCCAGGTATTTGCAAACACAGCTTTAACAGGCATGGAAGATGACTAAATATAATGTTACACATCATGCAACAAATTTTAATATTTACATTTTTTTTTATTTTAAACATCAAGAACATTAACATGGCAGTTTCCAGTCTAATAGAGTCTAATGAAAAGCCACCCTGTAGTCATAGTACAAGGACACTAACTACCAATCAGAGTGACTTGGAGATTGGGTGAGGTTATTGAAAAAGACAAGTGAACAGTCAGGATCAGTGCCACCACCTTCACAAAACCTGATAATGAGAGCAGACATACATGTTCCAGTTGGACTGAGTTCCCTCCCACATGGCTCATGCGATAATAGATTACTTCAACTGGGGTGAGGTGGGGTAAGGGCCCAAGTAGAAGATTACCCAGAAGCCCTACAATACCAAGGATTTGTTAAAGGCTATCATTGTGGACATTGAAGCCTAACATGAATGAGAATAACCTGATGTAGGCAGCACGCAGTCACTCCTGTGGCCATCCTCAATGTTGGAGGAAACTGTTTATTGAATAACATTTTTTGTTTTGCTATGTTGAACATGTTTACAAACATTTTAAAAAATATACCTGCCTTTTTTCTATTGAATATGCTTGTTTTACTTTGTTTTCAATTACTTGCGGCACCCTATATATGATAGCTTAAGGCCGCTCTTTTTCAAGTTAAAAATGCTATCTATTAAAACATATTCACCTTTGATTAATGCAGGAGTTGCTTGTTAAGTAGGATATTAGTAAAAGCATGAATAATCTTTATATGGATAGATGTCTCCATGAAAAAAAATGACATTTATTTTACTCTTGTCAAACAATAACTTTGGAAACTGCACAAGTATCTGAAGTATATGATGATGAAGTTAAAACTTAAAAGAAAAAGTTAAGAGAAATGGAAGATAAGAAAGACTAAATGAAACCAATCAACTTGTAAAATAAATAGAATAAAAAACAAAAACAATTAGAATAAGAATAAAACTTGTTTGCAGTCCACTTTAAATTGTTTGAATTTGAATTAAGTGGTCTACTTTGCTTAATGCACTCATTAAGGAGTCAGGTAGACAACAAACATTTGGCTGATCACCACAATCTGAAAGTACAACAATCAACAGAATATCTGCTCATTAACTTTAAGGATATAAATGAATGTATTTGTACCTGGGGGGGAAAAAAAAAGAAAGAAAAAAAAAAAAAAGAAAGAAAAAAAAAAAAGAAGCCAATTATTCAATAGAGAGAGATAGAAAAAAATGGATCTATCAATTTCAAGAGTGATTATCAATTGATTATAATGTCATAAGATAAAATCACACACACACACACACACACACTTTAAAAATAAGAGAATCTGCAAACGTTTTTGGTTATAATGTGGGTTTTTTAAAAAATTACATCCTCTCATTGGAACAACTATAATCTCCCCCTCATATGTGGAGAAGTGGATGGCAGCTCAGATTGAGGAATTGGAGAACCAAGTTCAAATTCCAGTCAAATCCATTACATTCACTTACGTGCTAATACCCTTGGGAAAAGTATTAATCCTCTTCTCCCTCTACATGGGTAATAGCAGGACAGACTGAGTTCTCTAGCCTTGGGTGGCAACTGGCCTAGGAGAAGGACAATTCTGAATTCAAAACCTGTAGAGGGTTGTTTAGGGACCTTGTGGTATGTAGTGCACCAGGTCTCTGTATTTGGTCATTCAAAAAGTGTGGTTGGTTCTGCATAAAGCCTCCACCACCATAACCAAATCATATGTGGTTGTTGGTTCCTAGGAACTGACCTGCTTGACCCTCATACTTTGAATATGACGGGAGAACCCACCATATATATATATCCAGGTATGGGATAAAAACAAAATAAATGGAGTATAATTCCACTATGTGTATCATTTAATTTTAAAAAAGGACTCAATACAGAGTAGAGCTTAATATTATTTATTATATGATATTAAAACAAAAACATTAAAAATTGCTACACAATAGCTTTCATATTTCAGCACTAAAGTTGTGCCTCCTCAGGTGATGGTAAATAACACGTGAGTAAAGGATTATTTTTACTTTCAAAAGCAAAATACAGCCTCTT
The DNA here is from genome assembly GCA_963932145.1 of Acanthosepion lycidas. Lineage (NCBI taxonomy): Eukaryota > Metazoa > Mollusca > Cephalopoda > Sepiida > Sepiidae > Acanthosepion > Acanthosepion lycidas. The sequence goes on along the minus strand of OZ010593.1, from coordinate 1,587,087 downwards.
TCTTTTGTTGTTATTGTCTTTTGCAGAAAAAAAGAGGGAGTATTCTGTTTTTGAAATATATATTTGTTAGTTGTTATATATTTGTTTAGTTTCCAAAAAATAAAGATCAACATTTTGATGCCATTTACTGATTTAATGTGCATCATTTGGATATATTTAATAAAATTAATTCAAAGAAAAACACGAGAAACATTTGCTGTTAAAGATCAACCGAGTTCTCATTAAAAACTTAATTGTTTTAAATTTAATTCTGGCCAATGTTTATCATTTTCTCCATGTTCCTTCTAACAAATCTTAGTTATTTTCAGAAAAAATAAAGCTAACTTTTAAACAAAATGGAAAAAGATTAAATTTTGTTCTTCCAAAAATCAAAGCAATTCAATGAGAAAAAACTTATAATAAAATCATTACTAAATATCCTCTTTTAAAATCTTGAAATATACTAAATCTTTCAAATATGAATCACTTATAAAGCACTGAATAAGACATCTGAAAGCAAATGTCTCAACTCACTTATTAATAAAAACAATGAAAAATGATTGAAAATGGAAAATCTTCAAACTATCAAATGCGCCTTTTATTAGTAGTTGCTCTGTAAAGCATTAATTAATAAGACCAAAGTTCTTATGAAAAAAAAAAAAAAGGAGGTATTAACAAGATCTTTGATTGATTTTAAAAAATTTATTAGTACAGAATTTCTGTATATTTCCTAAAATATTAACTTTGAAAATTCTTCTGAAAGGATGTCTCTAAAATATGATTTTTTTTTTTTTTTTGGTGAAGACATGACATATTTAAACAAAATTACTGTTTACAAAAAGGAAGGGAAGGAAGTCAGTATAAAAACGCCCAAGGAAAAGCAAGCATGAAATGAAGTAAAGTCAATTTGTTCTGAAAGAAACTGGTAGGATGAACAATAGAATATACAGAAAATAATGTTATAAAAGAGCAAATAAAGATAAGATATTGTCAGAGTAATTTAGAAAATAGCTTGTTTAATGAAAGGCTTGTTTGATGTGTGCCACAATTTTGCTTGGGATATGAGCCAACAGTTGAAAAAGATGAACATTTGAAAACTTTGATAAAACATCCTTTTTAGAAAAACTTCTGTGTGTGAGAAGGTAACAAGCCATTTAAGTTGAAATTTTCACTATCATTGTTTTTGATAAAAAAATAAAATAAAGCTTTTTATTTTCAACATTATTTATTTACTATTTTGTTTCATTATCTTCATTTCTCTCTTTAAGGAAGCTTCATCCTCTCAGAACTTATCTTTTTTTGCCATTTGCAGTCTCTTTCAAGGAATTGAAACAACATCATGTGAATTTTGTAAAAAAAAACAAAAAAAAAAACAAACAAACAAACAAGATAAATGATAATCCAAAGATGCAATATCTGCTGATTACAGGGATGAATGAAAACTTCCTAGCCAAACTGACCACGAAAATGTGAAGGGAAGAAGAGCTGCCATTATCCTGATAGCATATTATTCAGAAGGCTTTTTGTCAATTGCTGCCTTCATCTGGTTTAATTAGAAGCAATACTTGTTGAAATTGATCCATTGCTTCTCCAGAAGGAACTCATAGTAGAGAACTCCTTTCTAGTCCTACCATATATACACATATATACTTTGGCATCTAAGTTGCAGTTTCACATTTAAAATACAATCAAGTGATCTTTTTAAGAGTTAAATGCTCCTTTTAACATCAACAACAGAGCAAATCTTTTTGGCAAACCCAATTTATGCATTTGACTGTTTTCTACTCTTGTTAAGTTATATTGTACAATAATAACTGAATTTAGCAAAGCTAATAGGTAATCAAAGATAGTGTTATTATATAATAACTTTCTGCACAACAAAGCATAGAAAGTGACTAAAAAATCATATCATTACTGAACTTCTTTATGATATTTTGTGGCATTGTTTTTTTTTTTTGTTGTTGTTTACAGTTTGTCAGCTTTATATTAATGGAATAACCAAACCAATATTTATGAGATTGAGTACATGGAAAAAGGGTAATTGTTACAAAGGATAGTATATAAATTATTACATAATAAATTGCACAACTTCAACTAGAAAACAAAAGATAAAGTATTTTACAATTTGAGGATTTACTATTTCATTAAGCATGCTAATCACTCTTTTTTTCTTTTTTTAACAATCTCAATATTACAGGCTTACATAACTAGATCAAATAAATATGTTCCTCCTAAAACCAATGTTAAAGTAGTGTGACATACAATATTCATCAATGTTTAAGTCCACCTGTTGTGACACACACATTATATATATATATATATATATATATATATATATATATATATATATATATATAGTTTCACTATCAAGTTGAAGGATCATCAGGCCAGGTTCAGTATTTGTCTTACTTCACTTGTGGTACATGCCTGAAATATGGAGAACTCTTTTTTTTCTTTCTTTTTATCCAGAAGTGAATATCACCTGTATTCCATATTAGATATTAAATATTTTTGTGTGTATAAACATCTTGTCATAATTTATTATCTCTTATCTAGTAGAGAACATAGTTACCGAAACAGCAATATCGACAACTTCTCCTGGCATAATACACAAAATTTCTCACCTACCTCCTCTGTATAAATCTTACTTAATATACTTCATCTTGTTTTTAGTTGAGAGTTCTTTTCATCTTTAATTTTCCAAATATATTTTAACAGAGCAATGTCATTACAATATCTTTTCAATGTGAACCATGTTACATGATTACTGTACCTCCTTTAAAAGGAGTCCTCAGTTGAACCAATGTAATTCATTGTAGGGAAGCCCTCTACATAGAATTTGACTTGGTACACAATGTTGTCACTCAGATACTTCCCATTTAAGGGGCAATTATTACTATTTCTACAATTACACATTTTTACATTATTCAATATGTTGAATAAATTCTGGCCAATTTTGGTTTTCATCTGTAAATTAAATGTTTGATTTACAAGTGAAAGCCAAAATTGATCAGAAATTGCTCAAGTGATAAAATTGTTTTGGTATCTTTTATAATGTACCAACAGGTTTCTTTAAACATTACATGTTTAAATATACTAAAAACATTTTCCCGAATAAAGGGGTAGGGAGAGGTGACTGATATGAATTTCCTAAGCTGCCAAATATAGTGTGTGTGTGTATATATATATATATATATATATATATATGCACACATATATATATTTATTAGGAATGGGACAATTGTAATCAGAATTGAGAATTTTTTACCTAATTTCCGATTCCCAAAAAATGATCCTTTGGATTTTTTGTTTTTGTTTAAAACTTAATTTTACATTCCTGGTACTGATGATAAAAAATATAAAATATTTATTGATTTTAAACTATCAGAAAATATCAAAAAAAGAAATGTGCAAGTTTCCATTCAGTTCTCAAACTTTCAAAAAACTTTGTTCACTAGTTTAAAGTCTGTTTCAGTTCAAAATAAAAATTTTTAATTTCTTTTTAAACATTGTCAATTCACCCATTTAATATTATAAATTATTAATTTAATAATTATAATCAAAATTATTTAATATAAACACAAAATGACTTCACATTGTTGTTCTGCCAGTCTTCTTTTAAGTAGGTACCCCCACTAATTTGGTATACATAAAGCTTAAAATTAATTTTTAAAAATGAAAAAGCTTTCTTGAAGCTTTCATGTTAGCTTTAATTGAAAGCTAAAGGATTTACAATTTACTATTTCCAGTAAGCAAAATACTGTGGTGTATTTCAGACAGAAATTATATTGACTGGAATTGATTATTTTTCAGTAAGATTGATAAAAATTGGCCATTTTTGACACATTTGTAAACAAAAGTTAATTTTCAGTTTTAAAAATCTTGCAAAAATAAAATATATATTTCTGAAACATTATTTGAGGAAAATTAGCAAATTTAAAATTAAATTATCTGACTTGTAACAAATATTACTTATAGCATAAAATGTTGCATACAAACATTTCTTAACTACAGGGTCTCGTTTTCTTGACGGTTTAATCAATTTGAGAGCTGAACATGTTCAAAGTATGGTAGAACAGATGATAAAGTTTAATGACAGATTTATTGGTATGTACATTCATACTTCAGAAATTCTGCACTTAATCACACATACAAAAACAAATCAAAATTCTTTTAAAAAGATTCAGGGTCGTTAGATTGTAATAAGCATTACAACATATGATTTGTAAATATAGTTTTACTGAATAACAATATTTCCTAAGAATTATCACATTGAAAATGAATTTTTAAAAATTTAAAAACATTATAAATTATCCAATTTAAAATTGTAAAAAATGAAAGCAAACCTTGAAAAAATTCATTTTCTGTCAAAAATTTTTTCTACTTGTCTTTAATATATAGCATTCGTTAAAGCAATTAAAAGCTGCTCTAATTAAATAATTTCTTAGTTTTATTGCATTTTTATTTTTCGATTTAGAACAGATTTTTGATAAAATGGGGTTCAATTTTGCAAAAAAAGATTTGGCAATTTAAATTTTTAAAAAAATTCTGCTTTTGATTAATAGTCACTAAAAATTATCATGTTGAATTTCTCAAGTTTTCATAAAATTAAGGGGTGAAACACATAAAAAAAACATTTTACTGATATTTTGTAATAAAAAAAAAATTAATTGATTTGTGAAGAAGTCCTGAAAATTTCACTAAAATCCGACAATTATTTGATCTTTGCAAGAATTTCGAAATTAATATCTGTCAATGCAAAGACAAAAAAAAAAAAAAAAGAAAAAAAAAAGAAAAAAGTTTTGTAATCAAAATTTCGAATGTTCTAAAAAGGAGTAAAAAATTTAATTAAACAATCAAAAAATGCCATGATCCTTCCTCTTAATAATAACTTTGATGATAAAAAAACTATGTTTTCATTACATTTGGAACATGTTCTCATCACGGTATGCTTATTTTTTAGCATTTTTTAGAGGTACCTACTTTTAAGACTTTTTTTTTTTTTTGTAATTTATAAATAAAGAAAAAGAAAAAAAAAAAAAAAAAAAAAAAGCATTGTCTGTATTTAGAATCTTATATAAAATTTCATTTTAAAATTCAAATTTACGATTATTCCTGAGTAGAAATTAAAAGTAAAATTCCATATAGGAAGTTTCAATCAGTACTTAGTCCAAAAGGGTGGTGGTAGGTGTTTACGTTTACTTTGGTGGGAATTACATAAAATAGGGAGTTACTTTTCAATCACTCTATATATTGTATTAAAAAAATATAAAAATGTTTTTCAGTGGTGGAATTCAAATAAAAATTAATTCCCCATCATGCCACTTTTAGCCTTTTAACATTTACTTACCAAAAAGAAATCAGGTGAAACAGGAGAGATGATGATGATATTCTTACATTTAAGAATTTTAGGGCTTAAATATGAGTAGCTAGGTACTTAAATGATTTACTTAAAGTAATTTTTTTTTTTTTAAATAAAAAGGGATATTTAACTTTATTTCATAAGCTTTTGTATTCATTATTTTATTAAATGTTTTATTAATAAATGTACTTTGTTCATTAAGTTTCCAAAACCAACTGTAGGGCCTGAAAATAATCAATTTTAATCATTGTAGGTATCAGAATCGGAAAAAATATTGATATTATCCCATCACTAATATATCTCATAAATCATTGAGTCTAAAAGAATTCTCAACAGAATGCAGAAAGCACTGGATGGCTGTTTCGCCCTATTTTTGGGACTCATCAGCAGCAGTGCGCATCCATTACCGAGAATTGAACCTGGACTGTTATATGATGCAGCCCTCATACCCACTGGGTCTCAGTGACGGAGAGGTAACAAACCAGACTTGATATAGAGCCAGCTCTTCACAAATTCCATTGTGTGACTCATCTAAGTCTACTTATACCAATGGACTGTGCCCCATGAATCACAACTTCTATCCCCAAGCTTATCCTTAATTTCATATATATATATATATATATATATATATATATATATATATATATATATATATATATACATACATACATACATACACACACACACACTGAAGCTTTTACAGCTAAAGTTTCAACTTAAAACTTTTTTCACTGTGTCATTTCCCCACTTTTGCTTGGATACTATACTACATTTTACTCTACCCACACACAAACAATAATAAAGAAGAAAACCATAAAGATTCACACACACCACAAACTTTCATACAGTAAACTAAACAAGTATTCAATAGACACTACAAAGAAAAAAAATCTTATTTTATCATATTATACAATATAGGTTTCATCTTTACAATAGCAAATATGAGAGAACAACAATTAACAAATACATTTATATATAATTATCAAAGATTTCTTTCAAAATGTTGAACCAAAAAAGAAGGTGCAGAATCAAACAGACTTTAACACCAAGTGTATTCTTTTCTTATTAAAAACAAGCAAGTTTAACTAGACTAGACAATTCACAAATACACCTTACTCTATTCTATAATTAGATCATATATAATGTAATGTAGTCAGGCTTTTTAATTTCTATTCTCAGGAAAAATGTCTTTCCTCTTTACATTCAAATATTAAATGTGTTTATAATACATTCTATTACAGAATTTAAATATAGGTGAATTTTTCAAAATACATCTTAATTTAAGTGAATCTAATAAGATATGCCCTCAACAGAGTTTTTTTTTTTATCTTATTTTATTTTACACAAGGTAATTCTTTAAGGAATTTTACATATCAATAAAACTGTACACCTGAATGCCAAACAACCTAAATTAATGACACCTATAACCCATACATTAATGAATCAAAATTTGTCAGTGTACATTTAGTACGAAGAGAATAAACTACAGCACATTTAAATGTCATATTTAAAACAAAATAATATTCTCATTCAGTTATGAATATTGTAAAAATGTGATGATTTTTATCTGATTAAAAAAAAAAAAGTTTGTGTTTGTTGCTACATGGAATTATATTTATTGTGTTTTATTATAACTTCACTCAAAAAGATCACACTTGATTGTGACAGCTGTTATGTCAGTGGGCAGAGTTAGGGTTTTAAAATTGTTAAAATTGATATATATATTTTAACATTAAAGATAGAAGAAAATTAGCAATATTTCTGGCATATTATGCTTTCTTTTAAGAAAGGTAAAAATACAATTCAAATGCAAAAATGACTCGAAGTAAGCCGTGAGAATAATTGAAAATGTCAAGAACAAATTTATGTTGAAGAATGTTTACTGGTTAGATAGACCTTTTGAGGTTGATAGTGGTGAGAACACAAAATGAGAAACCTGAGAAAATAATCAACAAAATAAAAATATCCTAATCAGGCATACAAAATCATTTGTCATAGTTTGGTTATGTTACTCAATCTGATGTGTAGTTTCCACATAAGTGAGAAAATAACCGAGTTTACTACTCAAACATAAATTGAAAAAAAAAAAAAAAAAAAAAAAAAAAAAAAAAAAAAAAAAGGCACTTTATAACAATGCAGGGCAAGCAAAATAAATTGTCACTAACTGTATCAAAGGATAATTTTCATCCAAGCAAAGTGATGATGATGATTATGGATATTTGGTAAGATTTGGAGGAAGTTCCCTACATTTTCTTTTTATTAGCATAACAAAATCCAGATCAGTCCAAAAATTAAGTATATTTTAAGCATGAAGTGATGCTCAGATTATTTTAATGCAACAGAAAATAACTGAAATTTCTAACTCTCATTAGGGTTATATTTTAAGTATAAAATAAGACTCAAGATTGCAAATTTGCTAAGCATGATCAGGATCCGTTTAAATTAGCTGATGCTAAAAAGAAAAAAGTATAATATGAATCCTACCGGAGATTGCTCAGAGAAGTACTACTTTTTTTTTCTAAATGAAAGATAGGGTTAATGCCATAAAACTAGGTACCTCCACTTTGTTGCTGAAAAAAGGCCCCAAACTTAAAAACAAAGTTTTATCTTCAAAATGTTATTATTAAGAGGAAAAAACAAAGTATTTTTTTATTATTTCATTAAATTTTTTAATCATTTCTAGCACATTAATATTAATGATTAGTGGTGTAGCGTCCATCCCCACGTGAAAAACACATTGATTTGGAAATTCTTGCAAAAACTAAATAATTGTTGGATTTTAATGAAAATTTCAGGACTTATTCACAAATTTTTTAAAAAATTTTTCTTTTTAGAAAATCTTGTTACCCCTCTCCCAAAAAAACAAACAAATGTTACCCCACACTTAATTTCCAGAAATTAAATTTCAATCTTAAGAATGTTTTTGTTAGTTAAAAGCAGGAATCCTTGGAGAATGTAAATCAATCATTTTTCTTCCCAAACTACTACACATTTTCTGAAAAGATGCTCTGAATTGTAAGATTAAAAAAAAAATGCCATAAAACTATGACATTATTTAATTAGGAAAGCTTTTAATTGCTTTTAGGAATGAGATTTATTATGGACACTATTGTCTTTGGAGAAAAAAAAAAAAAAAAAAAAACACTTTTTCAATGAATAATGAATTTTACAAGAATTGTTTTTCCTTTTTAAAATTTAAATTATAATATAAATCATTTAAAATTCTGCATTACTTCAATCTGGTTAAGTGATATTAAGTAAAAACTATATTTATAAATCAAAAACTGAAAAGCTTAATAAGTGTCATTTTGCACCAAGATTTTTTAAATAATAATTTTTAATTTTTTTTTTTAAAGTGTATAAAACATTCCCATTTTTGTAAGTGTTTCTTAAGAGTTGTCCTCACTGAAAAATCTGGCCATGTGCAATTCTTTCATTATTCATTTCTGTGTTTCATCATGTTTAAGTCTCAACAGGCTTTGAGATTTAAAGTAATTTTTACTTTTTTTAATTCCTGCTTCACTAAATATTTTTATTTTATGTATTTATTTTAGTGTGTTAATTAAAAGATTTTATAACATCATTTTAAATATTATTTTTAAATGAAGCATCTTCAAATATTAGATAATTGCCAAAAATATGTTCATTTGTAAAAATTACTAGGTAATTAAAAAAAAAAAAAAAAAAAAGAAAAAGAAGCTTAATATAAGTTGTTTTGCACCTGTATTGGTGCAAAAAGACTTATATTAAGCTTCTAAATTTTTGATTTGTAAATATAGTTTCTACTTAATTACAATATCACCTAAAAGTAATATGGTGTGGGAAATCTTTAAATTATGATAAATTATAATTAAAATTTTTAAAAAATTCTTGTAAAAGTTCATTATACGCCTAAAATTTTTTTCTTGCATGACAATAGTGTCTTTAACATAACTTATTTACAAAAGCAATTAAAAGCTTTTCTAATCAAATAATTAGTTTTATTATATTTTTAATTTACCACTCAGAGCAGATTTTCAGAAAACAAGCAAAAATAAGTTTGGATATACAAATTTTGAAATTTCATGAAATTAAGTAAGTGAGGTGTAACATATGTATGAAAAAAAAAAAAAAAAAAAAAAAAAAAAAACTTTTACCAAGATTTTCTAAAACAAAAAATTTAAAAAATAATTTCATTTATTTGTGACTAAATTCTGAAAGTTTCATTAAAATCCAACAAACAACAAATATTTGATTTTTGCAAGAATTTCCAAATCAATGTGTTTTTCGACAGAAAAAAAGTGCAAAACACTTAATTCTAGAAATTATGCTGCTGATGTGAAAAAAAAAAAAAAAAAAAAAAAAAAGGATTTTTAACCAAAATGAACGTGTTAGAAAGGTTCCAAATTAAAAAAAAAAATAATTAAAAAATATTTTTGTCTTTCCTCTTAATAATAACAAACATTTTGGCAATAAAATTATGTTTTTATTAAGTTTGGGCCTTTTTCTCATGCTATTTTTTTTTCTTTCTTTAGCAAAAAGCAGATGTGTTAGCTTTATATAAGTAAGAAATATTTGTTTCAAATCAGACTAATTTAACATTAAATTTGCTAATTTTCCTCAAATAACATGTCCCAAATATATATTTTATTTTTGGAAGATTTTAAAACCAAGAATTAACTTTGGTTTACAAATGTGTCAAAATGGTCGATATTCATTGATTTTCTGAAAGCGACCCAAAAGTTGAGATTCCAATCAATATAATTTCTATTTGAAATACACCAGAGTATTTTGCTTATTGGCAATAGTAAATTTAATCAGTTAGCTTTCAATTAAAGCTAAGAAAGCTTCAAGAATGTTTTTTCATTTTTAAAAATTCATGTTAAACACTAGGTATCGATAAGTTAATGGAGGGCCCTACTTAAAACATAAGTGTCTATCTATACTTAAAGATTACAGAAAGTAATTAATATTT
>OZ010593.1:1504292-1571792 GCA_963932145.1 Acanthosepion lycidas | reverse complement strand
CAGCATCTTTATGGTCGATGCAAAATAATTGCAATTTTTGTTATTTGGGAATAAAATTTTATTTAACTATGTTCATGTAATAAACAATTTCAAAATGAGGGTTGTGCTTTATTGATTTGTGCTATTGACTTTGTTTAACTTTTCATTATTGTTTATTTTAGTATGTCAAAGAGAAGAAAAATTAGAGCAATTTTATTTCAAAATGGGTCATAAAGCAGTGAAAAGAGTTTGCAACATTATTGAATATACAGCTGAAATTTAATCCCAAACATTTCTTAATGGTGATGAGGGCCTTGAAGATGAAGCTGGTCATGGGAGAACTTCTGTAATTAACAACAATCAACTGAGGGCTTGTTGGAATTTAATTTGAGAACAATATTTTACAAGTTCACATTCTCACTATTTTTTCTATCCTCACTCCAACCTCTTTACTTTCAAAACCGGCTAACAAACCCTTGATTCTTACCAAAGATAAGAATATATTTTCTGACTAATGAGAGAGCTGGAAAATATAAAAAGGAATTCCACCACCATTATTCTTTCCGTGGTGCCATAAAGTCTGGGAGAAACCTTACAGCTTGTTCACTCCAACCTGTTTTCATTACTTTCAAAAGCGACATTCAAAACTGATTCTTATCAGAGATAAGAATGTTGTTTTCTGACCAATAGAGGGGCCAGGAAATTTGTACAATGATTTTGGAGGGAAAAGTCCCTGATCCTTCTGAGCCTACCAAATCTCCATAAATTTGGAGAATCTATGCAGTGAGACTTCCGCCCGCTGTCTGTAAGGTCGACAATAGGGAGCTCCAGTCAACTTCAGAACCACTTTCAACCAAAGAAGAACTACCTACTAAAAGGCTGTCAAGAACGAATGTCAGCCCACAATTCAAGACCAATTCAAAGATGCATTTCTTCATCACTCCTTCTGACATGCCCACTGGACTTCTGTTGTCGACCCACGAACTCACTCAACTGCAAGATTCCTATATCTACCAACAATCTTCCTACTCTACAAGAACTGTGAGTGTTTCTAAACCGTAACAAAATTCTACTTGCTTAAAGAACTTTTTAGGCACTCAGAGAAAAATCTTGAGTAAGCCTTTTTTCTGTTATGAACATTTTCTCTTCCCTTAAAGGACATTTTCTCTTCTTCCTTTCTTTCTCTCCTAATTATTAATTATCCCTTTACCCTTTCTTTTTCTGTATATGTAAATAAACACTTTCTTCTTTTATTGTTACACACCGAGCAGGAGTGTTTCCCTTATTTGTCCGTGCCTAAAAGAGAGCTTGTCCACTTTAATCTTGCTGTTTTTTTACTTGTACTTTGTCGCAATTTTTTAACCTTAATTTTTGGATGTGGGAAAGCCAGGACAAACTTTCCCAGCAGGTTTTAATGTAGGAGACTCACACAAAATAACTAGGCTCTGCACTATTTATGTGCTAGAAAAACCACGCATTTCTTGATAGCATTTTTAAATATGATAACAAATTGCGTCTTCCATGGTTGGTAGATTGAGGTAAAACATCAAAAGCCTTCCCCAAATGAAAGCTGTATCAAAAGGAGATTGTGATCACTGTTTGATTATTTATTATCAAACAGAATCATCCACTATAAGGTTTTGAATCATTGTGAAATCATTACAGTATAGAAATACTACCAGGAAATCATCAAAATGAATCAAGAACTGCAATTGGTCAATCAAAAATGGCCATTTCTCTTCCATAAAAATGCTTATTTGTGTCTTGCAAACCTTACTCAGATCACTGTACTTCTTTCCAACCAATTATCACCTTTTTTATTCATTTTAACAATTTCCTACAAGAGATTGTCTTCAACAAACAAGCAACATCTTCAAGAACTCTAGAATTCCATATTACCAGAATTAAACAGACTTATTATTGGCAACAATCCAATGATACTAATAGTTATTTTTCCCATTAATAAATTTTATTCCAAGTTATACTGTTTTAAAGTTGGTGGTTAAAACCTGCAGATACTTTTGCACCAACAAGAAAATGATCCTGACTCCAAAAACATTTTTGTAATTTAAAAAAAAATTAATTTCATAATTCATTTATTTTGTCTATTATAAACAGATATATTCAATGAAGATTCTTCACGTATTGCTGACAATTTATTTTTTTTGGAACTATTTTTTTAGTTATCTGTCATCACAATGTAATTTTCTTTATTAAAAAATCTTCCAAAAATAAAATACACTTTCCTGAAACTTTATTTGAGGAATATCAGCTGATTTAAAGTATAATTACTCTGATCTCAAACAAATATTATTTACTTTAAAGTTGAAAATAACATAAATGAATTTTTAAAATAAACAGTAATGGTAATTTATGTGCTATTTATCACCTGTCAATCACTTAACAAGCACTGATAAAGGTGTTGACATGTTTATGTTGTTCTATGGAGATTATCTTTTAAAACATAATTTAAGAAAATGACGGGTGAACACTTTTTTTTTTATATAATTCTTAAGTACCCAGTAATCTTAAAAATGTTGACTTTAAATTTAAAATAGTCATCACTCCTATTTTCTGATAATGTTATGTATGATCATCCATACTTTCAAAATGGGAATGTTTATACACATAAATAAAAATTTAAAATGTATTGCAAAAGATAATTTCTTTTTCGGTATTGTGTCCGCCATGATAACTAACAGTCATTATCATGTTCTGAACACTTATGTAGTTAGATTTTTTCAAACACCCCCTCACACACACTTTCTTATGTTAGTCATTTGCTTACCGTATCCACCTATTTCCGTTTGCCTACCTAGGGAGTTCCAAAAGTTTTCACATCACTATTGTGTTTAGAAGTTAAAATTAATTCAACTCTAGTCTAAATGAAATGAATGACTAGGATTTTCAGAGGTAGATAGAAACTTCTATATAGATAGGTATGTCTAGAAAGTCCCTTCACTTTTTCAATTGAATGTTAAAAGGATTAATAGATACAAAGATAATGAAATATTGGTTGAATAAAATCATGCTTTCACAAAATTGAATTTTTCATATGCAGTCACTAAATTTATTCTGAGTACAAAAAATTACTATTTTGAAAACCTTTCACAGTCCATACAGGATAATATTGTGGGCTGCATTTATTGCTGGCCTGCTTTATATTATATAAAAAATTATATAGTAGATCTCTGATATATAAAAAAACATTCAAAAAGTAGATTATACACCAATATAAAAGACATACACCTGTCATTAATAAAGTGATTTTATCTGCACCTTGCAAAACACTGATCTTTATCTAAAGATATCATATTTGGCAACTGCCTTTTGGAGAACATGATTTACCCATCTTCTACAAAAACTAAAAACAATAAAAATGGAACCGTTAATAGCTATAGTATTAATTTGAGGTTGGTTATAGCTTTGTTCAGCAAGGACAAATCTAGAACATGTTAGTAAGGAATTGTTTGTGGAATCAAGAATTAACTATTCTGTAATTGACTGGCATGAACAGTAAGTAGAGACAATGTTAAATTGGCATAAGTAGAACTAACACAGATTGAAGATTAGAAATACAAATTACTATTAACCTCAACTATTTTATTTGTAACCAGAAAGATAAATATATTTACCAAATACAGTTGGTTAGCATTGAAGTGAAAATAATGTACAAGACTTATTCCTGTTTCTACATCCATGAATAACTGCTTAAATGTCAAATATATATTGTAATTCAAAATTGTAGTGCAGCAAATGACTGAAGGTATCTAGTGGATTCTTTCATTAGGTAGCTTTCAGTTATTTTTGTTTTTTTGATAAAGTAATAAAAACTGAAAACCTGTTAAGTTCAAATGTGATTGATATTAAAATACAACTGTGATTATGGTTTCATTTTTCCCCTTCAGTCAGAACTTGCAACTATATGCACTAGTTGCAATCATTTTGGGTGAAGGAATGTCTTAAATGTATTTGCTTAACCAGTTTAGCATGGATTAGGTTTAAATATATTAAGATTTAAATCAACGGTAAGAAAGTAATTTGATAAAGATATACCTATCAAGTCACAGAACACTGCCTGATTGATATAATGTAGAGATTGTGTTAGGATGAGTAGTAAATGAATAACACATTAAGAATAGAGGATACTGTATTTTAAATAAAAAGAAAAATAAAGAATCTGTTTTAGTAAAGGAAGTGATTTAATTAGTTCAAAAGAACATCATAATTGGTTCTACACAACTAGCTAAATACGATACACAAACATAAGAAAAACAGAGTTACATGTTACCTCTTGAGATAAGAATGATGTTAATTCCAAATGACATAATCATAAGTAATCAATATTAGATTAACAAACAAAACAGTGGTGGGCAGCGCTTAAGGTAATTTTTCAATGTTTATTTGTATCACCATCTATATTGAAAGAAAGGGAATTTTCTTGACAAAAATCAGAAAATAAACAAGTAGATTCAATAACATGTAAGCAAAAATGCATTGGATTCTATAAAAATCAGTAATCGTATTTATTAAAGATTGTATGTAAAAATCCATGTCAAACAATTTTCCCCCATTAAATATAAACAGGCTTTCATAATTATGGTACAAATACTAAATATTAATTAACCTTTTATTATAAACAAGTTTCAAATGGATTCACAGCTATATACCTTATAGAGTTTTAAGATAGCTTAAAAGCAGTAGAAACCTGATTGTTGTGAGTATAAATAGGAATACTTTTGGAAACTATTCCCTACATATTACATTCAGTTGATAAATAAAGAATTACTGTCACTAAACATCTTTTATGAATTCTGCCTATAACAGATGCTTTAATATACAATATTTTTAAAAGAACTTTTCATGTATGTAAAAGTTTATACACAATTGGCAAATACTTTTCTTGGGGATTTATTGAAATGTTTCTGCTAGATGCTAAGGACAAATAAAAATATTCATTTGCTATTAATTAAATCTATTTTTAATTTATAATCAACTTTAAGCCTTAAAACTTATTACAAAAAAATTCTTTATTTTAAACTATTTTAGGATTATTATAAAATAATTCTGTAAAGATTCAGTTAATTTTGTTATATAAAATTTTTAAATTTGAATAAACATAAAAACATCTACACTAACTGATATTAAAATTTACCTTCAAATACCAACTTTATAATTTCTAGAATCCCCCCCCCCAATATTTATGGTTCATTTTTAATTTTAGTTATCTGAAAAATGTTTAAACACTACACAATGTCCTGCTGCTACAAGTTATCTCTTTAGTTCAGAATTCCCAAATTCAAAAGTGGAAAGTTCGTACGTGACAAATATTTTTATGATGAAAATTATATTAATGTACAATTGTTTAATTTTTGATAGAGGTTCAAAATTAGATTTTACTCTATTTTTGAAAACAAATATTAATAAAATGTATTTGTAGTATTCCTTAATTTAATGTCTATCTACAAATATTATCTTCAAAATGTTTATACTATATGCTTAAACAATTTGTTCTGAAATAATATAAAATCTAACTACAGAATATATTTGTATGTGAAGCTTTTCAGTTTTCACCAGAAAACAAATTTAACCAACTAACAATGCTTTTGTGTGGAAGTTTTACATGTTTCTTAAAGAATTTATTTGCTTTAATTTTGCATTAATTGAAAATTTAGACAATTAACTAAACAAGCATATATGTTGACTCCCCATAACTACCTATATTAGATTTAGTAAATTATAAATTCACTAAAAAATAAAATAAAAACTTTAAATTAAAATTTTAATGTTTTCCCCAAATATTTCCATTTTCCAGAGAAGAATTATCTCCCCCTAAAACTTGTAGGTGTTTTCTCAAATTCAAAGATTTCAACTTTAAAACAAAATTTTAACTGAACACTACGAAAAAGTTCAAAATGAATGTTAATGTTTTTTATTAACACGATGAAGCGAATGTATTTATTGAACAAACCCTCGACATTGTTATCTGTCATATACTTGAAAAAAATTAAATAACCAAATTGAAAACATACAACTTTAAAGAAGGGGGATTACTTTTTTTGTCTAAAAAGTCAATAGAAAGCGCATAAGTTGATAACGCAAAAACTTAACTAAAAAAAAAAAAAAAAAAAAACTGAAACAATTAAAGTAGCCAAATCTTTTTAAACTTAAGTGTCCACATGGCAATAAGTTGAGATAAATCTTGAAATGACACTTAAAAGTCGAAAACAAAAACGTTTCCACATATCGACAATACGAGATTGGCTGGCTAACAAATTACAAAATACAAAAATTAAATGCAATCAGCCAAATACATCGATTTTAGCTAGTAACATCTTTATAATTAAAAAGAAAAATATACAGTATTATAAACTGACTAGTAAATAAAATCAATTTAGTCAATTTTTACACTTAAAGTTTAAAAAGCAATGAAAAGAGAAATGTCCAGTGTTTCATAAGATACAACTTCTAAGGGCTACAATCCATTTTTTTTTTTATTAGAGAAAGAGTAGGTGGTAATGAAGTAGTAAGTAGGTATGTCTGTAGCCTCACTCGGCTAACAGAAGTAGGTTATGCAGTCGGACGAACCGAACAGAAGCCGCGTATTACTATACGCTGGGGGTGAGGAAAGAGCGACAGACATATTTTGCCCGAGAAGCTGTGAAAAATGGCGGATAAAAAGGAGCCAAGCAACCATTTAGGAGGATTTAAAAGGGAGGAAGGGGGAATAATAATTTGAGCGGATAATATATAATAAAATATATATACAAATAGTTAACAGCTTACTACTCCAACAAATAAACAAACCGACATACATACGGACTTCCTGCTACACAGCATCTCTTCAATATAGTCATCAACAGAGAAAAGTATTTTAGTAGTATTTCCAATATGTTACAGTACACGCAATTGTTTGTTGCCGCCGCCACTATGTTGGAATGCAATGCTTAGTAACTAAACTAAAAAAAGTAAAAAAAAAAATTTAAAAAATGCAATACTTGAATTGAATCTCAATTCTAGCTGCTATTTGTTTTCATAACACTTGGAAAATAAACTTGCTACTCTAGCTGTATAATTCTTACAATTTTCCCCAAGCCAGGTTTTACTTTTATTTTAATAAAAAAAGTTTCATATGCAAAAAATAAACTAAAGGAATTTTTAGTAGTGGCAATGAAAAAAAGCTCACATACCTTTTAAAATTTAAGAAAAATATTTACCAATTTTTGCTTTATAAGTAAATACTTATCTCTAAATGAATCAATCTATATTGAAACACTTCTTAGCAGTTTTTTTTATTTTATTTAATTTTAAAATATCAGGGTTATCGTGCCTTTTTAGAATCAGAGGTAAGGTAAGCGTAAGAAGAAGGTACCTTAGCACTTCTAATTGAGTACCTGTCTGTGTAAGGAGGTAATATTTGCCAAGGAAACGGAAAAAAAATTAGCGAATTTATTTTTGTAATAGTAATCAAACGAAAAAATCATTTTCAGTTTTTAAACAATTCCTTAAAAATGAAAATTGATCAGTAGAATTTTTTATATATATATTATTTTTACGTGACTAACAAAAAATCGAACAACAATAGGTATTTTTAATAATGCCTTTAAAAATAATTCAGTAGGAAAAATCTTTAAACACCGATTCTCTTTTTGGTTGAAATATGATGAGGTAATCAATTTATCGCAGGACACTGACAGCCTCCCATATTTGCCACATTAATATTCATGAAATGCTTCTTTGCATATTCATTTAATGGAAATAATGAAAAAAAAAAAAAAAAAAAAAAGAAAAAGAAAAGAAAACTCATTTTAATTACGGATTTTTTTTTTTTTTTTTTAGTTCGCTGAGATTTGAAGACTGGGGTCCACCAAGTATTTATCTTTTTAAACGAAAACCATTGTAACAGCGAAAAATATTAACGTAAAGAGAGAAGGAGCAAAATGAGTGGGATTGAATTTCCATATGTACACATTTTACACGGAAAACTAATTTTAAAGCTAAAAATTACAGTAGTTCAGTTAACGAGAGGCAAGAATATAACTGCATTTTTTTAAAAACTTGTGTAAAAGATGGGGAAATGACGTCAGTCATCAGAACATTAATCAAATATACTAATATTTTACGATTACCAAATCATACACAACCCCACAAAGTAGAAAAACTAAAACAATCTCTTCGAGATTGTGGGGACTGAACATCAAAAACGAAAATGAAAACAATAAATGCTTATATATAAAAAGTATAATGATTACATATCATATTCGTGCAGAATAATAAAACAATAACACTCATGCATGCATAAAATTAAATTTAAATATCAACTGTTTTCTTTAAGTTTAAAATAACAATATAAATTGTTATTTTCAAGATATATCATCAGACCGCTTCTGCATCAATCTTACACGAATAATTTTTTAATGCAGAAAATATAAAACACGTGACTATATTATTAGTTTTTTTACTTTATTTTAAAAATTAAAAAATAAAACGTAACCTTTGTTTTGCCCTCCTTTGCTATTTTTAAAGTTAGTTTTTACTTAAAAAAAATACTAATTTAAGTGAAGATTACTATTATTAACTTTCATCTTCATTCCTGCACATCATCATCATTAGCAATATTGTTCATTGAAATGGTGTTTTGCGTATGTTAGATTAAAATTTTAAAAAATGACAAAAGGAAAATGTAAATAAGACCGGCAATGAAGATTTTTGTTTGTTTGTCTTTGGCTGCTGATTGCGTCAATTAACTCCCTTCTCCCTCTAAGGTTGGAGGGAGTGAGGAAAAGCCAAGTGGGGGTGGCCAAAGCTAAACGATATGGCAAGAAGACCTCACATAGTCAATTGAGGAGTAAAAATCTTTCTGACCGTGGCTCAAGTTCTGAACCTAGGCAAGTCTGTTGTATATTGATGCACACAAAACAATTAAATCTTAGGCAGCAATGTTCAGAATCTCACCATATTTATACGAGTACAGCCCACCCAAGATTATTTTAAAAAACTGACAAGTTTTTTTTACCTTCCAGAATTAATAGATTCGAAGAAACTTGGATCAGAGTCGATGCATTCTCATTTGAGTGGTAGCAGTATAAAAAAAAAAAAAAAAAAAAGATACCAGAAATCTTTAATAATTACGTCTTGATATTGATTCCATCAAGTTTCAGAACATGCATGCAAACCGTATGTCTCATGAAACTCCAGTTGTGCACATTGATTTAAATAAAAAACAAACAAAAAACAGACAAAAACTTCCTTCTGCTTTGTTGTGATGTACTTGCAGTTACACTTTAAAAATTTTAGTTTTTTAATAAAGAAATAAAAATTGTCTATTTTATGAATTTATTTGGTATATCTTTCTTTACTTTGATTAACAATTTATTAAATAAATTTTATTTATTTTTAATTTTAAAATAAATCCATATAAAAAAGAATAGCTTTTTTGCTTTTACAACTAAAAAGTCAATATCTTTTTTTAGTTTTTTAAGTGTTCTTTTTTAAATTTTTTTTTAATGGTTTTTGTAGAATTTGCGCTTCCAAAAAAAAAAAAAAAAGAGGGGGAAAAAATAGTTGAAAAACGGTAGAGTGTAGCTTTGTTTTTAGCTTCGTTCTTTTCGATTTGGCTTAAAACTGCTACTTCTTCTTAATCGATTTAAAAAAAAAAAAAAAAGAATAAAGTACTTCCACTCTCAGCTAGAGAGTATATTGTCGCCCCTGGTTGGTTTTTAATTTAAATTAAAAACTTAAAGGCAGAACAATAATAAAAGCAACATCTAATTGCATAACAAATCAAGTAAAACCTTTAACTGTCAAAAAGATGTTGATTAATAGTAAAATCTGGTAATTACTAATAAAATAAGGAAATTGTTTAGAAGGAATGCTTAGGGTTTTTAAACACTAACTCTGTATTTCACTCACTAGTTAAAAGATAAGCGACCCGCGAGAACTAAAAACTGCAGAAATTCACAGGTTTTACCAACATTACTAAAAACTTAAAAAGATCAAGTGAACTTCTACCTTTCATAAATTACAAATTAAGAAAGACGAAGCCGGAATCGAATCTGAAACGCCAAAAACCAAGAATAAAAACGTCAGAATATTCACTTACCCACAACTGTGTGTGTTTACTTCAGGCAGGAGGACATTTCGCGCGTAGGATTCATTGCCCGGATGTTGGCAAGGTCGAGGTCGCGACAACGATGGTGGCGGTTGCTCCTGCTGCTGCTTCTGCTGGCGGCGAGATTGACGTGTGCTAGAGAGGAGATATTTTGTTTGTTGAATTTGATTTTCCTTTCTATTTCTGTACACAAAAATGAATATGTTGCCTTCATTTACCTACTTTTATTAGCAACAAATTTGTTATTTTCTCATAGTCTTTATGATTTAATGCTAACATTACAGAGGAACTATCATTGATCATTATTTTTTTTGTCATCAGAACTGTGACAAGCAAATTGTCACTTGATTTGGAGGTTAGAAAATAAATAAAAAAATAGTTATTGCTTAAAGAGTGTATTTTCATTTTTTGTATGCATTTCCAAGGTATCTTACTGGAAACCGATCAAATGTTGTTTTCTTTCAATAAGTTATATAATCTTATTGTACTTAACTTATTTGTATATAAAATTAACGGCGGTGGTAATTAGTCATTATTATTGCGATTAAAAATGTAGTAAGTAAAATAGTAAATTATGGTAAAATTTAGTTAGTACTTCAATTTATTTACATTTATATATTTTTTTTTTTTTTGTAAAGGTGAGTGTCAGTTTCATTCACTGTAGAGGACTATGTGTACTAAAAAACAATCAGCCTTTATTTGAAATGTCCATAGAAACGGACATGTGTCAGATATATAGAAAGTTCATAATTTTTTTTAGTAAAAATGTCACTCATTTTACAGAAGAAAAGGAAATAGAGACTTAAAGAAGTTTAGCCTATACTTTCAGTTGTCATTGAGTTTATAGTCACTTCGCTTCTCTCCGGGGAGAAGAATTTACTTGGTGTAGATTTGTGTAGACATTTAGCATTTTTTTAGTTGACTGACTACAACCTGTTGCAAAATCAGGTCTTTATCTGTTTTCAGAAGATACTAACTAAAATGATTTTAAGTTTACTCAAACCAACAGTGATTGGTTGAAAATTCTCTTTTTATACCTTGTGATCTGTTTTCTACTATGTCTTCCCTTTTCTCCATCTAATTATAAATTTTACTTTTGGTAGCTTTTTTCAGGAGCCTGCCATTTTGATATATATTATTCTCTTTTTGTGTAGCTTTTTGACATATCTCTGAAATTTTTTAGAATCTTTTAGATGAAGAATTATCATTATTATATATTTAATTATTTAGTTCAACATGCTTATCTTGATTTTTAAGCTCACATCATTTTGAACAGCAGCCTTCTTCATGTGTCTGTTGTAGTGTTATTATTACTGTATAGTGGAATTTATGAGTGCCTTAACTTATGGACTACAGGCATTTCCCTCACAGGATTTTTCAAAACAAACATGGCTTAATGTTATAGTGCACATTGGTTAAAAAAAACATATCTGGTTTCCTAGCAGTTATGAGTTCAATCCCTGGTAATGTTAAAACATCATATACTCTGGTTCAACACAAAAGTGAATAAAACTAGTGAGTATTGACTAATGAGCAATCTACCCTCAAAACTGAACAAAAGGTTTAATTCAAATTTCAAGAAGGATAACAAGTAAAATGTCAGATGCAAAAGATGACTGAAGGGTACAATGGCTAAAAGATTGTGGGTATAACAGCCAAATTGAGCATGCTGGTCTGAATAATAAAGCATATGATAATGTAAGCTATTTTAATTATTCAATTTTGAACATTACTACATAAATCAAAAGAAACTCTAAGTTAATAAATGCATTATAGTGGGAAATTGAGTTTTAAAATTGTTGTAATCTATGAATATACAGTGCAACCTTGGTTTTTGAATGTCTCATATGTTGAATAAATTAGTTTTCAAACAGTATATTCAAGATGTTTTCATCTCGAATATTCTGATACCTTGGTTATCAAACAAAATTTTGGTTCTCGAACAACATTGCTGAACCAAGCCAAACCGAGTTAACCCGAATACAATCATTTCTTAGTTGACCGTCATGTTGTATACTTTCGTGTCTTGTGCTTTTCTTTTCCAATTTTATTGTACTGTGCCTTTTTTTCTCTTTATTAGTCCTCAGTCATGGCCCCAAAGAAAGCTAGCAGTAAAGGAAAAAGAAAAGTTAAGAGAAAAACAATTGTTGATGATATTGTCTCTATGATGAAGATATTGTATCTTCCTATTGAATTTCATATGGCAAAATAAACAATCTATACTATTCTTGTAAATAAAGAGATGATCATGTCTTTCCTTCCCTTTTCCAAACAATACCATCTCTTTCCTTCTCCTTCCACTTACGCTATCAACTCTCCAACATGCAGGTATGGTAAAATTAAAGTGTTTGTCTATATTTTATCTGTTTAGTATTTTTTTTCTTAGATTTAATGATTTTCATCAGTTTTATGCATTATATGATTTTCATTAGTTTTGTGTATAAACTCGTGCACAAAGTACTGTTGTTAAAGTTTAAATAAGCAATCATCTTGGTACCAGAAATGGATTAATCCATTTTACATTTGATTCCTATTAGAAAAACAGTTTTGGTTATACAAACATTTCTGGTTATGAACAGGCTTTAGGAGTGAATTAAATTCATGAACCAAGGTTCCACTGTATCAAAAATTCATTGTTCTAGATTCTATTTTGGTAATTGAGAAAAATATGTATGATTCTAAAAAGGACTTCATGTAACAGGTTTAAACTTTACAGTTTAAAATTTATAAAAATACAGGAAGAGTACTATAAAGAAAAATATGATTGAATAAAAAATCAAATTTAATGTAACAAAAATATATGATCTTTGAAAATTTAATTTGAAGTGTGTAGATGATGTAAAATTTGGAATTAAATGTTAAGTGTTAAAGAGTTTTGAGGCTGTAGTTAGTCTTTGCTTGTCTAAAATGAGAATATTTTACATGGAAGAAAAACTTAGGTGTTTTACTGTTATAAATAATAGGTGTGATGTTCTGATGTTTGATAGAGCTTGCTTATAAATTATGTTGCTGTCATGTGTAGGAATATTATTATAAATAAAATATCAAATAATAATACTAATGAAAATTATAAATAAAATAATATAAAGCAATAACATAAAAATGTTGTATAAAATAAATTAAATAAAAATCACAAAGTAATAAAAATACTCCCAGCATGCAACAAAAACTGTTCCTACCAGAAATACGGACATCCTGCCAAAAGATGTTAAATTCAATTTCTTCACCACGAACCTTGGTATAGGTAGCACATGTCCAACTTCTCTCTGTGATATAGCTTGTAATACTACGGAATAAATTCTCCCTTTTATCACATGTACCATAAAACAATTGTAACCTAAAAAATACACACACTAATACACACAAAAAATATACATAAATTGTATGAAATTAACATACAGTTTGCTATGTTTTTCCTGTTATTTGTGTATGTTTTATTTCCTGTTATGTATACTTTTATCTCTGTGAACACAAGGCTAATTTCTGTTGCTATGAGGTGAATGAATGTCTATAACATTAATGCGACCACCAAAGTGCATAATAAAAACAACCTATTCATCCACATCATTTGTTGACTTCTGACATGTATAAAAAAGCAACTACATCATTCATTTTGGTGACCAATGTTCAAAAAAAACATACTACTCTGCACAGCATTTTCATGATACCTGACATTCAAAAACCTTCTTGTTTACCACATCATTTGGTGTCCAACGGCATACAAAAAAGAAAAAGAAAACATCTTATTCACCACACTATTTAAAAAAAAAAATGACTCAAGAAGAAACCATAACTCATGGTGATATAAAAAACAACTATCGTCCACACACGGCTGATAACCAATGCATCTGCCCATAAAACCAAGCAAAGAAGCAAAAACAAGTCAGCATTTCTCTTTTTATGAACATTTTTTTATTTGACATGAAATGAGACAACATAGTTTCCGCTAACATTCCGGAACTTATGAAAATACCTTCAAATAGTTAGTTTGTAAAATGTGAAATGTTTGCCAATCTGTATAACCTTATACCACATCCAAACAAACAAAATAATAGAGCACCATCATAATAAAACAACTATAATGTCTAAAAAAAAAAAAAATGGACTGGATAAACACCCTACAAATTAAAATGTGAAATGTATCTATCACTGACCATGAATAGAACCTAACAGTTCTACCACAACCAAAAATAAAATAAAAAACATTAAGCAATTTTCTGAATGATGACTAAGTTAAACATATCACTCCTTTATAAAGGATCGTTACATCCAGCTAAGCAATCCTCTGTACTCTGGACACTATACCAGACATGAAAAGACCTAATAAAAGAAAATTCCTCAAAAAACAAAAAACATCTCACAGTCGTTACTGAGAGATAAAAAAAAAAAGTGACACCACAAAATGATCGCAAGAAACATAAAAAAAATTACCTGCTGAACAAACTGAAAAAAATGCTGAACACTCTTTAAAACAACTACCTCAACAAATACAACCATAAAAAAAAAAACAAGACTACACACCCTGGGAGGAGAGTTCATTTAAAAAAATAGCAAAAAAAAAAAGCAATGACTATTTTATTTTAAATAGGCATCCATCACTACTGATTATCTTCAGTAATTTGGTGGGGATGTGATATAGGAATATTATTATTATAAATATAAAATAAAATATAAAATAATAATAATAAAAATTATAAATTAAATGAAATAAAACAATAATATAAAAATGTTGTATAAAATAGATAAAAATTAAAAATAATAAAAATACTCCCAGCATGCAACAAAAATTCTTTTCAAGCTGTCTTTTAAAACTGTTTTATTTAATGAAAACATTTTACATCTAATTGTGACTTATACTTGATGTTGCTTCTCAT
This sequence comes from Acanthosepion lycidas, assembly GCA_963932145.1. Classification (NCBI taxonomy): domain Eukaryota; kingdom Metazoa; phylum Mollusca; class Cephalopoda; order Sepiida; family Sepiidae; genus Acanthosepion; species Acanthosepion lycidas. Next base: position 1,556,828 of record OZ010593.1, on the reverse strand, counting down.
CAATATGGCTTATATTTCTCTTTCTATTTATGAAGACACATTTGTTTTTAAGCCTAATTATAACAATTCTATTTTGTAGTGAAAAAACTACAACCAACATTTTCCAGGCATTAAATTGTCTAAATTCACATTAAATTGTCCTAAATTCACATTAAATTGTCTAAATTCACATTAAATTGTCTAAATTCACATTAAATTGTCCTAAATTCACATTAAATTGTCCTAAATTCACATTAAATTGTTTAAATTCACATCAAATTGTCCTAAATTCACGACCATTTTCCATGATGCATGATCTTCATATATTTGATTTTATATTTTCTTACATTTTATTCTTGTTCTTTCTTTTATTTAACACCTTAAAATCATGAATATTTTTAAAAAAATCAACAATGCAACCATTTACTGATTTAAAATACATATCTCCATCCAAGATTAGTCCGAGTTAACAAGTATTAGACTGATCATTAAAAGGAAAAAGACATTTACTTTGAGAAATGATTTTTTTAATGTTTCCGATTAGAACAAAATAACTTTCAGTTGTTAGTCATTTTCTCTAAATAGTTTCTCTTGTAAGTATAACTAATTGCTGAATATTAATTGAAGAAGATTGCAAAGAATAAAACTTCACTTTTTATTCTCAGACTGTTAGAGGTATTTATCAAGCCTAGCTTAGTCTGGTACAAGGCTACAAGAGTAGAGCACCAAGTAATAATTGAACTCGCTCCAGTCTTAATGATCTGCTAACCATTGTTTGATGCCGAGTCACTTTTCAGTTTGTTATTTACTCAACTGAGGGTTAAAGAATGTGAAAAAAACATTATTAAGGAGAGAGGCCAATAAAAGAAAAGAAATTAACAAGACAGAAGATGATGATTGACCTTGCATTTAAAATTTTGAACATTAAATTTGATTGAAAAGCAAGAAGCTGGAAGAAATTTCTACAAGCAAGAAGAGAAAAAACAGTTAGCATAGAACTTATGGTTCATATATTTATTTATATAATTATGTACAACTGTAGATAAACAAATTGTAGTGAAATAATTTATTTGTTTAATATTATTTAATCTAATTTTATAAAAATAAGAGCCAAAAAATGCTAAGTAAGCTACTAATTATGAAAGGTTTAATGTTTTAGTGTTTATTTATATTTTTACAGGAATATTATAAAATGATTTATGTAAAATAATTTTGCTTATATAAAAAATACATTATTTGTTATGTAATCAGTTTAGGGTGCATCTTAGAAGTTATAAGCAAATGGTTTATTACTTGAAAATAGAGTATTTTGTCTGAGTTGAAATTTTCTCTCTTTTGAGAGAACAGTAAGAAGTCAAATCCATTTTTTAACTTTGCTGAAAATGCAGACCTCTCAGTTATTAGTCTTCTACTCTACTTCAACAATAAAAAGTATTGTTATTATTAGTTGTAACATAATTTTCTCTTTACTTCAGTTCAATAAGAACTTATAAGAAGGTTTTTTGTAAAATTTTCAAGAAATATTGAAAAATCTTAGTAGAATAATTCAGTGTAAAGTTATTCTGCTACTGTTCCCCAAGAAATGATTGGGAAAATATTATTGACATAATATTTGATTAAAAACGAAACTATGGAAATATTAAGGTGAAATATGCTATAACCAAAACTTTTGAAATTTTCCTCGAGTAATTTCTATAAATTTAATGAAATATATTATACATTACTTCCTTCAGACCAGTTTTCTCATCTTTGTTGTTTTTATCACAAACATTTGGCAGCTATGCATTGTAGCCTTCGTCAATGTTTGTCACTTTGGGTGACATTCTGAGAATGTCAAACATAGCACTTTATTTAAACTATGAGGTATGAAGTTCTCATTGCACTACCTGTCATGTCTGGTATTCTTTCTAGGGAATTTCTAAAATCATAACAATCAATTCTTCATCATGCTGATCCTCTTCCTGATGGGATATATTTAGGCACTACTTGACCCAGAGATTGAACTTGTACAACATTTTTGTTATAATGAGCATTTGGTTACAAAGGAAAGGAACAAACAAGGATTAAATTTTCAACAGTGTGTGTCAATAGAGCCAGCATTTGTCTGATTTATTAGGTTAGTTGGTCAAGGATACAGTTCATGGTCAGAGGATAGGTCTGAAGCAGATTAGTTGTTGGTGGGTTTGACGTGCATTTTCTTTAAGGTTGAAATCAACATCTGGGAGGTGTTTGACAGGCTGGCAGTCATGTAATGCCGAGATGTTGAAGCCAAACTGTCTGGTAAGTTGGGTTGGTTGGTTGATTGATTGATTGAGGTTATGGTCTTGAGTTGATTCATGGTAAGGTGTGTTGGCTGCTGAAGTTACAAGGGTGATGACAAGGGATTAGGTGTAGATAGTAAATGTTGATTGAGAAGAAGGTCTCTGTTGGATTGTGGTCAAATTGGAGATCAATGAACAGGGTCACAGTGGTGATGATGAGGGAGGCCTGGAGTGGATAGTGAAGGTTGATTGAGCAGAATGTCTCTGTTGGATTCTGGTATCAAAGAGATGGGGTCATGGTGGTGATAATGAGAGAGGTCTGGAGTGGATAGTGGCATTTGATCAAGCAGAATGTCTTTGTTGGAAATCACGGTAGTGTCGGAACGGCCTGTCGATCACATTTTGTGTATGAAGAGTTGGATGGGATTAGTGAAACTTGGATGAGATCACAGTGGCTTATGAGAGAAGGCAATCATGGCGGTGATGGTGACAGCATGCTTGCATGTCAGCAAGTGACCTTTTGGTCAGCAGCTGTGTGGGTTGTTACAAGGGGCTTTCTTTTAAGCAAATCTGGTAGTCACTAGGGTCATTTTTTTTTTCTAGCAGGAATTTTCATGATTGGCTATTGTATTATTTTTATTGTTGGAATTTGTTTTGTGGACCGGATCTGATTCTTGGAGCCTATGCACAGAAAACAACTTATTTATCTTGTGTTTTGCTTTCTTGGCACTCACATCTGGCTGACATGTAGTTCAAATCAAAAAGTGATCTAATTTCAGCAGAGCATAACATTTGTAATGGATTAATTGGAGAGAAAATGGCAAGTCTGTTGGGTAGTGGTAGTTATTGCAAAAGAAGGATGAACCATTAAGAAGAGAAGAGAAGCTATTGGAAATGTTGTACATGAACAGAGATCACTAACAATGAATACAGATATTTAAGTAAGTGCTGCAAAAACATTGTATAATCTCCCAAAAATGCACAGATATTTTACTTTAGCCTCTTGCTAAAGTTCATAATATCACTTTGTGAATAGATTTCTGGCAGATGTATTTCAGTCTATTGACAAGATTTTATTCTCTCTAAAGAACATAGTCTTCTTTGTGGAAATAATTAAAAATGATCCCAGTTAGCTCAGATAGCTGACTTTTACATCTTCATCAATGTTCATGAAGGTCTCAACAGATGACGTTCTATCAGAGGATTTACAGGTCACTATTGAAAAGTAGTTTCAGATATTTTAGTTAAATGTCTACTAAAAGAAAACATAATGAAAAGCTCTGGCTATAACATTCCAGGCAATTGTAGCTGGGAAAACAAAGGTAAGTCTAGACACTCACTAAAAATATAACTTGGAAAAAAAACTGTAATTCAGACAGAGACTTTGAAATCAGAGTGGAAAGGATGTGTGCTAAAACTAAGTCAAAATGGTCGGCATTTAACAATATTGAAGAATAAAAAGATTTGAAAACAGCATACTGGGTAGGTTCAGATCATCCAATCAGTGGCTCAAACAGACATGTGGTCACCATATGTATACCATTAATTAAGAAGGAACAGGCATTTGATTTAAATCTCAAAAAGTAACTGAATTTTTTATGGGGGCTGACCTAGTAAATAAATGTGTCAGTAAAGTTTGTCTGGTTCATTTGAAATTCAATCTCCAAAAAGAAATACACTGATTTAGGAGAGAGACAAATTGGCATCAAGGAAAAATTGTTGGTTACAAGTTCTTAAATTCCCCAGAAGGAAACCAGATATGACAGAGAAATGTGGATCAAATATAGGTTCAATTTGACATTCCCAGAAAGTTACCAATTTCAAGGGGAGCAGGAAATACAGTGGCTGAAATGAAAATTGGAAAAAAATGAGAAAATTTATCCACATAAACCACTGTCTAATAATAGCAAAAATATATCAGTAACATTTCAGAAATTTAGGATATAATCATATACAGTTAATTTTCTATTAAAGGCTTAAATGATGAAATTATTCACTACAAAATCTTTAACTTAGATGCTTATTTTGGTTTGGGATTTCTAAGGACAAATATTTTTAGTATTTGCTGACTTATCTAATGATAAAAAAATAGTCAGGAAATGTAACAATATGTGTTTATTTTTAATTTAAACTATAAAATCAAAAGTTACTCACCATGGTTGGGCATAAATTATTCAGACTATGTAAGCATCATAAATGGAAAATAAAGTAAGGTTTACGATTTAATAATCATATAGAAATGTGTCTCCTGATTTATCTGAAGTTAAGCCTGATAAGAGAAAATTTAGTCATTTTAATCATTTACAGATATTAATATGCATTTTCTGTAATATTTTAAAGTACTTTAGAGATTTTAAAATACAATGCATTTGTAAGATTATATTATACATTGGGAACAAAAGGTTTTCATGATTAGCATTTAAATATAACTTTTTGTAAGATTTTTTGTTTTCTTATCAATTTCAACTTAACAAAAGAAAAAGAAGACATGGATGTTTATTTTCTTATGTAGAAATCATCAGAAATAACAATTGAATTACCATAGCTTCAATTCTGTGATTAACTTTCTGGCTGATAACTTATAAATAAACTGATAAATTAATTTATAAATTAATTAGAATAAAGAGATTGAACTTAGGAGATGTGTTCATCAATTTAACAGTGATTATTTAAATGGTTTTTCTTTTTCATTCAAGGAAAACTATGGAACAAATGTCTCAACTTTGATTTCTAGATACTAGAATGTAGAATTGAAGAAATAATGTATTTGTGTTAATAAAGTTGAATGTAAAATTTCATGAATCCTTTGTATTTGTCTAACTTGTATAGGATACAAATCCTATATCATTCCAACAAATGACTAAAAAAACACAAAGTAGATTTGCACACCCGCAAAATCGGGTCAAAACGATTAAAAACAGATTTCGCAATAAAGTGTGAAATTAATTTTCTGACCAATGGAAGGAGGTGATTTGCTAAACCAAAAAAAAGATAACGAGCCAGTGTGAAAAAAAAGTCAACAATAAATACAGAGTTTCAAGTCAGTCGCCAGTCAGAAGGGCACAGAGATCATAGAAGACTGACAGTAAATTCCATCACTGACTGAACCCTAAGAGCTGAAAGTGGATTAGGCAAGGAAAACAACAACAACAAAAAATTTACAACTGACTCCAAAACAATTCATAAGTACATTTTCCTTTTCTCTTTTATTCCTCATCCACACTCTCTTTTTCAACTTAAATTAATCACCCCTTTCTCCTTTACACCTATACAAAAAACAAAAGGAACAGACATTACTCTGCTACTCTGTTGAAAGAGCGAACACAGACATTTTTATCAAAATCACATTTTGCTTAAACTAACTAAAACATTAATCTTTTTTACCCTATTCACAAGATAATAAATATACAATGTTCTATTTTCTACAAACGTTCCTTATCATGTTGTTTCTTCTTGACATTTGCATTGTATTTTGTGGGCAGGATATCTCGTATTAAATTCTACTTTAATCCGGGTACGCTGAACCCACACTTGTTACAGATTATGTGAAAAGTAGATCTTTATTTAAAGGTAATTGACAAAATGAAACAATCAGATTCACTAAGAAAAATACCTCTTTACCAGTATATCTATTAACTGTAAACCTCTCTTTCAACACTATTGTTTCTCTCTCCATATGCGTGTGTGTGTGTATACAAATATGCACATTCAAATAGATTTTAGTATTTATAGATTAATTACCAATGACATCTTCCATTGTGTGAGTCAAGTTTTTCCTTAACACTACTATGTTATGTAGTCGTTTCTTTCAGAGATTTTTACATGCCATAAAGCAGTATTAGTGAAGTTGTAATAAAATAGGATCATAGGTTTAAACCAATGATTCCAAATGTGGGATGCTCACACCATGTAAGGGCAATTTTGAATTTCAATAAGACAAGCAAAATTAAGTGGCTGAGAACTAATTCTAAAAATCTTTGGCTGCATTTAGTTATTTTTGTTTAATTCCCAAAATTTATTTTTCTACAAATACTATGATAATGATAGATGTAATAATAGAATATAATAAAATGTTTAAATGTATATAGAATATCTATATTGCTGTTTTCACAGTATGACTCTCCTCCAGTTTACCATTGTTTATATTATGAAACCAACAGCCATCTTTGTCTTTAGATCTTTAATCCAGAAGTACTTGTGAAAAAGTTTGGTTAAAATAGACATCCACTACCATTTTTCTAAGGGTGGGGAAGCAAAAAGATACATTTACGTGGTAACACTGTTACACAATATCATCAGCATTTAGTTTATTACAATATAGTATTTCCTATTAATATAACTTCTATTGTTGCCTATTATAGGGTTCTAAATTTCAAACCCACTCATTCTAGTTCTGATCCAAGAAAGAGAACACAATAAATGTTTCCACCTCCTTTTCCATCCCTGCTTGATGGTAACCAATATGTTAAATAATAGTTTAGCAGACTATTATTTTTAGGGGGAAGTGTATCTCTGCTCTGACTTCCTCAGGTTGACCTTAGGGGTCAGATACAAGACAAAATAAGGAAGTTGATTTTGATTGGCTGAACTAGTGTGGGAATGTAAGCTAGAGAAAGGTTTTTCAGAGAGTTAGTTTTTACATGTCAAGCAATGTAGACATGTTGACATTTGTGCCTAAAACTGCTCCCCAGTGGAGGGAGAGCGCAGTCCCACTGGCTAGTTAGAAGATGCATATGTCAATGTTAATAAAATAGTTAAGTAAAATTCCCTGTGTTGAAGTTCTTTTATCTCTGAATCAAAACAATTAGTGATCACTGGCTGGGAGAAAATGAGTGTGAGAAGAATGCAACTTTATTATTGAATTGAATATGTTTCCCAAGACCAACCCCACCAAGGGGTTATACAGCATTGTATTAATTGGCACAGTGACCAAGACCTCCCAGCATTGGGGGTGGAGGGATGATCTATGCAGCAAATGTACCAAGAATCATTTACATTGTTAAATGTAAAATTTCTATATTGCTATTTTCACACCATTAGTTTTCTCCAATCTCTCATCATTTATGAAACCAAAAATCTCGCTTGCCTAGAACTCTCATTGGAAAAATGTGTAAAGAATCGTTTGTTGAATGTACTAAGCAAACATTACATTTTCTCTTGTCAAGATGACTGCCTTAATTTCTTCATTTGCTAAAATCATAGAGAAAACTATACAATATATTTGCGCATACATTTTATTTACTTTACTAAATTTAACTACAGTTTTTTTTCTGAACAAATATTTATCGACTTAAGATGAGTTATATTAATAAAAATAGAATTGTTTCCATTATTCAAAGAAGTTCTAATATTTGCCTTTTTACCTTCTGTGCTTGATGAAATGTTACAATTTAGTCAAAGACGTCAACATGGTTGCCTGAAGGCAATTTGAAATGAAAACTTAAAAATCATATCAATGAATTGGAACAATTTGACTCACTAAAAATGAAGTTTAAAAATAGATCAATAATCAATTCATTATTTTCTGGCACTAATAATCATACTTTTGAGGCAAGTTATGAAATTTCTCTACTTCTAGCAAAGAAACCTATCCTGAGAAAGGATTTAATTAAGTAAACAATTTCAGTTTTTCACTAAACAGTTCTGGAGAAAATTCACTGAAACAGTTTGCAGCAGAAGAGATGAATATAAATGTTGCAAAAAAGCTTATTGTAAAGTTAAAATTAAAGAAATTTATAATGAATATACTGACTGTAAGAGACTGTGAGGTTAATCTGAATGCTCTATATGAGATATATTGACCATTAAGATCTTTCTAAGAATATGTTGTCCTTTGAATCATTATAAAAGCACCATTACTGCCAGGGATATATATATATATATATAAGAAGATTAAGAAATTTTGGGATGAAAATAAAATCCCAATCAAAAACGTTGTAGCATGTGCTGCAGATAAGAAAGAAAAATGGTTGTTGAAAATTAATATAGGTGAGCTAATTGTGGGGTTTGATTTGGGCCTTGTTAGGACTATCCTGTTGTGGATGTGTGATGATAGTTGGTGTGGGATGTGTGTTGGAGATGAATAGAAGGTTTGAATTAAGGCTTAAAATTGTGTGTGTTCAATAATCTTCCATCCACAACAATTAATACAAGATAGAGAATAAAGATTCATAAACATCTTGTTTCAAAACGTAACAATTGAATTTATTAATATTTGGTATACATGCATGAATACTGAGTGAAAAGGTTAGACAGAGTTGTGTCTCTTAGATTAGGTAAATATTTGTACCTAAGTTCATAAAGTGAAAGTAATTATTAAACTGTAGTTTAGAAGAATAAAGTTTCTTTAGCATGTTTGGGATTGTGTATTGTACAAGTTGGTAAAAGTTCAGAAGAGATTTCAGAGTTCGTACTTGCGTGAATGTTGGTAATGGTCTTTAATGGCTGACCGCAAAGGCTAAGACAAGAGTTCTTGAAGATTACATCTTGGTAGCAAGTAATGAGATACAAGAGAGAGAAATGAAAAGAAACACGAGGGAGCTTACACATGTTCTGTTTTTATAATTTTGTTGTACCACATGGGAGGCTCAAATGGAGAACGCGGGAAAACAGATTTGTCACGTCCAGGACATCTGATTGGTCGGAACTGACTAATCAGTGAGCTAGATTGAGGGTGATTAACCAATGAATGCTTGTTATATATTTGTAAGATGGTAATGGTGAAAATTACAACAGGAATAGTGCATTTCCTAGCAGGAGTTAACTGGCTTGTTGTGGAAGATTCCACAATCCCACTATAAGAGATGTATGAATGAGTAAATAAAACACAATAAACTGCATCTTAAGAACAATCAAGTCTGGAGTATAGCAATAATAATTTATATAGACATTAATAAGTAGTTTCATATTGTACAAAAACAGTAATAATGTTCATATATGATACAAGGTTGGTATTTAAGTAAGATTAAATAAAATATTTTTTTTTATAATTGAATGAATACAAGAATTTGTAAAAGTGCTTAAGTATTTTTGAGAGATGCTAGTTTCATTTGGTAATATGTCCTGTGAATAAGAAAAAGGAAGTAGAATGTATGAGAGATGCAAAGGTGGGTAAAAATGATGAGGAAGGTGTGAGGAGTGGTAGTGGTTGTTGAAGCTGAGATGACTTTGATGTATCCGCTCACAGTTATAAGTGTTTGTCTGTGTGTTTGTCTCCTGCTGGAATCTCTCCCTTTTTTCTTTTAGTCAGGGATTTATTTATATTGTTAGCAAAGTTGAAAGCAACTCCAATTAAGTTGCTGATTATTTCAGGTGTGCTCATTTCTTATTGGTCAACATATATTTATTTAGGATTGTAATTTAATCAACTTCAACCAGAAGTTATATGCAAAGCCCAAAATATGTTATTATGTTTTAAGCTATGAAAGAGGTAACTTCTTCTTTCTACTCTTAGTGTCACTACAATCCAGAAATGCTGCTTGTGTATTATTTTATTTTCAGAGATAATTTAAGTGGCAAATAATTTCAACAATTTTAAATGATATATTAAAGGTAGAAATGAAATTGTATCAACACGATGAAATATCATGTTAAATATATGAGGATCAAAATGCAGATCCAATAAGTGGATTACTTCAAAGTGAAATAAGATGGTTGCCAAAGGTTAACTGCTTAAAAATGTTCCATAAAACTATTTGATGTTCTGAGCAAATTTATAAATGATAGACCTTAAAAGAAGTGCTGAGTAACAATTGATGATAATGCTTTAGTGAATTACCTAGCTGTAATTTTTTTTAACAATTCAATATATTAAATAATTAACAATTCAATATATTAACTTTAAAATAATTAACTTCAAGCAGCAAATATGACTCTTCTTCATTGAATAAACAAGATATTTAACTTTATAACCTTATTGGAATTATGTCAGAAAACTATTTCTTTAAGACTGTTTACTCAATTCTATTGAAAAGTATTGCAGTATGTGTTCTCTCATATTTTTAGTGTGAGTTAACATATACTGCAATGCTTGTCATTTTGAGTCATTTGCATATACTGGTTCATGCATTAAATCATATATTTTTTATTTTAAAAGAAATGTTTTTTCTATCTTGGTTAATGCAGCCATTTGTAGGGGACTTAACTTAAGTAGACATTCAGCTTCAAGTAGAAATACAGAATTTAGACAATTTTTAAACTAAAAAAACTAAGAAGTGATTTTGGAATTAGACAAAATCCAAGTATCTGATTTCAACTAGTTTTTGGTTTGGTTAAAATTCCTATCACCATATTTGCTTGAAATGTGTTTTAAGTAATATGATAAAAAAGAAAGGAGCCAATGATGTCATAAAACAAGGAAGCTTACAAAATTACAGCCTTAAAATCAAGATCCTTTTGTTTTATACATCAAGCTCAGAAGTATCATTAGATAACCAGATATGACAATTTACATTTTTTATATTTCATGATGTCATTGTAAATTTAAAGTGTTATTAATATAGCATGTCATATTTAATTAGAGAATCTGAATTTTCCTTAAAAAAATTTTCTGCTGTTGAAACTATTTTTCATTGACTTAATTTCTTTTCTCTTTGATTTAAAACTCATTTTGGTAAGTTTTTCTTAATTTAACATTAGATAATCATCACTTTTCAACACTAGATTTGTTTTATTATTTTCAGGGTGAATTTAGCAAAAATAATATTTGGTTGATGAACCAAAATTTAATTATAGCTATGTGAAAACAGCAGAGTTGGCCATTCTGCCACATTATATATAAATAAAAACTTTTCTTTTTACTAGTAAGTAGGGCAGTTAATTACTTTCTTTTAGCTATCAAGGTCGATCATGGAGTAAAAAATGTTAAAAATTACTGGTTTAAAAATTTTATTAGTAGTTTATGTCATATACTGCATGTAATTATAATTTATAATTAATAAATTTAAAAAAATATGCTATTAAAATAAATCATCAGTACTTACCTCCCTTTAAACTCAAGCTGAAATCTAAAGGCAGAGTTCATTACCACTTTCAGGGCAGAAATTGGTTTTATTTGAATATCTAGGCAGTTTAATTATAAGAAAAAAACATCAACGAAACCTTGCTTATTTATAAAAATCACAAAAACTAGATTGGAAATGAATATTAAAAAACTGTTAATAAAGATTAATAAGAAAATTAGTTGGGCAAGATAAAATATATCTACTAGTAAATGATAAAACCTCTTTTATTTGATATTACAATTTTATGTAATATTTTTTCCCTGGCAGAGAATCAACTTTATCTATATTTAATTTTCATATTTTTAAACAAACACAAAATTGGAAATACAAAGTTATTGAAAAGCAGTATGACCCCACCATGATAACCAAATGTTGAAACCATCTGACACTGAATATAAAGGCTCCAAAAATACACCACTGATGTCCTTTGGGACAGTGACATAGTGGATACAAGAGTTGATTAAACATGTTACTGTCATCTAATGGTTATGTTCAGTCCCTAAATTATAAGTTCATAATATCAATAATCAATAGATATACCATGTTAGTTAAACAATGGACACCTGAAGATGGCCAAAGTGTACTTGTCTGAAATACTATGTCAATAATAACACATATAATAACTAAGAGATAACAGTAGTTTGAAATAATCAAAGTATATTTACAAAATTTGAGTTTTGTATATTGTTATATTGAGTATGTGGTTGCAAAGGAAAGGAACAAACAAGGATTAAGATTTCAACAAAACATGTATTTGGTCAAAATTCAGAATATGTACATAGTTGTATGAAAGGTGATAAAAATTGTTCATATGTGGTTCCTTAGTTGTCATTGGTAAAGAAAGCAATTAGGTGTAAGGGTGTTATTGGTAAGGCCAGAAGTTGACCAATTTGTTAGGTTGGTTGGCTGAGGTTATTGATGGGGTTGATATACACCTTTCTTCAGGGATAAAATTGAAACTGGTGTGATGTTTGATGGGTTGGTGGTTGTGTGATGAGACCAAGGTATTGAAGCCGAACTGCCTGGTAAGGTGTGTTGGCAGGGATTGATGTAGGTCATGATGGTGGCCTGGAGTGGATAGTGAAAGTTGATCAAGTGGACTGTTTCTGTTGAATTCTAGTTGAGTTGGAGGTCAGCGAAGCAGGATCATTGTGATGATGATGAGGAGTGGATAGTGAAACTATGAATCTGGGTCATGGTGGTGAGTTGATTTGTGGTACCACCTGGTCAGGTGTGTTGGCAGGTTGTTTGCTGAGGTTACAGTGGTGGTTGTGAGGGGGGTCCAGAGTGATTATCAAATCTATGAATCTGATACAGAAGATGCAAGTGTGAAAAGACAGGAGAAGTGATGAATCTGACATGGTTGATGCAAAAGATGCGAGTATGAATAGCCAGGAGAAGTCACTAATTTACCGATACAGACAATGTAAGTATGATGGGTTGGGAGAAGTCACAAATCTGACTTTGCCAATATATAGAATGCATTGGCAGGTTGAACCTTGATTGAGCAGAAATTCTCTGCTACATTTAGCTTGAATGAGATTTAATGAATTGGGGTCATAGTAGTAATGATGAAAGAGACCTGGAGCTGGATAGTGTTGAGGTGTTAGAAATCACAGTGACGGTGTCGGGAACCTGTCAGTGTCAAAGGTGGACTGTCAACTGCATTCCGTGTGAGTCAAATTGAGTGATATTGGGTGAGATCATGGTGGTGATGAGAGAGAGGCAATTATGGTGGTGATGATGGCAGCATGCCCATATGTTGAAAAGTTGCCTTTCGACTTGCAACTGTAAGGGCTTTCTTTTAAGCAAATCTGGTGATTTCAAGTGTCTTTTTTTTTGGTGGAAATGTTTGTGATTGGTTATTTTAATTTTATTGTGGGGATTTGTTTTGTGGACCAAATGGGATGCTTGGTGTCCATGCACAGAAAACAAATCTTTTTTATTTTGTGTTTTGCTTTCTTGATGTTCACATCTGGCTGACATGTCGTGTGAATCAGAAAGAGATCTAATTGCTGTAGAGTATAACAATATTAAATTATTTCAAAGAAAATTGATGGACTTAGTTTTTATGATGCATGCAATTATTATCATTCTACAGTATTTTTTTTATCCTCTTTGTTAATAATTTTTTTTATTATTTAGCTCAGTTGATTATTGAAAGCTAAATAGAAACCTCTCTATACACAATGAATAAATATGAAGAGACTGAGAAACTTGCTTAAGTGATAGTAAAAATTTTAATAATGCTGTTCAGACTATTTTTTCATGGCAAGATGTTTTTAATAAAGGTTAAGCCTTTACATATATGATAACAATAAACCATCCTGTAAGCCAATTAGGAAAAAGACTCTTGGGCTGACACAAAAGTTACCAGCAGCATCTTTTTTAAAATGTTAAAAAAATTTTAGATGTGTTTTTGAAATTGTCATACCCTGTCAAAACTTCAATTCTTTAATGCAAACGGATGTGCTTACTTTGATGTTCCCAGCTCATATGACAAAAACAGACTTTAATTTCACCCAGTTCCGTGCACCCATTTCTGGAATGCCATCCCAAAATACCAAGGTCATAAAATATATTTTCTAACCAATCAGAAAAGGCCCACATTATTTGCACAGTAGCCATTTCTGAACGACTGACTGACTATAAAGTCAAAGTTGATTTCACCTACAATGACAGATTTGATCTGGCTGGCATTAGTGATGGACTTCACAACAGCCAAACTTAATCAGGCCACCAGCAATGACACCAAGGCACTTATATCAACAGCTAAAGCAGCAGTGACTAACTCTTGACTACTGCAATGTGATAATTCATGGAATATTTCTTGTCTATATTTTGAGTTTTTCTCACTTGATTATATATACGTGTTTAGGTTCCTCATGTGTATGTCATCTGTTACCTTGTGTCATATTATGAACAAACTCTCAGTCTCCAATGGAATGAGCAAAGGATTGAATCTTGTAAATCACAAGAAATAAAAAATCTTTTACTTATCTCAACCACATCTTATCTCCATTTTTCTTTTTAATAGTAAGATCACTGTTACAGAGTTTACTCAATACTTTATGCAACTAGTCAACTGTAGTTTGGCTTCTTCATGAAATTATAACAAGGAATATTAGTATTTAAATACTTGTCTTTCTCTTCTTGTTCAATATAGAGAAAAAGTTATTTTGGGACAAATTAGTTACTGTCAATAAATTATAGATTTAATATGAGAATCTAAAATGGAACTTTTGCCAAGATCCATTATTGTTTTCAACATCTGAACTAAAACAGAATCTAGTAAAGGGAAAAGTGCTTCCATATGTTTTCATGAGATTCAAAGGGAGTTTCTTTTATGTTGAATTACTGGACAAAGTTGTTGTACAATATTAAATTGAACAACTGGTACATTTGATTATATTACAATTGTAGATTAAGTTTTAAATTATGCAGAAAATGTATTTAATTTTAAAATCATTATTTAAATCATTATTTACGTTTTTAAAATTATTCAGATTTCTACAAAAGGCTTTTAATCAATCAATTATACATGATAGTTACTATTTTTCCGTTAATACATCTATATGGTGAATAAATAACTTTTACCTTCTGAGTGCATCATTTCAATGTTGTCTTTGTTTCAAGAAATACAGTATCGGTTGCTTCCCTTGAATCATTTTGCTAAAGACATACAGGGTTTTTTTTAATGTTATTTTTTACTTTTTTAATACATTAAAAACTTAATTCAAGAATACTTATCAAAGTTTCTCAAAAATGTACAGGATGCGTAAAAAAATATATCTAAAAGCCTTATCAATCAACTATTTTGATGGTATTTTGACAAAGAAAAGTGTGTATTTAATAAACATTTAAGTTTTTTAACTTTATCCATATAAAACAAATTTTCCAAAGTTACAGTAATAATATTAAAATTTAAATTTGGAAATGTTTTCTTTTATCTTTATTCCAAATTCAGAATTGTGATAAACTTTCTTGAGTAAATTTTGTGTTTGATTTTTACATGATATGGAAAAGAGTAATTTGCATTTTTCAATGTTTTTACAGTAATATAAAATAAAATGTTTTCACTCTGACACAAAATAGATAGTAAATCATTAAACATGTTCTTCTTTAAATGATTCTACACTTGAGAAAAAATATTTGCTTAATTTCTGATATTTCAAAATTTCATTTGTCGTAGCAACTATGCAAAGCATATATGCATTTAATGTAATGATTCCATGTTACGAAGACATTTAGGAGGTTCGATTTTAAGATTTAGACTTTTCAGGATTTATAAATTTGATGATTAAAGTTTTCTGTAATTGATAACTAAATTTGCTGATACTAATGAGAAACTTCTGGGTTAGTAGCAAATAATGTTTCATCAATGGGATTAATATTAATCAGTGGATTAAGTGCATTGATGAGTAATGAGATTATGTTGAAAAATATTTCTTGTGTAAAATAAATGTTTTTTCATCATTAGCCTACAGACTTATTGATCTACCTATATACATAGTATCAATAAATTAAGCCTTGTAAAAATGTCTTTATTGTAAACAAAGGTTAAAATTACTAAAGAAGTTTAGATAGTAAGTGTTATACTATGTTATACTATGATAGTAAATGTTATACTATGATGTTATACACCAAATATAATCTACATAGAGAGTGAGATAGAGTTTCAAACTCAAAACTAACATAGGGTTTACCAGTATAATCCAGTAAGATGAAGTAATATATTTAACTTTCCAAATATCTGGATGAATATATTGTCACTTACCACTGCAGGTCTTGTTATCTACATGAGAACTACATCAAATAACTTAGACCAGGGATCAGCAACCTTTTGCTAACTATGTGCCGAATTAGGGTTTTAAAATCATTCAGTGTTTCAACAGCTTATGTATTTTTATACAAATCAAGGCCAATATAGCTGTTCTGCAATATATTTTATATAGTAATATATAGTATATATACTTTAGTATATATTAAAATTGAAACAGCTAAATGTATTCTTTGCTTTGTAGTAGTTATTGGTTCGGACTTTGTGATGTCATTTGTGGCTGCATAACACTGGAAATTGCTTGGCGTGCCAGACGTGCTGTAGGTAACTACATTCACGTACAATTCTTTTTTTTGAGTGATAAAAGTTTTATTAATTAACCCATAAGTAAGGGGAAGAAGTGGATTCATACCTTTCCCACGGGTACTTCTGCATAAATGTATATAACGAACCCAACTAAGCCTACACATCATGATATTCTTAAGCGGTCACCCATCTAGGTACTGACCATGTTCGACATTGCTTACTTTGGTGATCATATGGGAACCAACGTTTTAACATGATACGGCCGTAAGTAGTTACCAAAGTGAAGGTGGAATAGACTTTTTTTAAAGAACTGGACTCGAATTTGACTGAATCTTAAGCAACTCTACTACAACTGGCATCAGTATAGCCTAAGTCAGGGGTCTGCAACCTTTTGCTGAATATGCCGACTTAGTGTTTTAAAATCATTCAGTGTGCCAACAGCATACATATTTTTATACAAGTCAAGGTCAATATACATGTTCTACAATATATCTTATATAGTAATATATGGTATATATACTTTAGTATATATTAAAATTGAAACAGTTAAATATCTTCTTTGCGTTGTAGTAGTTATTTGTTCGAACTTTGTGATGTTATTTGCGGCTAATTTGTGGAAATTGCTTGGCATGCCACATGTGGCATGCATGCCGTAGGTTGCCGACCCCTAACTTAGACAAGTAGGTTAATAGCTTGAGAGTTTGGGCTTTGAAGAAAAGGCATTAAAGCAGTTTGCTCCCCGCTACCAGTTCACTAAAAAGGTAGAAACCAGTTATTGTCTGGGTGGCAAAATAGATTTATCTATGATTTGTAGTAAAAATGAACAATAGAATCAGATATTCAACATTATTTGGGGAAAACAGAAAAATAATTAATCTCAGTCTATTTGGTTTTTAGAATGAATGAAAAAAATTGAACAGAGATTTTTTAAAAAGAAAGGAATGTGTTGAGCAGGAGGATATAAAAATGTATGCCAGAACCAGGGATTGAACTCACAATTAATATGGCACCAAATTCATGATCCAATGTTTTAATCTACTATGCTATTATCTCATGAACTCAGTAGAAACAAGGCTGGCAATAATTAAGCAGTAATAAATAAAAGCTAAACAAGATATCCCTGTATATAGACAGCAAAACGAAAACAATTTACACCTGTAGATTAAATAAATGGTTCAGTTTCAATTTCCCTGGATGTTACCAGGATTGAAAAGCATATGGTCAAGTCTGAAGAGCAGAATGGCCAAAATGTTGTGATAACTACAACAAAGATGGGGACAATAATCCACATGTAAATAAAGAAACTCATAGCATAGAACTTTCAGTTACAACAGTGAAATTATGAAACTTAGCTTTCAATCTAGTAGTGTGCTTAAATTCATGAAGCTGACGTATGAAAGAGAAAAGCACATTTGAACAATTACCATGAAAATATTTATAGAAAAGGCACAGGGAAGCTATGTTATGGAGGTGGTGGGAAAATAACTGAAGCTGAGATGCCAGGTCAGGACCAATAACATTGCAGATTCTCTTTTGTATTTTGTCAAGAATCTCTAGATAGCAGAATCACCCAACCAGATGTAGCAGTAATATTAAATGCATGAATGAATAGTAGCCTTATAAATGAGCAAGATTGATTCTAGCATGACATAGTGAATTGACTTTTCTAGCAGCAGTCATAGCAATTAATTCAATGTAATTGTTAAAATTCATATAATTGGAAAACATGAGACCAAGAAGGTACAATGGGTTATTCTTCTGGAGGTTAGCATTAGCCATGCTGCTGTAAGGCAAATGTAGTTCCCTCAGAGCAGTTTTATTTTGGAGGCATTGAAATTAACAAGCCACTTCTTTCCTCACTTTACAACAAATAGAAGGTCATATTCAAGATCAACTGCCAATTTAATTTTATCAAACCTATCAGACTTACTATTAAGACATGTTATGTTATCAGCACATATACTGATGACATCAGGAAGGTCATTAATAAAAATAAGGAACAAAGTATGTTGAAGGATAAAGCTGTAGAAAACACCTGCATTAATGCAAAAAGATCTAGAAGAGTGGCCATTCATTACAACTGTCATTACAGGATCTGATAAGAAGGATTGAAATAAAAAAAAATCCTCCTGAAACATCATCACTCTTCAACATGGGAAGAAGGCCAGCATGTCAAACCCTGTCAGACTCCATCAAGATATTCAAAGCAACAGCCTGTCATTCTTATCCACAGTTGAACAAACATTCTCAGCCATCAACATATCAGTGGTTGACCTAGAAAAGCAAGTCGTATCTTTGTCTGAAAGAAGACCCTGCAAGGTGAGATGCTTAACCAATTTGCAGTTGATAAACGCCTATAATAATTTGTCAAAAAGAGGTAGAAGACTAATAGGTCAATATTTCAAAGGACTGGATGGTTTGCCAGAGTTTTTAAAAACAGCAACTACAGAAGTGGATTTTCAACAATCTGGAAAGAAAGAAACAGTAAAGCATTTATAGTAAATTTGGAGAGTGTGGTGAGCCCAGATAAAAAAAAAAAAATGAAAATATGAAAATATATAAACAAAAGAAAAAAGTATTCAAATTAAAAAAAGTCAATTTTTTTCCCCTTAAAACCCTTATCTCTTATTTTTTTCTCTCTCCCTCTCTCTACTCTTTTCTCTATATACTTCTCTCTCAACTAAGGAGAAGGCAACCCTCAAATAAAAAAGTAGAAAGAGGAAAAAAAACAAAACAGCTGCAAAATGGTAGAAGTTTGCTGGTCCATGGCTCTAGTTATTGTGACTAGAAATCTACCAAAATAAGAGTGGCTCCATGCATAACTTCTGTTATAAAAAAATGAAAAAGAAAAGAACATTGGAAAAATAAAAGAATTTTGTGCAATCCAAACAAGAAAAAGAAAAAAAAACAACATTTGATTTTAGCTGAAAGCAAGCTTTGCACCAGTATTTTGCCCTTTCATAAGTGAAATAAACAGACAGTTGACAGGCAAAGACAGAGACAGAGAACAGATTGACTTGTAAACTATCAGTTATCCAGCTGAATTAAATTTTGCTACCCTGAATTACAAAGGACTCACTCCAATTGAAATCAAATAAATAAATATATATATTATTTGTTTATACCTTTGATTCTGTTCATTTATTTCTGATAAATATTGCTAAGAACCTCTGGCATTTCTCCATAAAAGAACAGGGTCTAATTCAGGAGTACATTTCTCAATGACAATTGCAGAGCTACCATAGAATCCACATGCTTTGTGGGGATCAAATCTGGAGATAATAGGAAAAACCATAAACTGTGTTATATGCATATTACACAAAATCAGTTCTATGTAAATTCAGGCAAAAGTACTCCTGATGAGTTGAGAGTGGGATTGGAAGAGAATTTAGGAGCAAAGCATCCTGCTTTATCACAGAAATTGATAACATTTCAAGTTGATTGAAGAGAGGAGGGATTGATAACTTACCCTTATTTAACAGATTCTTAGAGCCACGAGTAGTTATGGGAGAGGTTTTATGGTACCTTATTCTATCAGTGAATAATGACAGCCTCATTGAGTATACATTTGCAATTATTATGAGCAGACATAAATAATTGCCTGTATTAAATGTAAGGATATGCATAGTAACTTGATAAAATTAATATATTTGTCATTATTTTTGTTTACTGATTATAGTTTTTACTTTTTTTTTACAAAGGAGAATGATTTGTCACCATTTGTGAAATTATTTAAAAAAAAACAACTTTCCTCGAGTACTGATTGTACATCTGATGAAGGTCAAACAATGGATCGGCAAATGTGTTCTGGTAACTAAAAAAAAAAACAAAAAACAAACGAAATTAATTGTTAAAATAATTTTTCTAACGTTAATTAATGGCATTTATTGATATGCTTTATTCTTCAATAACAACGTTAACCAGCGATAAATAAGGGCAGGTAACTCTATTGTTAAAAAAAAAAAAATGTAAAAAAAAAAAAGAAAAATGGTTAGGTTTACTTAAGTCAAGCATGGAAAATCTTAGCCGTTCAATTTTACCTTTTAGGTAATGAAATTTATCATTACCTTAGTTGGTTCGTTTGTCGCTAATCTTGTAAGATAAGCCTTTTTTTTTCTAAAGATGTCTACTTAAAGAAAGTGAATTTGATTTTTTATTACAATGTTTTAGAAAGCGCACTCGTTAGCAGCATAAAAACAAGCACTTTAAAAACGTGAGTATTTTACCCGGTGTTATTTCTCTTTAAAAAAAAAGCATAAAAAAACATTTGGTTTAAATTTCACTTTCTTATAATTGACACGTGCTTCGTAAATGAGTATTTGTTTTTTTTGTCTAAGAATTGCTTAACTTAAATGATAGTTTTTCTCCTTTTTAAACAGAAAAATGTCGCATTTATTTAAAAAGAGAAAACTTTTCCATTTTAAATTAATCATTTTTTTTTTGTATTGAGGAAAATAAGGGCACAACGTTTTTTTTAGCATTTAAGTTCAAAATATTCTGAACTCAACGCTTTTTTAAAACCTAAGTAGTTACTTTTATTTTTTTTACATTTGCTATATTCACTTTACTTTGTGTATCTCAGTCGGTAGGTTTCGTTATTTTTTTTAGAGAGTATTTAAAAAAAGGAGACCTTTAAAATTTAAAAATTAACACTTTTTTTGGTACTTAAGTTTTTAAAAATAGGGAAAACATTTCAAACTCAAAGTAATAAAATTTTTAGAGTTCTTTAGATCTTTTTTAGATCGCGTCACTTGTTAGCATCGAAAAATATATTTTTTTTTTTTTTTAAAGAAAGGTGTGTTCTGTTATCGATAGTGTGTGTAAGAAGCTCTTGACTTAAAGTAAATTGTTCAGTTCCGATAAAGTTTTAAACTTCATCTATATTTGCGTATCTGCGTATGTTTTCTAATTAAAGAAGAAATGGAAAATAAGAGAGACAATCAAATTCAAATGTTTAACAAAAACTTTAAAATTCTGAAAAAAACAAAAAACATGATCGTGTGGAAAGTAATTTTTATTCCTGCAAATAAAAATGGTTAAAAATCAGTCTTTGTACACATGCAACAAATGCATTGAATTTACCTGGTGATTGTATTTGTTACAACTTTATTCTTTGACGTTGATTTTATTGCTAATTAAGAAGAAGACAGAATAGTAAAAAAAAGTGATGATTTGAATATGCACACACATGATAAAATACACAATTTAGCAAAAAGCTATTTTTATTTTTTTTCTGCTTTCCTTAAGACTTAAGTGATGACCAATGCTTTGATGATTATGTCACCTGCATAATAAAGAAACTGTATATTTTGTTGTTGATGAGTAAATAAATAATTTCCAGGAATACTGTGATAGAAAACTTTCTAACAGTTTTCCATATTGCCAGACTTGTGTGTAGTAGTCTATGTTGGGAAGTTCACAATAGACAATGCGCATAAAAAAACTATAGCAGAGAAAACAAATGTATTTTGTCCCACTACTTTTCACTATTTTTGAGGCAACTTCATAATTTATACCCTCTGAGAAATTAAAATCTTTCTGGGTGATAAACTAATCTAAGTGACTTTTCCAGGTTTCTAGAGAATTGAAATTCTTACCATTAAGAGAATTTTGTAGAGATTAAAATGTGGTAATCCAAAAGGTCAGGTGAGTATGGCAGGTGTAGTAGAAAATCCTACTCAAGTTGTACAAATCTCTGCTGGATCTGCAGAGATGTGAGGTTGAATGTTGAACTGATGGAAGATGATACCCTTCTGATTGGCCAGTTCTAGTTCCTTTTCATTGATTTCTGCTTGGGAACAGTACTTGTTTGAATTCATCTAATTTTGTGGAAGTTCATAATTCATGATACCTCCCCCACCAGGTACACAGCATAACCATCTTTGGATTCAAACTGTCTCTGGACTGTCCTGGGTAAGACGATAAACTATGTCCAACAGCAAGGCCTCTGATCAGGAGGTTTTGAGGAGCGTGGAACCACCTCTTAATTGCTGGTGTCCTCAGGTACACCCTGAATGTTAGGGTCCCAGCTATGGGCAAATAGTTAACTCCCAAACTAGGGTCAAAACACTATGAAAGTGTAAAAATAGGTTTTAATACAGAAATACTTTGTAAAAAAAAAAAAAAAAATTATTGAAAAAATAATTGAAAAAAAAATTACCAGCAATAAAAGTCATGTCGGCATTAAATAACCCATTGAGTTGTTGATATGCCATAAAATAAACCAAACCAAACTGTTTTTGGAATGGTTAATGGGGGTTTTTTTTTTTTTTTTTTTTTTTTTTTGAAGCTTTTTCACTCCACATTGTTGTAAACAATTCCTGTTCCATTTCTTGTGTTGTTGCATTTGAGCAGAGAATTCTTGATGGAAATGTGGTCTATTTTTTTTTTTTTTTTTTTTTTTAATTTCTCCATCTGATCAGTACTCTTGGCTATGGTGCAATCTTCTTAAAATGACAGATATATAATTTGCTGTTTGTACAGAATTATTTTCTTTCCCAAAACAAAACTATCAAGTAAAATAGATCTCATTTTCCACCATTTTTACTTTTAAAATTCACAATTTACATATAAATCATATAAAACCTACATTAAGCTGTAACCTTTCAGATTATATATATGTCATAAATTTCAGTCACGTATGAAACAAAATCAAGAGCTAGCTATTGAAAAATGCTATGAACTTTTGTTTCAATACAATATGTATGTCATCAACTTTTAGTTTTGAAAAGGAAGAATTATGTATGTGTATATACAATCTGATGAGTGTTTCATTTATTTTGTTTCAATAGATCTTAGTTTGAATCTTACCCTATTATAAAGTGTTGTATTTTAGAAGTATGTGAAACTATCTGGGCAAATAATGGAGATTTCATCAACAACAGATACAGGGACATTTATTTAGGTAGAAAGAAAAATGAATACGGAATACTAGACAAAGACATGAAGAAATGTCTTCTGGGATACTGTCAATTGTCTGGCATAATTCTTCTAGTTAAGCTACAAGGAAACCTGTTTAATATATTCATTATAGTTGTTTATTCACTGACAGCTCAAAGCACAGAAGAAGAAACTGACACGTTTTACAGCACAATTGATAATGTCAGCACTCAATACAAATTGCAAGAAATTACCATCATCAGGAAAAACCTGAATGCTGAAATGGAAAAGGAATGGTAAAATAGGTGAAAAGGTTTAATTAGGAACCAGTAATCAATATGGAGAAAAATGGGTCCAATGTTGCACAGCAAACAAACAAACAAACAAGATGGCTGTTTCAAGATTTTGTAGCACACTGCACACCATTTTTCTGTTATCGGTTCTTCCAATAAGTGTGTCTGGTTTTACATGAGATTTTACCACTATAATCAAATTGTTGGTGTGGGCAAGCTCTAACCAAGGAAAATCATTTGGCTGTCCTCTTGTGAAAAGGGTGTGAACTAATTTTAGTGTGCAAATTCTAATGCCTTCCCTGCCCCCTAAACCCAACTTAAACACTGATCCCCACTGAAAACACTCTGGTGATGGGCATATGTGTGGGTAATCTAGTGGTTCAGTTCTTAACTGAATTGTTGGACCTTCATATATCGAGATCAACATCAGTGGGTGTGTGTGTGTATATATATATATATACACACACACACAATGTGAAACAATCCTCTACCAGAAGGGAGGAAAAAAATTTTTTAATTTTACTTTTTTGTTGCTTGCCTACTTAATTGTTAGTGTATGTGCAGACATTAGCGTATGTTTATAATCTATACTTTATTACATATTAATCTTATATGATCTTTTTTTTTCTTTTCTATACTCAAATTATGGCTTGGAGATGTTTAGTATTTTGGAAAGATAAGCTTTATTAATGTTTTTTTTTTTTTTTTTTTTTTTTTTTTTAAATTGGTGAATTTTTTTATTATTATTTAAGTTCCTTTAAAAAATAGAACTAAAAAGATCTAACAAGATTCTTGAAATTTTCTTAGTGCTTCTCTCAGGATTCATAAAACAGATACTATATATTAAATTTACATATATTTAATGTAAATATTTAATGTATTCAGAAGTAAATTTACTATATTTAAATTACAGTCAATGAATTTATAAGTATTTTCCAATGAGAAATGAAAGTAAGTCTTAAAAAGAACTTCTGAGATTGTATTGTTTATGGCTACCAAAGAAAAGTATATAATACTTAAATATAAATCACTTCTTTTTTTTTTTTCTCACTTAGAAATTAAATTGTTTTAAAAAATGACGTCTACATATTTTCATGACTCCTACAATGATTTACTTTACAGCTCTGTTTCAAATCATAACTGGACATGACTTAACATTCCTTCCTTTACCAAAGTAGTTTTACTAATTTACTTTAGTAATTTTAGCTTATGGCTAAATGTACAGATCACAGTTAGGAATAAATTATCTAGTTTGTGCCCGTTAACCATTACTCCATGATAATACTTTCTTTTAAGACTTTTTTTTTGTTATTTATAAGTGATTTTTTTTTTTTTTTTTTTTTTTTTTTTTTTTACTATATCAAATGGATAAACAGTAATTTTTAAATTTCAACTTGTAACAATAAATTATTTGTTTTTTTTTTTTTTTTTTGTTTTTTTTTTTTGCAGTGGGGTGGGGGGAACTTTAATCAATGGTCCTTTACTTTAATACAAATATCATCTTTATTTTATGTTTCATTTTTTCCTTAACTCGTACAAGTTTTTAACAATAGTTGCTTATACAGAAAGCCACCAGAAACCACGTCACCATCTTTTACCAGAAGTCATACTAATTCATAAATAATAAAGAAAAGGAAACTGTGGAGAGTTATGATTACTTACATCCTGAAGGAACTTGGCATTGAAAATAAAAAGAAATATAACTTCTTGTATGTTGTGGGGGGGCACTGTTAACTGAAAAATTGAGATAAATATTGGTAAAGGAAACTGCAACTGGAGCTGTGAGTAAAAGAAGGACCAAGAGGGAAGCAGATTTTTTTTTTTTTTTTGGTGGGGGGGTGTCCCTTTTGGATGCGTGTTTCATCCCATTCTTTCTTTTGGAGTATGCATTAGTGCTCTGTCTTGAGATTATTGACAAAGAACAGTTAGACACTGACATGTTTGAAATTGGACATAAGCAGACATAACGTACATGAGTTTGATAGGAATTGAGGATTGATGAGCAACTTCATAGATGTATATGCTAATAGAATTAGGTAGGTTTAGTGGGTTTTGTTGGAAGAGGACTAGAACATATTATTATCACTGGATTCTCAACAAATATATCCATTGTTCTTCAACAGTTGGAATGTGTGGGTGGTATAGTGGGTTGAAATTCAGATTCCTTATATTCATTTACAGGCAAATACCCCCCCCCCCCCCTTCTGAATGGTACAAGTCCCAGCTTATGTGATAAATAGTATAACTTGTATTTGGGAAAAACATTTTCACTCACAAAAAAAAAAGAATTACTTTTACAATCAGAAATATATTTCAGCTTTAAATAACCCACTAAATGTTCATAACCTGTAATATATATATATATATATATAAAATGTGCCATGCCTCTTCCAGATGCCCCAGTTATTTCTCTTTAACTCAACTCTCCAAATCTTTTTCCTCAAGGACACATGGCCCAGTGGATAAAGACATTAATCAGATCCAGTGACTAAACCCAAAGAGTTTTGAGTTCAATACCAGGCCACAGCAGTGGTGAAGCAAACTTGGAGAGTTGAGTTAAAGGAAAATAACTGAGACATCCAAAATAAAATGTTCGGTTCAAAATTCCATCACCTGAAGAGAGGCAGAGCATACAACAGCCAAAACATTGTGAATATGGCGATGAGGATAACAGTCCAAATAATGTAAATAATCATAATACTTCATTTCATATATATATATATATATATATATATATATATATATATATATATATATATATGAGTTGCTTGGTATTGACAAGCTGTGAATGAATTGCTAGTCCAAGAGGCCTAATGCTCAACAAGTCACATGAATTGGACATTGCAATAGTGAGCAAGGATTTACCTATTGTTGGAAATAGAAGTGAAGGTGCAGAGCAGACTGGGCAGTTCAAAGGTCAATGCTTCAGATGCAGAGTATCTCATATGGTGAGAGACTGCATGGAACTATTGTGAATGGTTGTGGGCTGTTATAAATGTGGGTAGCAGGGCTACATTGCTTGGTATTGTAATCAGGGAAATGAGCAAGGGTTGCTACTATGCCAGTGGCTACCACCACAACCTAACAGGAGTGTGCTGCTAGTAATTGCCAATAATAAGGGTGCTGGTAAGAGACAAAGCAGCAAGAGCCCTTGTAGACATTGGATACATAACTACACTAATAACACTCAAGCCAGCAGGGACCTGGAGTGGAAGGAACTATAGTGGTAGTGGATGGGTGGACAAATAAATGTGAAGGGCGTGGTATTGTTGAGTTTGTTGGAAAGTAAGTGACCATGGTTAGCAACATTATTTTTATCGTTGACATAATTCATCATATTCATGGGAATGAATGTGATCAATCAATGCGAATGTGGGTGATGTTCTCTTTGACAAGAAGAAAGTTGAAATTGGCCAAGAGCAATGTACAATGAGGATAGGGTCTGAAGAGGTGGATGATGGGAGTAGTATGCCAGGTCCTGTGATGATTGATAGTGAGGATTTCAGTTTGAGATTTGATGGAAAATATATAGACAAGGGGTGGCACTGGATAACCACCAACTCTGAAAAATAGCATTGGTTCCTATGAAAACTTTTTCAAACTGAAGGAGAGGGTGGCATCCTACAATGAGGTACTATGGTGGATATAGAAGATCATGAAGGGCAAGGCACTTATCTAACTGGTCTCACAGTTATGTGATGTAGAGATGATCAGAGAAATCAGGTAGGGGTGGCATATGTATTTGGAAAACAAAAAAAACATACATACATATTGTGAATGGAGAAACTGATGTATGGGGGGGTGAGGTATTCAATATTCAAATTGAGATGACAACCAGCTAAAATAAAGGAGACTGAGTATGGGAGGAGACTTTTTTTTTTTTTTTTCCTTTTAGATAGTTGCAAGATTCATATGGACATGTTGTTGATGAAAATCAACAAATTGGAAAAGAAAAAACAGACAGAATATGAAAGGCTAGCAAATAGTGTAACAGAGACAAATGATAAGAATTTATTACATTCTCTTTGAGAGAAAACCTGGTAAGCTTTATTTCTCTGTCCTTGAATTATACAAATTAAATGGGTTATATATTGAATTCAATTCTTTTATACATCAACAAAAATATTCTCACTTTTGTATCAATGTCCAGTGTCGAGGAAGTTT
Organism: Acanthosepion lycidas; assembly: GCA_963932145.1. NCBI lineage: Eukaryota > Metazoa > Mollusca > Cephalopoda > Sepiida > Sepiidae > Acanthosepion > Acanthosepion lycidas. The sequence goes on along the minus strand of OZ010593.1, from coordinate 1,529,164 downwards.
AATTTTATAAAAAAGAAATTTTAATTTCTAGCTTAAAGCTTTTTTTCAATATCAGTTTAAGGTATAATTAATAAGGGTCCCAATACTTGTACTTTTGCAGTATATTTTGTATCTGTTTATATATGGTTTTGTGTGGGTATAAAAAAAAAATAGCTGGCCACTTGTATTCGAGGATACTGTCTACTAAGGCAGTTAGCCAATCCCTATTGCAGACGTTTGCTCAGGCACATTTGTGTTTACTCAACACTCACAGTCCACCTGTGGTTTATACTCCAACTATGCTGAGCAGACCTTAGTTACAGTTTCTGGGAGAGAGTGTGTTATCTAGCATGATTAACAATCTGAACAAGGCTAGCACACTCAAACCCTCGGTCACGATGACTTGTGACTTTGTGCTAGCACAGCTATTGATGGTCCCCCAAGTGTCCCATCTACCCAATTTCACTCACAAGGCTTGGATCAACCCGTGGTATGTTTTTCAGGCACTTTCCAAATGGTGCTGCACACTAGGATTGCCCTTTCCAGACTGATAACATCAGAAAGTCTCCTTCCTGACAAATCGACCATGGTGAGATTTGAACCTCGGTCTCATTATCAGAAAGCGAACATTCTAACCACTCGGCCACCTTTTCTTGATGGAAATGATATTAGCCAATCTTAGATAATAGATAATCTTAGCCAATTTTTAATCTTTATTGTCTTACTATCAAGGCTACTGACTCTATTATTGTTAAATGGAAAAACCTTTTGAATTTATCTTAGACATTTTTAGTAAATATTTTTCCTTTGGATATTTAAGAGGTTCATTAATCATGCAATAGAATTAAGATAAATGCTATAGAAACATAATTGCTATAAGACCACCAGCAGCTTAGTCAAATAGATTAACCTATAACAATTATTAAACACAAACATAAATAGAAAACAACCTATTTATTAGTGTTGTAACCTTGGGAAGGTTACTGAATAATCAAATGAAGGTTGTTAATGAATGATAATACTTAGGACAAGAACAATACATTTCAGATTTGACAGCAGCACATAGAAGTAGTAGTCAGCTGCTAGAAGTGAGTCAAGTGAATTCCACAATGAGTCTCCAACTGCAGGATATCAACCAACTGCCCCACGCAGTCAGATGTGGCATGAGGCCAAATATAATGTGGGCAAGAAATTCCCTGTAAACCCCGTATAGAACAGAGTCAGGTAGTTGTTTCCCGAGATGAGAATCTGCCCTTCGACATAGCCTCGTCTAGGGATCCTCTCTCCCCGGACTCAGAGAGTTTGACCAGCACAACTGGAGATGAATCTTCGACTGCAAACCAACATACAGTATTTACTACTGTATTCATATGAATGGGGGACATACCCATTATCGTCCACAGGTATTCTACAACATAAGTTAGCATAAAATCACTTCTTCAGAGTAAAAAAAAAAAATATTATGAATATAATTATCTTTGAATATTTTTTTATCATTGACAAAAATAAATTTTTGAGAAACATTGGAATTACCATTGATATTGTGATGATTTCAATTTTGAATGCATGTATTCAAAATTGGGGTCATCACAATATCAACAGTAATCATAATTTAAATTTTTATGATTAAAAAGCTGCTGTCATTTAATGTTAATAGTTCAACTCAGAAAAGTTATTTTTGCTTACCTATTGTCAAATATTGAATTCTTATATGACAGACAGAACAAAGTAACAGAGATAAAAAATACAATAGAAACAGTTTTTCATTTTTATATTATGAAAATAGTTTTCTTGTTTCAACTGCCAAGTAACAAAACTAAGAAAATAAATTAATGAATGATTTGAAAAGAAATATAATTTTTTATGTAATAATTCCAATAGTACTGATTAAAATGTTCTCTGTTAATAAATTTTTCAAAATACTTAAACTAACTTTTGTCACAAGATGATTGACTCATTTATCTGGGTGCCCATCCTGATGCAAGCTACTGCTATAGTTATTATTATTGTGTTTTATACTTGACACTATTCTCAAGTAGATAATGGCTTGTAGCCATATCAAGTTGAAATACCAGCTCTCATACAAACAATGAATTTAAGCAACATCGAGCATGGTTAATATCTAGATGAGTGACTGTTTGGGAATATCAAGTGCTGTAAGTTTGGATGTGTGGGTGGTATAATGGATTGGAGAGCAGAGTTCCAATTCCAGTCAGGGTTGTTGTATTCACTTATGCACAAATACCCTTGTTAAAGATATAAATTCACCTCTCCTGTGTTAATTAGTAGGACTTGTATTATCTCCAAAAAATCTTTACAATCTAAAAATATTTTCAGGCTTTAAATAACCTGCAAAAGGTTGATAAGCCATAAAAAAAGCAAATCAATCAAGCAGATAAGAGACAGTAGATAGCACCAAGGAAAGACTCAGAATATAAGATGTTTATCAAAATCATTAGAAATTGATGCAAGCATACAAAAGCTGAATGACTTAAAGAGAAGTGTACAGAGGTTGAAAAAGTACAGCATATACACAATATAACAGGCATAAAAGCCAGGTAGAAAACATGGTTTTTGGAAGGGATACATAAATTAAAAAAAGGGAAATGATAATAGAAAAGATGTTATAAAAATGGAAGAGAGAATGCATATAATGAATAAAAACATGAAAGGAACTGTTTTATTAAAATCTAAGGTGAGATTAGCAGGACCAGATGATTTTGTAGTAGAGATACTAATAGCCTTAGATGATTTTGAGATTGATACCATAATGATAAATTAAGTATATAATAATAGCAAGATACTGGAAGACCTCAGTAAAATCATCTTCATAGCAATACCATAGAAAGCAGGTGAAAATGTAGAAAAACTCCATCAGACAATAAGGTGAATGAGCCATATAACTTATTAGGATTCTCATGAATAGTGCTTGTAGCAGAATGAGCCCAGAAATAGAAGAAGAATAATAATGTCCTCTTGTTCAAAACAGGAGTAAGAAATGTTATTTGACATTATACTTGATCATTTTAAAATTTAATTCATGAATAACATTTTAAGCTTATAAATACAATTGTATTTTTCTTTTTTCTTAGGTTATTATTTGGGTTGGGATGTCATCAGTTTTATATAAACATACTTATAAAAATACTTGTATAGTAAGGAGTTTTAACACTGGGTACATTTCTTGGTGCTTATGTAGAAATCAATTTACACTATCAGATTTTATTATGCATATTTTCACCAAATTGGTATTAACCAACTAATATTGGTAAAATATTCAAGATGCATGTATGATAACTTTACCATATGAATTTCCTCTTGAAGTACAATTGAGTTTGCCCCCCCCCCCAATATCGTTAGTATGTTAAACTATAATATCGCTATGTTAAACAGCTGACAGTAAAGTGAACATAGTCCTTTAGAATTTCTTATTTGTCTCTTTCCTCAATAGTGAACAATAGTCAGCTTTATACAAATTATCTGATTGCATGTCTTCATTTCAGCGATTACATTCTTTGGCCTGCTTCAGGTGAATATTCTGTCTAGTCTTTAGAAAACAGCCTAAAAATATGGAAGGAAGAAAGAATCTATCAGTCAAAATAGTGGTAATAACAACAAAGATCAAAATAATAATTCAAATAAAATATAAGTATAACAATGTCTTGCTTTGTTTTTGATTAATTCTTTTCATATAATCTGTGATTTTTAAATTAATTTCTGATTAGGGAAATGATAAAAAAATAAACTCATAAACTTAACACTTGTATTAAAGATATCAGTATAAAGTTCTCACTCAAAAATTAAAAATTAGGCAATACTTTAATTTGAATATCACACATCAAAAGTGTTAAAAACATGAAACTGGAATGAGGAATAAAAAAGTCCATTTGTATCTTTAAATGTTGCTTTTATTAATTTCTGAATAAAAAAAAGTCCTACAATGGAAAACACAAGAAGTTTTCCATATTGCAAACAAACTGATTTCTTCATATAGAAGTACATAGGAATATACTTAAAAATGACCATGCAAGTATTTTTAGTAGGATGGGCTTAATTTTATTTTATCTTATTTTCCAAACCTCTTTTATTTCCAGGTTCAAATTCATACTCAAAAAACAATCATGGTTGATGTGGTTGCAACAATTGTGGTATTTGCAGCCTACTTTTTTGTATTTATTGTTGGCTTAATACTGGTTAGAATTGTCAAGCTAAATGAAGAATGCACACAGACAGAGAGAGAACTTGTGGCTGGGCGTAATCTACCTGTTTTGGTGGGAATATGCACAATGACAGGTGAATCTGTTTTTCTTTTTTTTTCTTTTTTTAAATAAAAGCAAAATCATATTTTATCATATTTTTCTGAGTGGAAGCAAATTCTCTAAGTATCTACAAATCAAATAATGTTGAGATTTTCTCACTCTCGACATAATTTGTATCTCTGCTTTTAAAAAAACCCAAAAGCAAACAGCTAAAGGTCACTTGCTTGGCAATAATGGGTGATGTAGTGCATTTAAACCTTGTTCATATGGAACAAAATTTAATGGTGTCAGCAAAGAAGAAAATAGAATTCTGTTACATGGAAATGATGAATATTAATAAAAGAGAAGGGGAATTTTATATTGCGATGTAAAAATTCAGATAAGGTAATGTTCCTCATATTTAATAATCTGTATACACTTTACATTCACTTAGATAAATATTTCCTTTACTGATGAAATCCTCTTCAGTTGATGGTTCCTCCAACTAGTGTATTTACTAATTTCAACTTGTGATCTAAAATTATCTGAGATCAAGGATTCTAAATTGGAAGAAACACTGGAATTTTTTGCATGTCACAGTAAAAAATTTACTTGCTAAAAAATTCATGGTATAATAAAAATAGTTCCTCCTAAATAAAAAAACAAACTTGTAACATATTATTAAGAGTAGACTCTAAAAAAATAGTTATTGCCTTTTATCTCTATACCCACAATTTCTTTTAATTTAGGTACTTCATGTTGCAAATAAAACTAAATTTTTTACCTGATCTATGTGTAGATAAACTCAGTCTATTATAAATTTTGCAATCAGGTGATAGAATATAAAACAAAATGGCATTACATATCATTTAGAAGCCTTTGATAGTTCAAGGAGCAATATTGTGAAAAGACTGTCATGTTTTTTGAAGTGAATAAGATACAAAAATAATGAAGAAGGACTACAGAAATGAAGAAGTATTCACTTCACTGTCTGCAATAGAAAAGTATGTCAGTTTATGTGAAGCCTTTTATCCCCAAGTATTTTTGGGTGACAAAATGTATGAAGAATTGATTAGTCTTAAAAAAAAAATATCATAGCACCAAATCATCAGCTGTTGAAATTCTACAGGAGTTATCGCTAGATAGGGGAATCCATATTGGGTTTTGTCACAGAACTTTCTAGCTTAAGCAAAGACTGGTGCCTTTGTAGATGACATGTTAAAAATTAAAGATGTGGGAATTACTGCCATAATACATACTGGGTAAAAAAGATGATATTTCAAGAAGATTTTAATATTGTTGTAGGCATAGAATTAGCATTAAAAAATTTACTGGACATCCAAGGCAAAGAAAAGACAGAGATCAATAAAGTATATATTGAGCATAAACAACTTTTAAAGTCTAAACCTTCCCTTGTGTGTGAAAACAGGGTGATGTTGATAAATGTAATAGATGTGGCAAGTTTTATAACCTAAGTGTATATCCTGTTTTACTACATGCCATTATATGCAAAGTAAAGAAAATGGGAGGAACTTGTACAAAGGCAAAGAATTTAAGTGTTATGTAAGATGAATCTGTGAGGTCCATTACCTTTGTATCAAGGATTCTTGCACTATAATAAACTATGCCCAAATTGACAAAGAGGTGGCAGCTATGGTGTGTGGGGTTCCAATAAATCTCATAATTTCAATTTGTATGGTTAATCTTTCAAATTGTAGTCCAACTGTAAGCCGTTTTGGGATATTTCAAGGAAAAAAAATCCCTGAAATCAGCTTTGCAAGGATTCAGGGGTGGGCTGTGATCGTATCAGTTTATTCCTACCAGGGAAGGTAAACAGAATTGAAATGTCAACTGTGCCTGCTGCTGCCAACTAAATCAAGGAAGTTTCAGTGCCAGAGGAAATTATTGTACTACTGGAGTATTTTGACCAAATCAACCAAGAAATTACATGATGGACAAGGAAGGTTACCATTGTCAAACAGATGCTGTTGGCCATCCAACATGGACAGCCTGACAAATATCCTGATTTAGGAAGTATGAATTGTGGGTTATAGAAAATGTGTATATTGTGGGACAAGAGGATTATTTACCCCTGTAGTGATGGAAAAAAAACTCTTAGAAACACTCTGATGGACACTCAGAAATGGTTAGAATGAAGTGCTTAAGTAGAAATTGGTGGCTTAGACAAGGACATTAAGTTCAAAGTGAGGAACCTCAACTATAGAAAGTTTGCACAGATGTTTTGCAACACATGGAACTCCATAGATAATTGTTTCAGATAATGCTGTTGCTTTTGTCAATGAGAATTTCAGGGTTTTAAATTTTAACATGGAATAAAGCAATTTACAAAAGCTGCTAAGCATCCTTCATGTAATGGATTAGCAGAAAAGAATGTGTGCATCTTCAAGGAGGAAATACAGAAGATGAATCTAGAGAGAAGTTCACTGAATTTAAAGTGGAGTCAGTTCTTGTTGGCCTACAATTTGACTTCACAAATGATGAACAGGAAGATAAAATCTATTTTAAACATGGTGATTCCTCACAAAACCTCAGTTCAGGAATGAAGAGACCACAAAAAATTCACAAAAAAATTTTTATATCTGAATGAAATGGTTATGTGGAAGAGTCATGATTGAAACAGGCCCCTTATCTTATTTGATTCGGTTGAACTCGGGGAAAGTAGTGCAACATTACATTGGTCATTTGAAAAATGGAGGAAATCTGTACGAGAACAGGGATAAATTGAAGCTTGAGAAACAGAATTAATTTGGACAACTAATTGAACAAGAGTATGAATCAAGACCTGGTCATTCCACAGATTCACCAGGATAACTCAGATCAGCCTGTTAGGAAGCCTCTGATAAGTACTGCTATCTATTAAGTGATTCTTAATGTTTGTTCTGAGCAGTGAAACTAGATCCAGTTAGACAACCACCTAGTTATCTGAAAGTCTACATGAACTGTATACGTCCATAAATTATCTGTGCAACATCCATAATTTATTGTATCCATTAGAGTTACCATGATTTTTTGCAAGAATTTGTTTTGTTGCAGTTGCACTACTTGCAACCAACAGTTATTTTCAAGCAGAATGGTGCACCAACTCATTGGGGGTTTTAGGAGTTTCTTGATGAGACATTTCCAAACTGGTGGATTGGAAGAGGCAGTCTTGCTCAAAGGTCATTCAGGTTACCAGATGTAATCCATACAGACTTATTTTTTTGAGGTTATGTTAAAGAGAGATATTATTATACAAAAATTCAAACCCTCAATGATCTTAAAAGAATATGTCAAGCCAAATCCACTATGGATGAGAAGATACTAATAAATGGTCAGAAATTGACTATCATCTAGACTTATTGAGTACATTGATGTTTAAATAAAATTTCATTTGTTTACCTGTTTTCCACTAAATTATGTAGTTATCTTCATTTTTTCATTTTCTTCGATTTTTAAAAAAAATTGTACAGATAATTTATAGATATGCTGTATTATTAAAAGCCGACCCTTAATAGAGTTATTGCCCTTTGTCAGTATACCCTTAATTCCTTTTAAATGCTATATTCTATGTTGTAAATAAAGCCACTATTTTTACCTGATTTCTGTGTTTATATTCAAAACTAAAACGGTGAATATTTTTCCCACAATACATACTTTTAATGAGTATCAATGAATTGTTCTGTCACTACTCGCATCTTTGCAATATAAAATTTTAAAATAAAAAATTTCTTTTAAAAAAAATCAAGTTTCATATTTGTAATTTTAATCTATAATTAGTATTTTTTTTTTTTTTTTTTTTTTTTTTTTTTTTAAACTTTTTTGTGTATCATTTTATAAGGTACCTATTACAAATATTCATTTAACTCCATTCTAATTTGGCATTTGATTAAAATACAAAGTAATAAAAGCAGGTCAATTTAGTTAAATAATTATTTGTAAAATTGTATTTAATGAATCGTGAAAATCATTTTTTTTAGGAATGAGTGTGAAGTAACAACTGCTTTGATAATTTCTTGAAACTGTTTTTATCTGTATTTAGTGTGATACAGGTTCATAGGGATTCTTCTTTCTTTGTAAGATACTTGTAATTTCAACTAACAATTACAGCATCTTCTCTTGGCATTTAAGCTTTAAATGTTATTTTTTTTAACTGAATAAATGCTACAAATAATAAAGTTCAAGAAATTGAGTAATTTCAGAATGTTAAATTTGAATAATTATTTGCATGAAATGTTTTCTGTATAAATTCAAGCTGTAATTAAACACAAAATTGAAAAGTGGCTAAAAAATATTCTATTTTGCAGTTTTTTAAATTTACAATGTAAGACCTTGATGCTATTTTTAATATATATATATATATATATATATATATATATATATATATATATACTCAAGAGCAATTAGGAAAATCAATAAATGTCCTCAGTTGTAACTGAAAGAAACAGTAGTTTTTAACAGATATATTCAAAAACAATCAATTTGATCAAACTTATCAGCCTGGAGAAGTACTCTAAGAGAAGGAAAATTATGATTTCAAACCTTCACTATCTTGCAGTAATATTCAATCATAGGAAAACACTCAGGGAGTAAGCTCTAAAGAAAAACTCTGGAGCCAGGATGCCCAAATCAGTCTGATTTTGTACCCAACCTTGTTCTGGCAACTCCTGTGATGATAGCAGTATGAGCCCTTGCCTTTCCCTTGGACTACATTGGTGACATGAAAAAGGGAGATATGCTGCATGAGCAATTGTTGAACAGCCATAAAATCTTGCCTGGTCCTGTACTCTGAAGAAGATGTACCAGTGATGCCCTACTGTAGCAGATTGAGACTTTTTCTGTAGTCTGTTATGATATGTAAGAAATTAGTGCATTAATATAAATTTAAATAGTAGTAATCTGAAACACACACACACACATTTATGGTATGCTATATTTATGGGTAAAAGTGCTCATTATCAGAGTTTAAATACTTTAAACTAAACAAATAAGATACCCCCCACCCAAAAAAAAACAAATTAAGTAAAAAGTAATCAATAATAAATGAGTAAAAAGTTAACAAATAACACTATAAAATAACTACAAATAACCACATTAAGATTTATAATTATTTCTACTCAGTTGCCTCCAGGATAATTTGAAACCACCGTTACCTTACCCAATAACTGTTAGAATAATGCAATAGACCTTGCTACCCATAATGCACCATTGACCAACATATATAAATAGTTGAGCCAAAACACAAAATACATGGGTTGAAGATTGCATTCACATATGAAACAGATTGTCGCCACTCGCTGTTGACCTGTATCCAAATTGGTCTGAAGAATTTCTACCTCCTCTATAAAAGGGGTCATATTTAGTATGTTACATTTTCTGTTTCAGATGTTCAGATGTACCAGACCCTTGGATGTAATTCAAGGGGGTAGTGATTGCCCTGTAGTCAATCTATATGGATCTAATTTTTTAAAAGTACAACTGTATACAGCAAATATCTTATTGAATGAAGAACTTCAGGTAGAATTTTCTCCCACTGAGAAATATCTAGATTATGGATTTTCCTGCTAAAAGCTCAATTCTCCAAATTATGCTATTATATCATTCTTCCTGCCTGTTTCCTTACAGATAAGGAATTGTATGATTAATTGCTAGCCTGTCCTCTCTTTTGCAAAATAATCTTTCAATTCTTCAGACATTAAGGAAATGCCTCTGCCTGAGTGTACATAAGCTGGCATTCTCCCCCAAATTACAACAGTATTGATTGAAAGGGAATCTAGAAAATGGCAAATGTTCCTTAAAATCCAAGTAGAACCCCTTTTCAAAGGGCTGTGTAGCTTTGACTAACTTTCTTGGGGTTGGCTTGAAAAACAGAGTTTTTATTTCAAAACCACTGGCATATGAGGATGTCATTTTAATATCTTCCACATAGAAAGGAAGATTACAGCTGCATAAAAAAAAATGAACCATATGCAAGCTTCTTGGATGGTAAAGATTATCATGTAGAACCTTCAGTCCCTCATTACTGCAAATGGAGCTACATCTGCCCGAAAGGACATCTGGCACACTCTGCTTGCCAGGTCAGCATACAATATCAAAATTATAGCATAAAAGTACAATGTGCCAGAGAATAATCTTCTCATTTTTATTTTGCTAGCAGTTTTAAAATTAAACATGAAGGTTACCCTATACTGGTCTGTTATGAGTTGAAAAGTTCATCCAATATAGTAATAGCACTATTTTCATAAGGCTTAATACTGTCATGATTTTTAATTTTCCTACTGATAAATGCTTCTGTTCATTATTGAAGTGAGTGTGAGAAAATAATGCAATAATGTTGAGTTAGTGTAATAGCTATGCCATATTTAGAAACATCAGTTTCAGCAGTAAAGGAGAGATTTGGCTCGGTAGCTATAGGATCAACAATGTTTTTTTTTTTTTGTTTTTTTCAGAGTTTCAAATGCTTGTAAAGAAGCCTTTTGGGTAAAGAAAATTTATTGGCATTTACATTGGCATAAACTTTCTTTGAAAACCTTGGGATCCACCTGGAGTAATCTGCTAGCATTCTCATAAAAGGAGAGAGAGAAATATATATATATATATATATATCTAGCAAAGAAAATCTCATTAGTGCTTCCAGGAGATTCACCTGGACTCAGAATCAGGGGAAATTTCTTGTGTATAGAATACTCAAATAAAGAAAGTGAACAGGGGTTCTTAACCGTTTGATGATTCCAGACCCCCAATGGATTGTTCGATATAGTCCCATACCCCCTTCACTTGACTGTCAAAATAATTATCACCAATCCTATTATTTGCACAACTATTCCCATCACCTCTTTAAGTTTCTTTGGCAATGTTTTGGATGTCAGAGCTTGGCGATGTAGAACACAGTGTGTGGTGAGCACATGTGGAGCTTTCTCCTTGATCATAGCAATGAATCCAATGAATTTTTGCCAATCATGGCAGGAGCGTCTTCCAAACAAATAGACCCAAACAAATCCGATGCCAGCTCATGGTGATCAAAGAAAGATTGGATTGGCTTGAATATGTCAACTGCTTTGGTTGATGTTTCAAGTTGTTCACAGAATAAAAACTCTTCCTTGATGTTCTTTTTATGTATATATCGTATAAATACAAGCAATTGACTGTGGTTTGACACATAAGTTGATTCAACGATCTGCAGGCTGATTTTTGCAGGACTTTGTTTAATCTCGCTGACAACTTGGGTTGTTATGTCCTGACTCATGTCTTTAATTCTCTGGCGTACGATGTTGTTGGACAAGGACACCTGACTTAGTTGCTTTGCGGCCTCCTCTCCCAGCACAATTTTTGCCATCTCCAGTGCACAGGGTTTCATGAGGGTCTCCCCTATTATGTGGGGCTTCTTTTCTCTGGCAATCATGTACGAAACTTTGTAGGAGGCTTCCAGAAGAGGTTTTCCTGGAGCAGAAAACCCATATGATGAAAGAGTTGCTTTCTGATCATAGCGAACCCTTCTCAACTTAAAAGCCTCAATTGATGTGCCAACATGACAATTGTGTTTGCTTTTGAAATGTTCCCTTAGTCCTGATGGCTTCAAATTTCCATTGCTCATTACCAAATTGCACAGCATGCACTGGGGTCTTTCTGTTCCATCTCGTTCTGTCACACAGGTGAAGTCAAAACCTGCATATGAATTATTCCACTTCCTTTTTTTGACAGACGACATTTTGCACCAAATCTTTGAAAAGAAAAATGAAAAACTGTCAAACACAACACGGAGGGGGTGGGGACTACCAGTACCCAGAAATCAAGTCCCATACCCCCAGCATTTGGTTCCCATACCCACAAGTGTTATGGATACCCCTGCTTAAGAACCCCTGGTCTAGAGGGTCATTTGCCTTTATTGTATTATGTCTCTTTTCACATTCTCCATATATGGTGACATTTCCTGTATATTCAGATGTTTCCTTTCCCTAGTTGTCTCAATCACATACTGATTAGTTAATAGTCACTTACCTAATCCTCTTTTTCTGGTTTTACCTGAAGGTATCATTAATACTTGGGATCTCCAAAGAGATTTACTAAAACCTCATTATGACTTCCTTTTTAACATTGTAATACAAAATAAAAGTGACAACAATGAAGAATAGTGTATTCTGAAGAGGGAATCCAAATGAAAATAACAACTGATACAAAACTGATGCCGTTGTAGTATAAAAATAAAATAAGTATCTATGGAAATCAAGTAATACTTTTCCAAGACTTTTACAAAATTTATAGTTTTATTATATTTTCTGCATGTAAATTTAAAAAATAATTTACATCTCCCATCTAAAAAAGAAAAAAAAAGTGTATGAATTCATGATCTTAAAAGTGAAAACAAATCATTCCATAATTATTCAAATATTTAATGAGTATTGGATAGATAATAAACAGAATACTTTTTCATTATTTTGAATTATGAATCTTTTGTTTTCAGCTACCATTGTGGGAGGTGGTTTTCTGAATGGAACTTCTGAGTCTGTAGCGACTTATGGTTTGATATGGACTCTGGCCCCTTTTGGAATATTGCTTGGTCTAATATTTGGTAGGTATTTGGAAAGGTTCTGTTTTCAATCTGTTAGTATATGATACCATTAGTTCTTTAAAAGACAGAGCATATATATGAGAATTGTTTTAGGTAACAAACCAGTAAAGTTGGTACTTTTATTTGTATAGGTGCACTTAATACATGATAAATTACTTTTATTTGCATAGGTGCACTTAATGTGATAAATTACTTGTTCTGATGATGCTGTAAATTTAGAAATTTCATTTCTAGGAGTTGAGAAAGAGTTAAGGATACTGTAAGAAATTGGAAGCCAACAATAATAATATAAAAACAAACACACATTGATTACTATATTTTTCAGGTTAGATCTTTGCTTGAGACATTGAGATTGATCAAGATTTTGCTGGTTTTCAATTAGCTTTATAAAATCTTGCTATTATATAGGAATAAAGTGTCACTGCCGACACTGGAGTTTGAACACAGATCACCAGAGAGCCAAACACGGGCAATCCCATTTTGTATAAGTAGATCATGTGATGATAAAGGAAATGTCTATATGGAAATTAGTATGGCATATAAGGGATCACTATATGGATTGCTATTCGGATCACTATTTGGTGGTTACTTTTTGAGCAAGTATTATTGAGCAAGTACTATAAGTGCGAATTTTATTTGAAGGCATCTGACACCAGTATTGTTCAATGGTTTTGCTATAGTTGTAGCTGCAATTACAAAGTCTCTACTACAAAGAGCATTATGAAAGTGACGAGTATTCATTGACATTACAAAAGTGGCAACAAGTGTTTGTTGACGTCACAATATATATATATACACACACACACACACACACACACACACATTCCAATTAAAGTCTGGTATTAAGCTAAGACAGGAATTAATATGCAAGGATTCATTTCCATACATAATTTTATATTTTCTAAAATCACATTTTTAGTAAATATCTTTAAATATATACTCAAATATACAATGTCTTACTTAAAAGCCTCCATCCTGGGTATGAAGATAGACTACGTCCAGCAGCAAGGCCTCTGATCAGGAGGTTTTGAGGAGTGTGGAACCACCTCTTAATTGCTGGTGTTCCCAGGTTCCCAGGGTACCAGCTATGGGCAAATAGTTGATCCCAAAACTGGGCTCAAAGCACCATGAAAGTGTAAAAATAGGTTTTAATACCAGAAATAATTTAAAAAATTATTACCATCAATACTTTTATGAAAAAAAAAACAATTACCAACTATGTTTTTAAAAAATAGATATTACTAGTAATACATTTTTGACAAAAATATTACCAGCAATACATTTTTGAGGGAAAAAATATTAGCAGAAATAGATTTTTGATGAAACAAAATATTACCAGTAATAAAAATTTTGTTGGCATTAAATAACCCATTGAGGTTGATATGTTGTAAAACAAACCAAACTTAAAAACCTCAATTTAAAATTTTGATAATCTCTTATATTTGTACTTTATATATATATATATATACTTAATGCATTTATATATTTGTATATATCTAATATACAAATGCATAAAATTGTAAAAATGGTAATGTTTGGTATTTTTTATTATTGGCTTATAGGTGGCCTTGTATTTGCCAAAAAGATGCGAGCATGTAAATACTTAACCATGTTGGATCCATTCTATCAGAAATATGGTATTACCATGGTAGTGCCTATATATTTGGCTGCTTTGTGTGGAGATGTTTTATGGTCAGCTTCTATCCTTATGGCTCTTGGTAAGTATAAATAAGTTGTTTTTCATAATTTTAGTAATAATACTATTCAGAATTTCAATAACATTTGAAATGTGCATATTAATATTTAAATTAATGATTTCAGTATTAAGATATTTATCATTAATAAGTAATTGTACACATTTTGCTACAAGACAAATTTCTGAGTTTGAAATTGTTTTAATGCTGTAAGTGTTGACACTTACTACAAAGTATATTAAGAACCTTTACAAACTTGTATTTGTCTTTAATATAGATTTTTTTATATATTCTTGAGCATATTTCAGTGTTTTCTCATTAACCAATAGGAGGGTTTTTAAGCCTTACAGATCTCCCATTGAATTAACGATTACCACCCACTTGGTATTGGAGATGGAACTTAGCTCTTAATTGCAACAAATCCTTCATTAAGTGATGGTCTTTTTTGCATCATGCAGGCTCTTAAAACTCCTTATTATCTCCCATCATATTATATTCCAGGTACCAGTCTTGGTATTATGACAGGTATGAATACTCGTGTTGCAACTACTTTGTCTTCAGCTATAGCCATTCTTTACACAGCATATGGTCAAATTTTGGCTGTTGTTTACACAGATATTTTACAATTGTTACTCATTGTTATTGGCTTGGTAAGTATCCATTTTCAAATAAATATTCAATTTATGACAGCTTAAATCTTTGGTGAAATGAATCTTAACTGCTTTAACCATCTTGTAATCTGCATACATTAAATACAGAATATTGGTGTAATTTAATGAAGTTCTTAATTGAACAAGCATGTCTCAGCTTATGCTGATGTAAGGGAGATAACACGAATATTGAATTTTATGAATTCGAAGCCAGGTTATAGCTGTGTCATTGGAATAGTACGTTAGTAAAATAAAAACTATAGATTAACTCCAATTACAATATTTTTACAATTATTTGCTGTTATCCATTTAATTTTATAGACTTTTCAACAAGTATCTTTTGAATACGTGATGCTCACTGCTTTCATTTCATATAATTTTTTAATTATCTAAAAGAATAAATATCTAATGTTGATCATAAGCAGAAATTTGATAATGCTAAAATAGTGATTTCTAATGTTTATGTGTTATAGGAATGTGTTATATATATATATATATTATATGTGTTATAGGAATGTTGAATAAGTTTATTTTATCACAGGCTGTATGCAGTCCTTTCATTCTGTTGGATTATCGTGTAGCAAATATCTTATCGACTCAAAATCAATGGCTTGGTACACTGACAACTGAAGATGTTGGTGTTTGGATAGACTTACTTATTACAATGGTGAGTTCCTTGAATAACTTTACAAAACCAACAAAAGAACATTGAACATTTAAAAAAAATGTGAACTGGTCATTTTTAATAATTTCACATGAATCTTTTCAGTAATTGTTAACACACACACACACACATATATATATATATATATATATATATATATATATATATATATATATATTATAAAGTTGGACATACATAGGATTAATCAGTAAAGTTAATGTAATTAATAACAAAATCACTTTGCTAGCAGATTTAATAAAACATTAACTTACTAATCACTCTCTGAATGACACGATCCTTATTTTTAAAATTATAAGATGGATTAGATGTTCTGTTGCTTGTACTTTGATTTGAATTTGACACATTACTTTTTTCAAAAAGATTTTTCTCACTTGAAATATTTCAAATACAACTCTAGTGTTGCAACAGTGCATGTTCCAAAATTGTACTGTTAATAAATAGCACATCTTTTTTTTTTTTTTTTTTTTTTTTTCAGTCTGCAATGCATTTCTTTTCGTCTTGGAAGTTTACCTGAAATTTACCTGAAATGAAAAGAATATTAATGCCTGGAGATGTGAATGTCTTGAAAAGTAATAGCAATAGAACATCTAATCCATCTTATAATTTTAAACATATGGATCACATCATTCAGTTAATGCTTTATTTATCTGTCATCGAAGTGATTCCACCATTAATTACATTAACTTTACTGATTAATTCTTTGTATGATTACTTCTTTATAATATGATATATACTGCACCAATTATATATATATATATATATATATATATATATATATAATGGAAATTATAGAATAGTGTACTCAAGAATGTTGTATTTGGAGGTAGTGTAATAATTTTTTTTTTTTTTTTTAAACATCTATTAAATATCTATTTTTTTACTGAGAAAATGTTTGTTTGTGTGTCTCTCTCATATATATATATATATATATATATATATATATATATATATATATATATATAATTTTAAATGTTATTTTTAGTGGATACATGTGTTTAAGCAGGTGCTCTGTTTATTTATTAAACAGTATATTTATTTTTACCAAGAAAATCTATGACAAAGTGGGAATTTTTTTTCTGTTACTAGTTTTGTCCTTTTGGAGATCACTAGACTAAAAGTGATGTTTACATTGTGCACAAAGGAGAGGGGATGCTGAATTAAAATTTTCAACTTTTAAATTTAAATGTTTTTATTTAAATATGTTAAAAAAAATTTTTAAATTTCAGCCTCCATTCACCTTTGTGAACATATGTAGTCACATCATCATCACTTTAATCCAATGAAGTCCTAAAAGACAAAATATGTTGTATTCATATGCAAATCTCCAGCATATAGATAGCAGTCGATACAGCTGGTGGTAAAACTAGTCCTGACATTGTAGACTAAAGTACTAGAGAAATAGTAGCGAATACTTCTAGCTAATTATAGGTTATGACAGGTCACCAACAAATTTTCCCAATTTGTCATTAGATTTTGCTAAAATTGTTCTGATATGCAAAAATTTATATCTTTTTCTCATATATATTTTACAGACATTTGGCACAATTCCCTGGCAGTCATTTTTCCAGCGAGTCCTCTCCATGCAGAATGCTGTACAAGCCCAAGTGTTCTCCATTGTCGGTGCCTTCTTTGCTATTGTTCTTGTTATTCCAGCCATACTTATTGGAGCTGCTGGCACTTCCGCAAGTAATTCTCACCATCTTTTCTCTATTTCATTTTTCTTTTAGATTTTAGTATTAAATGATATCACAAATATCGAAAACCCATTTAAGAATAAAAACAATTTTAGTTATTAAAATTATTCATAAGAGAAAATAGCTATATTGATCACTGTAATTTTAACTGAATGTTTTAATGAAAAGGGGAAAATATAAATTAAATCAATTCTTATGAATATATAAGCTTATAAAGACTTTAGAAGAAAAAAAAATACAAGTTCCTTATGCATTGTTTGCATAATTAAAAAAAAAATATTAAAAAAATATTTTACAGATATGCAATGTGATCAGTCCTGACTTGGGATCTTGATTTCAGTCACTTTCTCACAGACGTGATGTGGCTCCCCTCTGTCTTTTCTACAAATATTTTCATGGCATCTGCTCTGACAAGCTATTTTCACTGGGGCCCTGACTGCATGAATTTAAGTGTACTACTAGGTTGGCATCTCTGTCCCACCCGTTTACTGTCAAAACGGATAAATGTAACCGCCTCTTCTACTCCAACAGCTTCTTCTTCTTACACTTCCTGACAGTGTAACTCCTCTCCTCTTACTCGCTTCCCTGATAACTATAATCTTCAAAAATTTAAATGTAATGTCAATCGATATCTTATGATGTTTTGATCCCATTCTTCCTTTTATCCTTCTTTATTTTTTTTTTATCCTTTCCTCATTCCCCCCCCCCACTACCCAATCTTTTCTCTCACTTTCACTCTCTGTTACCTCCTTGTGTACTAGTGGCACTCCTACCTTGCTTGGGGTGAAATGCTTAAAAAAAAAAAGATTGCTAATTCTCTGATCTTTGTTTTGTAAGTGATTACAATGTGCTACATTTTCTTTTTTAGAATCAGATGCTCATTGTTTTTAAACCAAACTTGTTGATTAACAAATTTCTTATTTTTCTATTCACAATTGGCAATGTGTCAGATAGTTTTTTTTTTTGTTCTACTTTCTTTGGTTATTTATATATGAAATATTAAAGAATAAGTTTATGAGAAAAAACCCTTCTCTTTTGGATGACAATTTAATCTGAATAATGTATTTAGCTCCAAACAATCTTTTTTTACTGAAACGAAACCATCACATTTATCCATATTCTTATTCTTCATTATAATTGAACTTTTCCTCCTCCTTAAAGTTTACAATTATTGCATACAAAAGTTCAAATATTTAATCAACTGATGCCATGATGTGGTTAAATGTTAATTATGAGTTGGCAGAGCCAGGAAAGGGTTAAGTCTAAAATGAAATATAAGCTGGAAGAGAGACATTTTCTCTGGTAATATAAAGTAGGGAAAGGCACTATCTGGTTTTCTTCTTCCTTATGGTGCACCAAAAGGTTTATTTTTCCCTCTATTGAGAATTCGGCAATCAGGTAAAACAAATTAAGAAATAAGTTTATATTTCCTTGAGAATTTGAGCAAACAAATATAGGAGAGAGATAGATCTGGGCTGTATTTTTGCAGATGAAAAAAAATTGAGAAATAATTTTCTCTCTTGCTCAGAAGATTTAATGAGAATGAAATTCTCTTAACAGGTCGAAGGTACAATTAAGGCAGGAGTTAGGAAAACAAGTCCTGTCATCAGTGGTCTGGGTTGTATTTTTGCAGACAAAAACAAATTGGGAAATAATTTTGTCTCTTGCTTGGAAATTTAAATGAGAAAAACTCTATTTAAGGGTCAAATGTATGATAACATAAAAGTAATGAAAACAAGTCTAGTCATTGATAGGCAAAAGAGTGATCTGGTTTATATTTTCACTGGGCAAAGATAATTCCAGAAAAATAGAAAAGAAATCAGCAAATTAAAATTAACAACTAGAATAAAAATATGCCCTTTCACCTACATGCTTTAAAAATTAGATTTGTCACAAAGACAGTTATCCCTGCTCAGGGAAGTAGGCCAAGATTAAATGTTGAGAGGGAAGGAGGAAGAGGGAGAATTTAACATCATCTGTATGGAGTGATGGTATGAGTTGTAAAGTGAAGCAAGTTGGAGTTGAAGGGAGGAACAAAGAAGGTGGATAAGTCTCCAAATTAGGAAACTTGATAGAGAAAGCAAAAATAGGGAACAAAGAACCCTTGTTGGGATTAATGTGGAAATTGAGGAATCACCAAATTCCCAGAACCCTATTGGCCCCATGACTGTTTTAGGCCAAAATGCATATAAGCAGATAGCGTTGAGAGCTCAAAAATTTGCATGGTGAATTCCTGCATTAGTGCCTCTAGAATCCATGCCAACTGTAACCAGATCTCCTGACTCTGAAGAAATGATTACTCTATTACTGAATTTTTGATGAGGCTCAGTGTCACTATAGAAAATGATGTGGAAAGGGTTAATTTTTGTTTTACCAAGAACTGTATAAACCAATTGAAGATTAACCTAATGAATCTTTCATTTATTTTTCCATTGTGAAGATATTTCTGCCACAGCTTGAACCAGTGCTTTAATTACTACGACATTTGATCTTCCGCTGCTCTGACATAAACAGCACAGAGTTTGTGTCGATCAAAGTGGCTAGCTGCTAACAGCCTGCTTGGACCAGCATCAGTATTGACCAGACAGGACTACCAAACATGGTTACACCATTGGGTGTAGGTGGGGGTAAAAGGATTATATACAATTTCATCATATTTTCTATTGTGTCCATAAACCAAAATTTAATTCTCTAGACACATAACAGTGCATGTTATTATAATGCATATATATAAAAGTGAACATTCAGAGGCGACAGACTCTTTCATGCTAAGTGTAATCATCAGGCTACCTATGCTCTATCTCTGATATTGATATCCCATAAATATAGCATACCTTGAAACTATATTTCTTTATATATTTTAATCAGAATTCCATATTTTGCATTATTATAGTTTCTCTGTTGCTCAATATATTTTCAGATTGGAATGAAACAAACCTTGGACAATCTCCACTTGAAATCAATGAAAGTTACATGATGTTGCCTTATGTCATCAAAGAATTCACACCAAGAATTCCAAGTTTATTTGGTAATTCTGTTGAACTCTCTTTATTTTGAGAATTTATACAAAACTGCAATAAATTGTTGATAATGGTAATATTTAAAAAATGCTGAAATTTAACATTTTGCAAAGCCGTTAACTCTAGAACACTGACCATTAATTAAAGTTACACCACTAATAACCATGGGTATATGATACCTGATTTTGAAAATATTAAAAAAAATATTAAATATAAATCTTCATTTGAAATATTTTACATGCAGGGACTTCAAACTTTGTTCTTTGAGTTAACATTAATAGGAACTGAAAAACATTATTTAGGTAAGAAAATCAGGTACTGAAAATTGTAATTAAAAATAGGACAATTTGTGCTGGGTACTATATACCCATGGTTAGTGTTTTAGGGTTAATGAAATAGAATAATATTAGAATAAATCATTGATGTGAATCTGAAAAAAGATTCAATGAATCAAAAAATATAAAAAAAAAAATAATTTTTCAGGCTCTGTGATTTCTGCCAAAACAACTGGTAACAATTCTAAGTTAATGTGAATTTGTTGACACACTGTGTCCCAAAATAAGTTTAATGTGAATTATTTTCCTCATTGTTTCCTCCTTTTTATGCACACATTTAGTTATCATTTTAAAATTGTGTCTTTATCTTCAGATTTGAATGTTTTCATTACGTCTATTTTTTCATATAGAACATTGAAACATAAAAAGCATGATTCTCTTATATTCCTTATAATTAAACTATACCCTGAATCCATAATAAAAATTCAGGAAGTGGAATTAGTAAATGCTAAACACTTCAAATACGTTGGTGTATATATCAATTATAGCAAAAGGAAATTAAACATAGAGACTGCACGAGATGTAGTTTTGCCCAACACTTCAAATTGCTACAAAAGCAAAATATTAGCCTGGAGTCATGTTCATAAACAGCCTTGTCAGATTGAGACTTTTATGTTGATGTCAGCTGTATACAACTACTTTCTAAGATCAATGATTCAAAATGACTTTGAGTAAGTTAAACCTGAGTGGAACTTCCTTGAACATTGAGGACTGACACTACAAAATCACAAACAAAGAACTGTATCAAATAGCAGAAACTACATTACTTAAGGACTACCAACAGCAGCAACAGCTAAAATGGATAGCACATGTTACTGAAAGAGAAAATAATGACATAATGAAGATGTTTACATTCCACACTACTTCAAATAAAGAATGAGGTAGGATCATACCCACCATAAATCAGTACTTGGAAAGAACTACTGGACTTGAGGAATCTATTTTCCATGATAAGCAAGTTCATAGTTCCAGGTCATTATTCAACAATCAAGTATTCAGACAGTCATGGAGATTTGACCAGAAAGATTCAAGTATTGGTAGCAATGCTGAGAGTAGCCCCCATACAACAATCATCTGACACAAATCAACAATGTGAAGAAGATGCAAGAATCAGTACTCAATGATTTCAGTGATAATCAACAGTTTGCAAACTTGGACACTTAATGCAATTTATTTATTATCATCTACAAAATAGACCCTGCATCATCATTTCCTAAAAATTTGCTTCTACCCAATTGACATAGCATTATCCTATAAACAAAAGTCTTTTTTAAGAATATAACTAAAAATGAAAGTCTTTCTCATGATCAAGTAGGTTGAATGAAGATTATTTATAAAAATTGATTCTCATTTTTATTTTCACAGGTATGGCTGCCATATCTGCAGCTGTAATGTCTTCAGTTGATGGAGCAATATTAGGGTCCAGTTCTATGTTTGTAAATAATATTTATAAACAGATTATCCGAAAGAATGTAAGCTATTTTCTCTTTTGTATACATGTGTATAAGCTGTCGTGTCAACTGACTATTCTTTATATTTCAATAAAGTTCTAAATGGCTTATAGTACTATTTACTTCAATATAGAACACTAATGCATTTAAGAACTTAAATTCTCATACGTAAGAAATGTTTATTCCGATAAAATATCACACAAAATCTAAAAAACAAAAAAAAATAGAACTTTTTACAGTAGATTATGAGTGCTTATGGTCAAACAGATACATGTATTTAATTTCTCTTTTGTACAGAAATTCTCCTTTATAGATTAGATGATGCTTGACCAAGATTTAAAAAACTTAGATGTACTATATTTGCAGGTATCATGGATGTAGTTTTTTTCCTGAAATAATTCTCAAAAATATGATTAAAATCAGGAATTGTGGCATACATAACCTTCTTCTGAGGTTAGTATAAGTCTATGAAAAGCCTAACCTCCATCCTCAAGGATACAGTAAATTTCTGAGACTTATTTCAAGAAAAAACTGTGTCCTTCACACTGACAAATATGATAAGTACTATTTTATGTTTTTCATATTTGAATTGTTAAATAATACATTTGGTTTATGTATCTCTCTGTCGAAGTTTGTTTTCTTTACATTTTTTAATTTGCTATACCTCGAAAAAGAGTATACGGTTAAGTTTATGTTTGTTTAAAATTTTGTTTTTCTTTCTATTTAATTCCAGGTTTCTGAATTGGAACTTTCTATTGTCCTCCGAGTGACAATCATCATTATTGGCATTTTATCTACAGTTGTTGCTACATGTTTATCAACAGTGTATGGTCTCTTCATCTTGGCCTCTGACCTTATTTTTGTGATCATCTTCCCTCAGCTTGTGTGTGTCATGATGATTCCATCATCTAACACGTACGGAGCACTCACTGGTTACTTGCTTGGTTTAGTGTTGAGGCTTGGGGGTGGTGGCGATCAGTATCTACCAATGCCTGCCTTTATTCATTATCCATTTTACAGTCAGGCAAAAGGACAACTCTTTATCTTTCGGACATTTTCCATGCTCATGTCTATAATTACTATTTGTTTTGTCTCTTTAATTGCTCATTACATCTTTCGGTGGAAGTTATTATCTCTGAAGTGGGATGTGTTGAACTGTTTTTCTACAAATTCTATTCATACACAGGTATTATCATCTAATTGGGATCATCAAGTCATTCCATTAAAGATGACTCCATCAACATCTGTAACTGATGGAGTAGATTCTGCATCCACTTTCACAGATCAGTCATTTCATACAGAATCCACTGGGAATTTAAATAAAGATTAACATTTTTAATACCATATCGGAATCTCTTGTTTTGCTATCTCTTTCCTATCTCTATTGTGAGAACTGACCTGTTTTTGGGGGTGTTGGGATTTTCCTTTATTTATTTCAACCACAGCTACCTCATCTTATATAGACATTTTTGAGGATTTTTTTTCTATAAAGAACATTTTAAACATTAGCTTTTAATTGAATTTAAATAAAATAACTATTGAAAACTGACAAATTTTATTCTCTTGTCTATAATTTTTGTATATTTTATTAATTTTACATTTTTAAAAACATTTTGTAATCTTCATGATGTTTTTCAGATATTTTTTATTTGGATATTTTTTAAATTTATTTTTTTCAAATTATTTCCTTATTTTTAATATTTTAATTCAAAATATTTAAAAAAAAAATTTAAACATAACTTTTTTTTTTTTTCTCATTTTTGAACTTTTAGTTTTTATTATAGTTCCAAAGAGTAATTTAATTAAAAAAGAAAAAAGGCATATATTTTTCATATCTCATAATCTGCTTTCTTGCAAGCAACACCAAATCAACACATTATTATCATTGATTTCCACTTGAAGCTCTTATAAAATCCAGTCTAGTTTTAAACAAATTTCTGAACATTTATTATTCACTTTTTAATTCTTCCAAAACTTTGTCAATTGCCCACAACAAATCCTGTCAGAATGCTGCTACTGTTGGGCAAGTCTAAAAGGACATTTTCAACATCCTTCTTCCAAGTTGATTCCAAGAAAAATTCTTGACCACATGCCAAATTTATATATAATCAAGCTTAATCATTCTGTGCATCACTCTAAAATGTGACACTGAATTAGTTTCACAAAAAGAAAAAAAGACAAATATTTATATTTTGTATACAGTTTATAATGAATGTCAAGAACATATGAGAAGATCCTGCACAATTATCAATATCATAAAATAGAGTATCTATGCTTCTTTTGCAGCCAAATATCCAATTTAAAAATAAAAGTTGTTTTCATTATAATGCACCATTTTAGTGATTATATTAAGCAGAAAAGATAATAAAAACTTGTCCAAGACATAAGTGGTTATTCCTCTGCTCATGTACAACCAACGAAATTACTGTCATGGGTATTTTTGTTTTTAGAAATAGGATTAAAAATAAAAAAAAATGTCAACAAAAATTTCATTTATATATATCATATATATATTATATATATTATATATATATATCATATATATATTATATATATATAT
>OZ010593.1:1358751-1476251 GCA_963932145.1 Acanthosepion lycidas | reverse complement strand
ATAATGCATCATTTTGCCCAAATTTGGTTTAGTGATTAGTTACTTCAATAATTAAATGCGTAAGTTTTCTTACGGGAACATTTTATAGCACATGGAATAATGATGGCGAAGAAGATTACAATCACAAGATAACAGACCGATTGATTTGCAATGCAAAAATAACATTTATTAAAACAAAATTAACAAAAACTTAAGTTTAAAACAAGAGTTTCTCTCGTGAGACATAAATTTTATACACAACGAAATGTTCATTAAAATTAGTGTTGGTGTGTTTTAGCGAGAAGCAGTCACAGCCCTTGTAGCTTCAGCATGGGAAGTTCATGTCAGCAGTTCGAAAGTGGGAAGACCGGAAAGAGGAGGTTACTTTAGGGTTCACGTGTTTTTACATTCGAGCTGCTGCTGATACAAGGTTTATTTAAGCTGCTAAATTTTATTTTAAGCTGCTACTATCTTTAATGTAACTACATTGGTTTCGGAAGTGTTCTGAAGACTTCTGACAAATAGTAGAGGCCAATTTTACCCAATCTAGTATTTATTGAATACGGTGGCGAGGTCTATTTTCACATACAAATATCAAGGAGCTGCGGACAGCTATTGAGAAAGTATAGCGTCACATTTCTCCAGAAGTCCTTGGAATCAATGTCGCATCAAGTTTATGTACTACACTGCACTAGAGGGGGGTCTAACATATGACTTATAGCATATATATATATATATATATATATATATACATATATATATATATATATATATATATATATATATATATATATATATATATATATATATAAAGAGAGAGAGAGGGGGGAGAGACACACACACAGATATAGAAATAAATAAATGAAATAAATAAAGTGCGTGAATATAGAAATCAATATTTCATATTGATTGTCAGCTTTACCCTATAAGCGATCATTATGATAATGTCTTGATCGTGTAACTTTCGATTTAATCTCTGAACTGTAATGACATTGTGGAATCTTCCACAGCAGCCAGTTAACCCCTGCTAGGAAATGCACTATTCCTGTATGACTTTCACCATCATCATCTTACAAAATATATAACAATCATTCATTGGTTAATCTACTCAAAACTAACTCGCTGATTGGTCAGTTCTGACCAATCAAACCGCCTGCACGCGACAAATCTGTTTTCCCGCTCAATATGTTCTGAGCCTGTCACGTGGTACAACAAAATTATAAAAACAAAACACGTGTAAACTCCCTCTCTCTCCCTCTCGCGTCTCATTCCTTACTGCCAAGATGTAATCTTCAAAAACTCCCGTCTTGACCATATAGTCAGACGTTAAAGACCATTACCAACATTCACGCAAGTACGAACTCTGAAATCTCTTCTGAACTTTTACCAACTTTACAACTCACAATTCCAAACATGCTAAAGAAACTTTATTCTTCTAAACTACAGTTTAATAATTACTTTCACTTTATGAGCTCAAATACAAATATTTCCAAATCTAAGAGACATAACTCTATCACACTTTCAGCTTATATGCTTGTACATCAAATACTTAATAAATTCAATTGTTACGTTTTGAAACAATACGTTATGTTTTTGAATAATTATTCTCTGTCTTGTATCAATTGTTGTGGACGGAAGATTATTGAACACACAATTTTAAGCCTTCTCATCATTCAAACCTATTCCTCTCCAACACACATCACACATCATCAACAACATCTTTCACTGAATCAAAGCTGTTTCACCGGTTTTCATTGCAGTTATTATTTAAACCATAAATTATGTGTGATTTTGCGGAACACCTGTGATACTTACCTTCACTAACGGTATGTTGAACGCTAATGAGTACATTTTAAAACGATGAATAAATATTTATTCGTAATTAACAGATAAAGCGACTCCACTTCCTTTCGCCTGTTAGCACCATTGGCGTAAACCTGTCATTGCCGTGAAAGAGTCAATTCAATCGACATTCATAGACATTGATATTTCGGCCAGGCAACCACTTATGCAGAAACCTTCATAGAACGTGCATCCATTTATACACAAATGAATTAGCAACATGCATGATCATATTAATCTACTCATGTTATTTCTTTCTTTCTCTATCTCTTTCACTCTTGTTATGTTCTTATATAAAAGAAATAGACATGTTTCTGCAGAACTGTGGCTGTCAAGTAAGTCGTGCAAACCAAAATGACTTCGATCCTTAATAATAATCCTGCATTTGTGGCCTTGTGTTAATTTAACTCTAATAAATACATATATCAGCATATTATACACAGACATATTTAATACAAGAATATGTGTCGAGGTTGACCATTATCATGCTCATATCGGGTTCACCAATTTTTAAGAAAATGTGTTAAAACTGATAAGATTGTAATTGCTTCTACTTGTAGTATCAGACTTAATGATGTGACAGAAATGCGTGTCAAATCTTGTTGTTGACAAGTGGTAACCAAGATGGAAGGTACTTCAATCTAGGCAAGAGGAATATGAAAACTGTGTCAATATCAAAATTAAAAAAAATTTAGCTAATTACCGCTGTGTATGATTGCCATTAATTGAAGTCAGTATTAGACAATGACAGAGTGAGTTTGTTGTAATCTTTTGACAGGGTGAAGCCCCCCGCCCCCGATGCAATCAACGGCCCCGTGTTCGTCATCAAGGCGAGCATTTAAGTTGGGGGACATCGGCTGTGGTTTGAGCTGGAGAGGGGTGAGTTCCTGCTCAAGAAATGCTGCGCATGAATACCTCTCCAAATTTAAACCCAGATATTGATAAACAAGCAACACGCATGAGCAGATCAGTTGCTCAGTTGCGTCATAGGACTGATGAGGATGATGATGATGATGCAAAGAAGGAGTTAAATATTTTAGTGAGCCATTGAGAACAATGACATGAAGTGATGTAGATTGTGTTCTCAATTTATAAAAGTAGAAAGCATAAGAGAAAGAATTTGAATTAATAAAAGGTTGTTATATAGGAATAAAGTGTTGCTGCCGATACTTGAGTTTGAACATAGATCGCCAGTGAGAAAACACAGTCGATCCCATAATTGAATTAAGTAGACCAGGTGACCATAGAGGAAACGCATATATGTAGGAAATAGCTGACAACTAACGATCTCTGTTACTAGTCCATTACTATTCGAATCACTATTTCTAGTCGATCCTCTATTACTATACGGATCACCATTTCTACTCTATCCTCTATTACTATAAGGATCACCATTTCTACTCTATCCTCTATTACTATATGGATCACTATTCTCTACTCTATTCACTATACTCTATTTGGATCCCTATACGGTGGTTACGATTCGAGCGAGTATTACCAAGCAAGTACTATTAGTGCGAGTGTTAATCGAAGGCGTCTGACACCAGTATTGTTCAACGGCGTTACTATAGTTGTAACTGCGATCACAAAGCCTCAACTACAAAAGTGAAAACAAGTATTCGTTGACATCCCGAAAGTAGCAACGAGTGTTCGTTGATATCACGAAAAAAGGTGATGAATTGGAAATAGTTTCCAGGTTTTAGCGATCAATTCAGGATTTTATCGAATTAACAACATTGGTTTTATCATTTCGTCTCTCTCCTTCGTATCATGTGCAACAACTGAATAAGCATCAAAATGCACACGTAGCTTTGTATAAACCTACAATCATGTGCATTTTTCCTGATATATACGCTTTCACATACCAAAGCATATTGCTATGCTAACCAAAGTGAAGTCGTTTATCGTACGTCACTGAGAGTTTAATTGTCAAATTGGAGTTTAGTAATTAAGATTCCAAGGCGAAACAAGAAAGAAACGAAATGAAAAGTGAAATCAGAAGCCCAAAGAAACAACAAATGGCAAAAAAAAAAAAAAAAATCACGCGGACTGTTTTCAATTGGATGACATGAAATGAATATTTGCAAAGAAACTGTGAAAAAATGGAGGACTTTCATGACATAACGAAGTTCAAACTGGCATTAAAAAAGAGGGTACCAACCTTTCAAGATAGGTAGGTTGGTTAGTTGGTTGGTTGCTTTGTTTTATGGCATATCAACATCAGTGGGTCATTTAATGCAAACAAAATTTTTAAATAGATTCATAGCGATAGTTTAGTAAAAAATGGTGTGTATGTATACATACATATTTGGACCATTTTTCAATTACTCATATTTTTGAGTACAATCCAACTTCTTTTAGGAAATTTACAATCTTGGATGGTTTTATTTTTGTAAAAAGTTTTTTTTTTTTTTTTTTTAAATTACTCACGTGGTAATATTTTGTTCGCACTTGATCGAAATCTACAAACTCTATATGTTTCATTCTACATATGTACATTCTAATTATTGCTGAGAATTTTTCTTTCAAAAATTATTGCTGGTAATAATTTTTTTTATTACAAAGTATTTCTGGTATTAAAAACTATTTTTACACAAGTTTGGGTGTTAACTATTTGTCCATAGCTGGGACCCTAACAGGTGCTACCACCCCGGATCAGGGTGGACCTGGGAACACCAGCAATTAAGAGGTGGTTCCACGCTCCTCAAAACCTGATCAGAGGCTTTGCTGTTGGACATAGTTTATCGTCTTACCCAGGACGCGGATGTAGTTTATCGTCTTACCCAGGACGGGATAGGTAGGTAGGTAGGTATAGACAGATACAGTGAAAGGGAGAGCTAGGGAAATTCCTTTTCAACAGACAAGAAGTTGAGTATAACTAAGACTTTGTTTACATATGGGTTAATATTCCTCTTTTTACTAAATTAAAACGATACTTCTCAACCATTCTTTTTTGTGTCTGCCTCTAATAATTCATCCTATTCTTCGCTCGAATTTAAAGTACATGCTGCGAAATCCAGTGTCGGCAACGTAATAATAATATAGCCATGCATACTTCAATTCTGTTTGGCACACACAGAAACATCCGCATACATACAATTACGAAACACAAGGCTATAGGTTAATATATCAATAAATAAATGTGACTACAGAGTAAAACGTCAATGTAGATTATAATTCTTGAACAGAGAAATGTCCTTAAAAATTAGAACGAATAAGGAACTATAATACAAACATTCCTAGCACTGTATATTGTACAATGTTAGGGAAATCTTAGAAGTGTCTTTGAAGTTTATTTTTTATTGCTTGTGCATATTTTTAACGAAAATATAATATTTTTATTTTAGTAACAATCATGACTGAATGTTAAATGCATATTTCAAAGCGTTTATTCTACATATTTAATTAAGGTTCGGTTTCAGAGGTTATCCCATTTCACATTCTCAAATGCTCCTTTATAAGCCATCGTTTTAATCTCAGATTGCATTAATAAAGGATACATATCGGTGTGCGTGGAATTTAGTTCCTTATTATTATTATTATTATTATTATTATCTCAATTTGAAATATTCAAATATGAATTACTCTGGTGTAATTGTGTCAGTTGCTACGTCATTGTACTTCTTTGTTACCCCCATTCACATTCTCAAATGCTCCTTTATAAGCAATGTTTTTAATCTCAGATTGGATTAATAAACGATACATATAGATGTTATGGGGACCTACGTTCATGGACAAAATAGACTCGTCTTATGACTATATTATACCTCGCAAGAGGACTGTAGACGGGTGACGAGTTGACTACTGTACTTAGCCATAAGACGGACGTGCAACACTTTTGTATTCGTTCTTTTTGTTAATATGTTTTCACTGAATTGCTGAGTCCGAGTTTTCTTTCGGACCTCTTCCGGGTCTACAACAATAGGTGTGCGTGAAATTTAGTTCCTCATTATTATTATTATTATTATTATTATTATTATTATTATTATTATTATTATCTCAATTCAAACATTCAAATAAGATTTACTTTGGTGTAATTGTGTCAATTGCGACGTCATTGTACTTCTCTGTTAACCCGATTCAGATTCTCAGATTGGATTAATAACGGATACATATCGGTGTGACAGAGAGATGTTGGGAAACATACACACACACACGTCTACTTTTTTTAAAATTTAAATTGGGATAGATTTGAATAGTGAAATTAAATCAGAGCATTTTGTTTACTGATGTGGAAATTTGTTCTAGTCCAGAAGTTGTATCCATTGAATCTGGATCATCTAAAGACAATGGAAATGGTCGAAATAATTTTTGTTGATTAAAAATTGAAATAGAGCTGAGTATGCTAGAAGGAACTTTTGAATTCACATGATTTTGGTTGAAACAGCCAAAACCCCGTGATAATCACGTGCGAATCAGTAGGGCCAAAGTTCAGTTGTAATCAGCCGGATTTTTCTATATAAACGCGTAGTTATGCTGAAAAAGACAAACCAGAGAAAATTCTTGAAGAGAGAAGAAAGAGACGGAAGAGAGCAGACGGAAGAAACAGACGAGCGAGCGTTGAGACGGAAGAGAGAGAGAGAGAGAGAGATAGAAGAGGCAGACGGAAGAGAGAAATAAAGAAAAATAGCCTGGCCTAGTGTCGGGCTAGGGACAGTGGAGAGTCGAGTTGGAGACTCAAGAAGGAGGGAACGTGACGTCAGAGATTTGAACGAAGCGTCCGCTAACATATGCTGTTGATATAAGTACCGCTTCTTCTGCTACCACGAATATTACTACTACTGTTACTACTGCTAAGGAGGAACGCTACTATAAACTTTAAGCCGCGCACAGAAATCTTATTCCCCCCTCGCAAGAGTCGTATATCGTTCTGAGACGATTTAACAATAAGTTAATCATAACACACACACACACACACACACTCTCTCTCTCTCTTTCTCTCTCTCTCTCTGTCCAGAATCCAGTGTATGCATTTTTTGCGTCAATTACTTTTCTTTTCTGTAACCCGTTTCTTTTCTATACTATTCTTTTCTGCTATATAAAAGACATTAACAATTCAATCATTGAATAGTTGGTTGTCCGGCTTTCTGCAGATATTAATTTTGTTTCTGCATTCTAAATTTCTTAGCACAGACTCCCTAGCCGTGTCTACATCTTCAGTCGACAGTGAATGGATGAACATAATTTCTGCTTTCTGGATCAAACCAAACACAACGTGGGCAGGAAGCAGGATTAAACCAGTGGACCGGTCGAATAATCTACGGATGCTCAGGGGAGCTACGGCCACTCCCTTAAGTTCGATTAGGACCGAGTAGACACCTCAACCCAGAGAGTAAGACGTCGGAGGTTGAGGGGCTGGCGCGAAAGTGTTAGACTGGTGCCGTCTTGACTAGGATAGACCCGTGGGAATTACCACAGCCGTCTGAAAGAGGAGAGAAGGTTGCATTTGTTTATCCAGTCGGGACCAAGTAAGACAGGTAGCGATGAAATAAGGGATGAAGATATAACAACTCCTGAGCGTTACAGGAGGAAATTGAGGGTGTTGCTGAACGGTAATCGGGCGGTAATAGCCATTACTGATAAGGAACTGGGACAGACGGAGACAGTTGAAATGAAGATAGACACGGGTAATCACCCACCTATTAAGTTAAGACCGCATAGGACTCCAATTCACAAAAGAAAATTAGTGGAGGACACCTGGGAATTGATAAGACGTATGGATTAAAAATGAGAAATTACTACTGGCCTAAGTTGACTAATGATGTTGTGAAACATGTAAAAAAATGTGTAACATGCCAAATATAGAGTCGAAGGAGTAGGGTTACCCCAGTATTAGAAACGGATGTTCCGAATTATCCATTTCAGAAAGTAAGCATGGATATTTCCGGGCCCTATGGAGAAACACATAAAGGTAATCTTTACATGCTGAGTTTTGTGGACTGGCTGACGAATTGGCCTGAGGCATTTACCATACCGGATAAAAAGGCATGAACGTTGTCAGATATAATACTGAACGAAATATTCCCTAGGTATGGGGCCCCCGAACAGTTGGTTACTGATAATGGATTGGAGAATGTGAATCAGATTATGAGAGAGACGTTGGGAGAATTAAACATACAGCACATAACCACCTCTCCATATCACCCCCAAAGTAACGCTAAGGTAGAAAGATTTCATAAGACCCTCGCTGATGTGTTAGTTAAACTAACAGAAGATAATAGGGAAAATTGGGATTTATTCGTAACCCAACCGTTAGCAGCGGTGAGATTCTCAATGAACGAGACGACAAAATTTTCCCCTTATTACTTGATATATGGCAGGGATGTAGTCTTCCCTATAGGCAATCTGTTACGACCAAGGAGGAAGTATTTAGGGGAGGATCATTTGCTCCTTATTGTTATTATCTCAATTCAATCATTCAAATACGATTTACTTTGATGCAATTGTGTTAATTGCTACGTCATTGTACTTCTTTGTTACCCCTATTCACATTCTCAAATGCTCCTTTATAAGCAATGTTTTTAATCTCAGATTGGATTAATAACGGATACATATCTCGATGCGTAAAAACCTTTATACGTATTTTTAATAGAACTCAGATTTTTTTTATCTGTGTAGTATGGAGAAACTTGGATATTTCCATGAAATTTTTGTATTGATTTGTCGAAATATTTTATTATAAATTTGCCAATAGGCAAAAATTGATAAGAGTATCTTAAAGGTGTGTGTGTGTAACGAATGCACGGCCGCAATTTTCGACGGATTTGCACCAAAATTTACATGCACATGCTCCAAGTTAGCGTGAAGGCCAAGACCGACTTTGCATTTCCCAACTCCCATCGATAGTGGAAATAATCGACTTTTTCATGCTTCTACTTCAGTTTTCATGTAGTTTGAGGCCATTTTCTACTGGCCAGAGTGAGAGCCTATAGCTGGTTGCCACGAATAGGCAGGAAGATTCTATTGGCCAGCGTGAGAGCCAACAGCTGACTGACACGAATGTTAACTAGCATACTAGCATGCAAAAAAAAATCGATAGTTGTATTCGTCACAAGTGGGAAAAATTTAAATCTGCATGGCACTTTACTCCAATTGGCTCATTCACTTGCTTAAACTCAACGTTGATTCTGATTCCGCAGAACTGGGTTGGGTGTGAAAAAGTATTTGTTGTTAAAATTCTTTTTTCATTCGGTTTTTCCAGTTACGAGTCCTTCTTTAAAGCTGATCGTTTTGTGTTCATTTTGTTTAGTTCTTTTTTCGTAACAGATTTAATGTTTAGTATAGAGCTTAGAAAAAATTCACAGTGTGAGATAGGCAAGAAGTAAGGCATGTAGCAACATCAGCACAGCAAAGGGCACTCATTTAAAGGCAAGGAAGGGCAAAAATATTTTAAGTCAAGTGATAGCGATTGCTGTATGAGTCGTACGATTTTTTAATCAAGCACGGGCAACATCGGGCCATTCTGGTATATATATATATATATATATATATATATATATATATATATATATATATATGAATTTTGATGGATCAAATATACACTAGAATCTGACAGAATGATAGAATAATGAACGAACACGAAACGTTTATAAATTTAACATATTTCACCTTTATTTAAGCTGCATCAAAAATGAAATATGGAGAAAAAAATTTGGTATTTTTTATTTTTGTGATGTTTGTTTTTTATTGGTTAAGTAGACCTCAGTTGTCCTGTCAAGCAGTTTTCATGTGTATAATTCTTCTGTGTTTGTGTATCATAATTCTAGTTGGTCTATGTTGGATTTAGTTGAAAATGTGTGTGCGTTTAAGCGGCATTTTTATTCATGTCTAGTGGTGTTCGTATGTTGATTGGATAATTCCCTGATTATTGGTAATATAAAAAAGCTCCAATTTTCCTTCGAGGATTTGAAATCGAAATGTAGTAGAGAGGGGAGCTGCCGTATCAAAGTTTCGGGGTAGTGACGAGACCTAAGCGCCAACCATGCATACTACCCCAGAATTTTCCGACGTGAAGGGGAAGCCTGATTGGAGGCCCCAGATCATGCTTTGTAACCCTTGCAATCTTATCAACATTTGCTTTTTTTTTTTACCTACATTTATATACAATTACAAATTAAACTAAGCACAACTATTAAAGGATCAAAGATTTCGTGGATTTGGAGTTAATTCTGGGTTATTCTCCAAATCCGTGAATTTGTGTTGCTAAGCTTCGAAAAAACACCATAATAAAAATAGATATATTTTAAAGAATTCATGTAATTTATTTTATCAGACGGTGATTTCTTCTGGCGGAGGGCCACATTTTCTTTAATAAGTTTTCTCGAGTGTGCAGGTTGGTAGACAAAATAGACTGTTTAAAATAAAAAGTGGAAAGTCTACTCACACACACACTCACACACACACACACACACACACACACACATATATATATATATATATATATATATGGCTGTTTTGTGAACACAGCAAGCGTTTCCAAAATCAACCACCACTTGGCATCTCACATTACACTTAAGACCCTTCATTGTTGAGCTAAACGAACCCTTGTGAAATTCGCAGCTTGCTATTCCCAACGAGCCGGAAATTCCTACTTCAAGTCATCGAAGTATTTTGCAATTGAATTCGCGCCAAACTGTGTCAGAGAAGAAAATAAAAAGTGTTGTTAACAAAAGGCTGCGACGTGGAATGTCAATGACGGGGCGCACACCACAGGTGGTTGCAAGCAATTTGATGAACAGTTGGTGAAATACACTTACTTTCAGAAATATATATATAGATATATATATATATATATACATATATATATATATATATATATATATATATATATATATATATATATATATATATATATATAAACACGCGCGCTCGCGCACACACACACACACACACACACACACACATATATATATATATATATATATATATACAGATACACATATAATTTCGTACAGGCAGACATACTGTAGCATTCTGTCTGAGATGTATTTACATGTAGGCGATATTACTTTAACACCCACGAACGCACACAGTACGAAGTGATCATGTTCATCAACAATGTTATGAACATATTATTCCATATATATATATATATATATATATATATATATATATATATATATATATATATATATACAATCAAAGTGAGAGTCGCTGACATCATGTTATTTGTGTCTTGTTAAGTTGGATTTCCCAGTGTTTATTCAAAACAAGAATTTCCGTTATGGACAACTGTGGTAAGATAAAAAATATTATTGTAGTAAGATTTTAGAAGTTAACGGTGGTAGTTGTTTATAATTATTAACTAAATTACGAGTGGGAAGAGCCGCTGTCGCCACCACCGCCGCCCACCTTTCTCCTTTCTCGGTGCTGTATAGACTTTTGTTGTGTCCCTTCACTCCGTCAGCGATTATGGCTATCCTAACTCTTATAGCTCTTAACAACATTTGTCCCATGTCCAAGCTTACCACCCACCATTCCTATATTAGTAGGGGGGGGGTTCTACTGCCTTTCCCTGTCCCTTTTGGCCTTGATATCCCATATAAAGTTTTTCAATCTATTCTTCCACATTATTTATCCAAGAAATTTCACTTGTTTCTTTCTGACTTTGAGTATAAATGTCCTTTTCGTTTCAATTTTTGTTAAGACTCCTTTGTTACTTACGTGCACCGTCCATTGTATTCTCATCATCCTTCTGTAGAACTACGATTCTGTAACTTGTAGTCTTTTCTTCATCTGTGAGATTGTCTGGCATTCACTATCATATAAAAGTGCCGATACCACGTAACAGTTCAGCACTCATGTCTTTGTTTCTGTTTCTTGGTATTTTACTTAGCTTTTGGAAAACATATTTTGCTATTTTAAGGCGAGTTCAGATTTCGGCGTTACATTTTCTATAATCTGAGCCAAATATGTATTCTTTTCTTTTTTTTGAGAAAGAGAGAGAGAGAGAGAAAGAGAAAGAGAAAGAGAAGGAGAGAGAGAATGAAAGGATTACAGACATAAAATATCCCCTTAAAGAAGAAAAGAGCGAAGATAAAAAAAACAAGCGGTGGTGTTGCTTGAGTTATGTCTAAAGTATGAATGACATTCATCGCATCGACCCAGATAAACACTAGAAATTGAGTTTAAGGGAAAATATAAAAACAATATGGAGAAAAAGATTATGTTGACGTAAGGAAAAATAAGTAATGTTTCAAAATTCTCAGGCAATATTCTTCTTCTATGTATGGTTCCCTTTAGGACGTGGGAAATCATAGCTCTCCACAACTTCCTATGCTTTGCAGCTCTTAATAAGGTTTGTCTTTTCACTATCCCTCCCACCCCTTGTTATACCATCAATTTACATAAGCTTGTTAACCTACCTACCAATGTTAGGTAGGTGACGCGCTGCTTCTGTTTGTCCATCTTGCCTTTAATCTGTCCTGTGAGTGTCAAATTCGACAAGCCTTTTTTCCACATTATGTGCATTAGAAATGTCAATTTCTCCAAGTCCTTTTTCTTTATCTGCTTTAGACATGTCAACTGTCTCTTTGTATGAGTGTCCTTTTCGTTTTTATTTAACTTAAAACTTCCCCGTTAGTGACATGCTTCGTCCATGTTATTCTCTGCGTCCTTCTCTAGATGCTCATCTTTGTCTCCTCAAGTCTCCATTTTATCTCTCAGGAGATTGTTCAGTATTCACAGCCATATAGGAGGACTGATATTGCATAGCAGTTCATCACGCTATTCTTTGTTTCTAGCTAAATTTTCCTGTTTTTCAATACTTTACTTAGCTTTTGGAAGGCACTTTCTCTATTCAAATACGCCTTCGGATTACAGTGTTACATTTTAAGTCCTCTGTTAAAATACTTCCAAGATATTTAAAGTTCCGTTTCCTTTGTGTGTCTGTTATCAACACTGTTTCATATACCTATGTTATGTTGTGAAGATCGTGTCCGCCAATTATAAATACTGGTAGGACTTCTAGTTCCTTCGTGATTATCTCGTTGTATAGGTTGAATAAGTGAGAAGACACATCCGTGTCTTATGCCGCTTTCTATTTTCCTTTGTTTATTGAATTTATCTTATATCCGTGTGCAGACGATCTGTTTCCAATATAAGTTCTAGATTATTCTAATATCTTTCCCAAATAAAGTTTTCCTAAAAGTTCAAATAGATTTTTGTTTCATACCTTATCAAATGATTTTACAGGATTTATAAAAAATATCTATACATCGTTCTGCATTTGTTTTTTTCTTTTTGATATTCTGTGCATAAATATAGCATTCCTTGTTTCAGTGTTTTTGGTGAAAACGCATTATTTTTGTTATATTCCTGGTCTAATTATGCTACGTTCTCTATTTATCAAAGTTAAGATAAGTTTCATTATGTGGCTCATTAACATAATAGTTCGATGGAGCTCGCATCCTTAGGCAGCACTATGAAAATGGATCTACTAAAGTCTTCGCATATGTCACCAGTGTCGTATATTTTATTTTTAATTCTGTAATCTTAATCCTGAGATTGTCTAAGGCTGCGAACATCTCTATTATATCCCATCTTTTTTTTCTTTTTTTTTTTAAGCATTTCACCCCAAGCAAGGCGGGAAGCCACTAGAACGCAAGGGGTTACAGAAAATTTAGAGCAAGATCAGATAGGAGTGATAGAAGAAAGGATAAGGAGGAGGGTAGTGGATAGATCAAGGCAACTGGAGATGTCGATTGACATTACACTTGAATAGCTGGAGATTATAGCTCTCAGTGAAACAGGAATAGAGAAGGGAGTTCCACAGGCGAGAGGTGCGAGACATGAAGCTATTGGAGTAGAAGAGACGGCTACATTTAGGAGTTTCGACAGTGAAGGGGTGAGAGCAGGATGCCAGCCTCGTAGGGCGCTTGAACTCATGACGACTGGGAACCAGCGAATGCAGCTCCTCGGAGCAATTTCCATGAAAGTATTTGTAGAACAGACAGAGGGAGACGACGGCGCTTCTGTGAGAAAGTGACTGTAGAGATGCCAGAGCAGGGCCAACTACATTGCATATCCGCCTCTGGAGCCTATCAAGAACCCCGAGGCAAACAGAAGGGACACCAGACCATATATGGCAGCAATACTCCATGCAAGGGCGAATTTTTGATTTGTAGATCTGGAGGATCGATTCCGGGGAGAAAAATTTCCTGGCGCGGCACAGGGAGCCAACTTTCCTTGCGGTGGACGAAGCAATTGCCTCAATGTATTTATTCCATCTCAGGTCAGCAGTCAACGTGAGACCGAGCAGCCGCAGAGAGTTGCTCTCGAAAAGTTGAACGTCAGACATTCTAATGGAGGGCAGGGAAGGATCTCTGTGGTGATTAATAGAGAGCAGTTTTGTCTTGGAAGCGTTGAAGTTGACCAGCCAATTCTTGCCCCAGTTCACAACCGATTGGAGGTCCTTTTCGAGACGCACGGCCAGGTGAGTTTTGTCAGTGACACTAGATTTGTTTTTGAGGCAGGAATAAATTGTGGTGTCATCCGCGTAGATGCAAACTTGGGAATTCATGGCGTCAGGAAGGTCATCTGCTTGTGCTGTTTTTTTCCTGTTCATCTTGGCCAGTGCTGATGTCATGTCAGACATTTATATTTCTGATCCTTCCATATAGTTGCGTATTGCAGTTTTCCCCGTTTCGTCGTTAAAGGGTCTCCCATCTTTGCATCTTTGATGTATTTTCCATTTTCTATTATTACCATTACCTCTTTTCATTTTATTCCTATTATTTTTTTTTATTCAAATCTGCCTTG
The DNA here is from genome assembly GCA_963932145.1 of Acanthosepion lycidas. Taxonomy (NCBI): domain Eukaryota; kingdom Metazoa; phylum Mollusca; class Cephalopoda; order Sepiida; family Sepiidae; genus Acanthosepion; species Acanthosepion lycidas. Next base: position 1,461,671 of record OZ010593.1, on the reverse strand, counting down.
TTTGTGATTCCTATTCTTTTTTTTATTTGCACACATTTCCTTGAGTTATTCTCATTTTCCTGCCTTCATTTGCTTTTAATTTCTTTGTGTAATGTTCTATATTCTGTACCATATTTCGACATTGTTGACTTTTTTCTTCATCTTGAGAATTTTATCTGTCATCCACTCCCTTCTTCTTGTCTAGTTTTCCTTGATTTAATCTCGTTTAATAATGTTACTAAAGCTTCTCTTAATGTGTCCCACTTTGAATTTCCATTCACATTTAATCTATTGAAGCTACTTTTAACGATGTCAGTATCTCTTTGTAATTTGAACGAGTCAAGAATATTTTAATTTGGTGCTGTTATGGCTTTTTATCATTTCTGTAGAAATTTTAGAATTTGGAATTTTACAATGTTTAGAATTCATTGGAAAGAGGGTCATTGCTACCATCGATACTTGGATATGTTTTTTTTTTTACATAAAACTGCATTACTGAATCTTTTATTGAATGTTATGATGATTTTCTAAGCGTAGCTTAGATGTAGCACAAGACCGAATTCGTTACTCAGTCGTAATTGTTCTATTGCGACAAGCTCGTTAACCATTACACCATGTCAATATTTATTGATTGTTATGCAGTTGATCTGGTTTTTCGTTTCTGCTCAAAATAAATAACCAAAAGCAAGTAAAAGGAAGTTATCCAAATAAATAAGTAAATAATAAACAAATTAACAAACCATGCCCACAAAAATAACCGTTAGAATAATACAATAGACTAGCTACAATGTAATAGAATACCCACAATGCATCACTGACCTGTATGTATAAGAATGATGATTGCGTTTTGCGTGAAACCGACTGTTGCCTCTGGGTGTTGATTTAATGTTTACTTTTATATTTACATATACTCTATCCCTGATATTGAGCACTTTAACCCATACATACCTTAAAGCTATATTTTATCATATATATATATATATATATATATATATATATATATATATATATATAATATATATATATATATATATACATATATATATATATATGTTTATCATTTAACTGATTGATATTACCTTCAGCATCCTATCCGCCCACTCTGCAGGGGATATCCGCAACTGACTGCTTATATTTCTCGATTTTTCTTTTTTATGCGCTTAACATTGGTGTAAGTTTGTATATATATATATATATATATATATATATATATATATATTAGGTTGGTGCAAAAATAATGTCGTTTTCTCGCATATATGTGAGAAAACGACATTAGTTTTGCACCAACCTAATATATATATATATATATATATATATATATATATATATATATATATATATTTACATGGCCGGCTTATGATATTTTATGACCACTAGGTTAATGAAATTATGCCTTCTCTCCTAAGACGGAACAACCCTATAACTCACCAGCACTCATCTTATTTTTTACTCATGATATATTTTATCGACATTTGCATAGCATGAAGTAAACTTATTGCAAATTCTTTAAATAAATTAGAATAGCCATCTTTTGTTTGTCAATTAAAATATTCTTTATGAAATGCCACTATTTTGATATTTATTACAAAACAATTGCACATATTTCAACACAACCGTACTAAAAAACATATTTCTTTGACCAGCTTTATAACAATGAAACAATCAAAATAGATATGAGTTTGTCATATTGATATCATCTCAGTTTATGAAACTATTTAGAAGTTATAACATCTAGAAAATTAAAAATACTGCTTTATAAAAATTTCCAATATTTAAACATAATGAACTAAAATCAAACATATTATTCACTTGAGGCACAATGATGCAAACGAAAACATTCTTTTCCTTACTTTGCTTCCTACAAATTCAAATATGATTTTGTCATATTGATATCATTTCAGCTTATGAAACTATTTAGAAGTTATAACAACTAGGAAAAGGATAATCCGACCCTGTATGTATACGCAGGCTAAATGTCAGAGCCATTTTTACTCATGAATATTTAGTTTTAGTCGTTTCTATTGAAACCAAATACAATAAAATTGCCAAATGTTCAGACTATATTGGCTCCTTTCCACTGGTGTCAAAGTGTGAATCATCATCAGAAGTAAATTTATCTATATTCCCTGCTTCAATTTCAGATTTCAGGGTATTCATATTCTATGCCTGTTTGACATCGTATGGAAATTCGATATTTTCGAATCATGCTACCGTTCAATGCAGACCGCCATGTTACTCAGGCTTCGCTTAATCAATAGCGAATATCCATCGACAGTTAAATTGTATTAGACTCGGTTGTAAACAAACGCACGTATTTGTAGTGATATGTAAAGTAGCCAATGCGGTTGGACGCCCGTGGCGTTTTCATCGAAATAGGATTAGGCAATTTATATCAATACGGTAGGCTCAGTTAGAAGACGTTAAAATTAGAAATTAAAGCGGATGTAGCAGAGAGTAGTTAACATGATGACATATTTTGATCAATTGTAGTTGACTTGAATTAAATTGAAATACAAACTTTACGAACCTCCTAAGTGATATAAAAAGGAACTTTTTTTTCAGTGGTCAGCCGGTCGGTTGTGAAACGCCAGCCCAAATCAAGACCGAATTAACACGATTCAATAATATAAGCTCATCTATGCGATATTACAATTTCTCTTACAAAGATTAAAAGAAATTGTAATTCCTTTGAAGGAAACAGATGACAAAATATGAAGCAGCCACCGACTAAGGACAATAAAAATAGCAAAAAATAGACCTTGTTTTAGAATATTAATATCTTTGTGCGATTTTTTTTATTAAACTTTGCAGCGAATTCTCCTTTGCACTAATTTTAAACTTTATTTTGTTACAGTACATAAAACTTAGATTTCAAATATGAAGATTTTATTCTATAAAAATGAAACACAGACAAATCAACACATACATCTTTAACCCTAGAACACTAACCATGAGTATATAGTACCCAGTGAAAATAATTACAAGTAATATAAGAAAAGACAGTAGATTTCTTTCCGGTTGTAACACTGTTGTTTTCATAGTACTCATAATTGTATTAATAGTTGTATTAATAATGATGGTATTAACGAGTAATAGGAGGATGTTATGTTAATAACAACAGTAGTGATGGTAGTAATTCTGTTCATATTGAAATGGATTCTCAGCGATTCTTATTGTTAATAATATTGGATTGTTACAGAGTTTCCGCTTTATGCAGCAATTGCTTTAGTGTTGATAGTGATAATCACGTGACATCGTTATTCGAGACTAACGTGTTCGAAGACATTCTCACAGAGCTGATGGTTACAGTTATTCGTATTGTCAAGATAAGAAAGTATGATGGTCATGTTAATGTCGATTACTCCAACGATAAGTCACTTCATCATGTCGAGTTGAGTCGGTGCGAAAAACTTGAAGAGATGAAGCTGGTGTCATAAGTTTCTGAGAGCTCCAGACCGTTAAAAACATTCATAAGTTCATTTTGTTAATGGGTTCTTGAAAATCTTTATATAGTACGAAACGCTTGTTTCAAGGTTTATTCTTAACTATTGACTTCAGTTTTGAATAACAATTTTACTGTTTTGTTTCTATTTTATTTTTTCTATTTGCTTGGAATTAAAAAGAAAAACAAATTCGGTGTCTTGGCAACTTTGTTTATCATTGCTGACTATTTTCAAATTAGAAGTTAAGTAAGATTTACATGTAATTATGTACAGCATCAAACTGGCATAGAATCTTAAAGAATCTTAAAGCATAATTACATAGATTATCTCGAATAAATAAAACTTAAAGTGTGTCCCATTTTAACGCACACAAACTGATTCCATCAAACGATATCGATAATAAGTTAAAAGTTTTAATTAGTACATTTTGTTACAGTTTAAAAAAGTGTTAAGAGTTTGTGATTGCCTTCTTTGAAGAGATTTTATTTCTCATGATAGCCTTTGTTTTGATTTGATCATATTCAAATGTGTGCAGCTTGGCAGGAATCTATACGCAGAGTCTGGTATGATAATCCTATCATTAGGACTATTAAGCAATGACCTTTATAAACGGGGAAGTCGACAGATTTTGTCTTCCGGTTGGGAAAATACGTTATATTCCCGCGGGAATCTCAGTTTGCCACAAGTTTTTAGTTGTAGCAGAAAGATTGTTTCCATAAAAAATGCCGTTACACGTTTTTAAACTCTAGGATGTCTCATAAGGTATCTTTGACTGAAGATGAAATTAAAAATAAAGTTAAATGCAGATTTGAATCTGGTAAAATGCATTATATCAAAAGCAAGACTATTTTACTTCTTTGGTATCAGAATTGATTTTGAAAGATGGACGAATTGTGACGAATATCTGTGATGTGTCAAGGAGAGGAGAACCTTGAAGTTCTCAATTAGAATTCATTAATTATACAAGTACAAACATTATTTGTAAAAAAATATCGAGTTAATGAGATTGGATTATTTTTATCAGTAAATTTTCTTATGCAAGCATTGTACCATTTATGTAAGCCATGATCGAATTTGGAAAACATTAAATGCCTAAAATTTTAGAATTTAGAATGTTCTGATGATTTTGGCATTGAATTCGTAACGAATTTACGAAGTTCCGCTGAAAGGTTGATAGGCTAAGCAAGATACAAATCTAAGTAAACACACACCAATTGGTAGACTAAAAAACAGGCAAGTGAACCAGAATGCAAGCAGCTGGCAGGACCAATTATTGTATTCTGGTCCAATTGCATGGTTTTTTTTTTTTTTTGGTTTTCTTTTAGCTTTGTATTTAGTTGCATTTTTTAGCTTTATATATTTTAACCTTTCAGTTTTAAAATAAATTTAAATATTCATACATGTATCATTTTTCATTAGTATAAATAAAAACATGTAATTTTCATCTTAGAAAAAAGCGAATAAAAATGAATAATGAAACGAACGGTTAGATTCGAGTACAAATAAAAGGGAAACTATTAAAATTCTGTTAGAGAAAAGAGTCCGGAAAATATTATCATTCTTTTGTGACTTAATGTCCTACGATTTTTAAGCTTGAAAATCCGATTCTTATTACCAAGTTGCAGCAGATGTAAAGCTACAACCCACTCAAGAATGATTTATGACTGAATTCGTGTATACACACACACGCACACATACCGAACTTGTATATATATATATATATATATATATATATATATGTGTGTGTGTGTGTGTGTGTGTGTGTGTGTGTGTGTGTGTGTGTGTGTGTGTGTGCGCTCTAATAATGTTTGAAAACATTTGGGTTATATGAACTGCGAAGTAAAAACGAAATAATCTTCTCAATAAATGGCCACCCATGCAAGTGTGTATGTCTGTGCAAACGCGTACGGTCTTAATGCCTTTGTATATTATGTATGTAATTATGTATACGCTGTTAAAATTTAGAGTTTTCGTTCGCTATTTTGCAAAAAATGCAGCAACTTGCAAAACTGTCCTTGCAGAAATCCGCAGTATTGTCCTGATTGTCACAAGTTGTTAAATTATTCAATGATAGCCAAAGAAACAACGTTCCATTTGTGGATCTATTACGTCCTCTCAGATATATTGTTTAAGAGGTTTTGCTTTAAATAATAATAATAATAATAATAATAATAATAATAATAATAATATGAGTATCTAGTATTCCGTGTATATTTTTATATGTATCTTTGTAAATCAGAACTTAATCCTTTTTAGTTTGCCTTTATTGAATTTATACTTTAAATTTTCACATGTATATCACTTGTTCTCGGTCCTTCAGCTTGTCCAGGGTCTTCTGGATTTCTTGTATTTTGATGTTGCCAGGGGACTTGTTGGCTTATATTTCCATGCCATTCTTGGCCAGACCGAAATCATCTATTAACACTGGTTGTGGCCTTCATATTTCCACATTCTCTCAATTTCTATTTCTATGTCTATTTTTTTTAAATATATATTGTGCAGTTTTCAGGGTGGCGTATTTTTTTTCTTTGATGAGGACAGATGTATAGATGGACAAATATGTCGTTTTCGGCTTGTCCTTCACTACTTTTGGCTTTAATTTCTTTATCAGTTTGGATTGGCATATCATATTGACCTTTCTTCTGAACTCGGCAACTTCAGGATGCACCGGTGATGTTTTCTTTATTCTTTCATGGTCTCTAGCGATCATAAGGCGACTCTCCGTTATGGTGTTCAAGTACATGTCAATATTGGTGGTGGAAACTTTGTACTTCTTCGCGGTTTGTATAAGGCCCCTCCACCTCTTGTTCTAGCTATGTCTGTTTTATGGGGTGTATTTTTCAGCTGTCATTATTATTATTATTATTATTATTATTATTATTATTATTATTATTATTATTATTATTATTTGTGTATGTTGTTTCCTACTTTGTATCCTGTTAAACCGGGTCCAAACTATGGTCCTTAGGCCCTATAGAAGAATTATCATTTAATTGATAGCGATCTTCTGGGAAACCTGTATGTTGATGTTACCTGAGACACTGTTAGCAAAATTTTCCATTCCTTTTCTCACGAGGCCCACAGCTCCGATTCCTATTAGTACAGTGTAAATTTTCATTCCCCACACCCTGTTAATCTCGATCTTCAGGTCCTTGTATTTGGGCAATTTTTCGATAATTTTTATGGAGGTGTTTCTTTCAGATGGTACTGCTATGTCGATAAGCATGCACTTCCTAAATTTCTTGTCTTATATCAGGTCTGTTGGCTTTTATTTCCCTGTCAGTTTGAATTTGCATATCCCAGATGATAGTTACATCGTTATTTTGGGTAACTGTGTCTGGTGCCCATACTATCTCTCAGTGGTTTCGATTTTGTGCTTCTTGCATATATTTCAGTGCACATATGTTATGTCTGTGGGTATATTCATTTTTTGTCAGTTCCGGGCATCCTGAGATAAAATGGTCGAAAGTTTAATCATATTTTCCGTAGATCTTGCATTTCGGGTTAGTCGCATCCTTGATTATGTAACAGTGATAGGATCTGGTTACGAGGCTTTGGTTCTGAGCTGCAATAATCAGGTCTTCTGTCTCAGCTTTCAATCCGGTGTTATTCAGCCAATAATGTGTTTTCTGTTGATCCACATCTGCTTCTTTCGTTCTTTTTAGATATTTGCCATGCAACGCCTTATCCTCTCAGTTTGTAATTTCATTTGGCCAAGTTATTTTGTTTTCTGCTTGATTCGTTTGGCATAGATAGTATTCGCTTCGTTTTTTGTTGGTAGGATTTCATGTATATTAAGCTGTTTCTTGAAAAATGCAGCTTCTTTGTTAATAGAATGGATTTGGTGTTTTACTATTTGTAGGAGAAGGTCATTGGTTTTTTTCAGGTAGGCTTTCAATCCGATTGTTGTATTTTTTAGAGTTAGTTCAAGTTGGATTAGAACTCAGCCTCCTAAAGCTGTTAGTACATACAGCCTATCAACATCTAATTTCGAGTGGTGCATCCTCATTTAGGTATGCATTATTCAGGTCTTGGCATCCAGTCTTTTAATGCCGTTCAACTACCATTTAATAATGTTGAAGCTGTATATTTCTACAGGTATAGCTAAGGTGTTGATAGCCTTCATTTTATTGACCGTATTAAGTTCGCTTTCTAGTATCAAAAGCACTCTCCTATAATATTCTTCTCAGATCTTTTTCTTCATAATAGAATGTTGTATTCCATCTCCTTCATTAATTCTTAAGTATTTCTATGTACCATCTTGGTCTATTTCCTTAATCTTGTTGTTGATATCAATGTCTAAATCCGTAGTTTTCGTTAGTTTACTACCTTTGAAGGTGGCTTTGGCACATTTGTCGATACTGGACGCCATCCTAATGTCTTCGCTGAAGGTTTTGACAATGGTCAGTAAGTTTTTCTGCTGGTTGTCATCCTTGGCAAACGTTTTAAGATCATCACTATAGAATAGGTGATTCGGTTTGCCATTCTGTTACTTGTATCCGTAGTTACTGTTGTTCAGTAGGCAGCTGAGTGCCGTTAATGCAAAGCAGAAGAGTAGTGATGACAATGAATTTCCTTGGAAGATCCCGCTTTTGATGTTGATTGGTCTCGATGTTAATGAGCCATTTGCATGGTTTAGATTTAGTGTAGTCTTCTAGTTTTCCATGCTCACCGTTATGAATGTGACCGTTGTGGGTCATACTCTGTATATTTTTAGGCTCTTCTTTATCCATAAGTGTGGAACACTGTCGAACGTCTTTCTGTAGTCGATCCATGCTATCGATAAGTTTCTTTTCTTTGTTTTCATCAATATTGTTTTATTGATAATTAATTGGTCCTTGCAACCGTAACTTCCTCTTTAACATCCCTTCTGTTCTACTGGGAGTAAATTGTTTTTCCCCAAGGAAGTTCTATATCCTCTCGGTTATGATAAAAGTGAGGATCTTGTACATTGTTAGTAGGTAGGTGATGGGCCTATAGTTCTTCGGGTTCTGCGTCTCTTCTGTTTTTAGGAGAAGGTATGTTACTCCTCATGTTAGCCATTTGGGGCATTTTTCTATATTTATGATTATATCATTGTATGCTCGTACGAGATCTTGGTGAGTTCTAGATAGTTTTTTTTTAATCCAAAAATTGGTTATTCGGTTTATTCCTGGGGTTTCCAGTTTTTGGTTTTGCAGATGGCAGCGATTGTTTCAGTAATATTGATATCCGTCCATTTTTGACACTCTATATGTGTGTGTTGTTTCTGTTGTTGCTTGGTTCATCCAGCTCTTTCATTGTGCATTTTGTAGTTTTCGCACATCTTACATCAGAACTCCTCGACCTCCTGGCTATTAGGTTGGGACATTTATCTTTATTCTATTTTTTCTCGATATAGTTTCTTAGCATCTTCTTTGAAAGTCTTGTTTTGCCAGAAGAATCTATTTCTTTTTTCATAACGCCTGATTCTCTTGAATTTGTTATTTCAGTTTCTCTTTAACTTTTGGTACGTCAGTCTTTTTCTTTATGTCAAAGCTTCGTTTCAGTTGTCTCCCTTTTCTTTCTTTCATTTTGCAACCCTTGTATACTTCACTTAGAAGTGAAAATTATCCTCGTAATTTATTTATTTCGGTTTCTATTTTTTCTTTCCAGACTGGAATTTTTCTTTTTCGTTTACGTTGTGTTTTAACTTTTTCACTAATTTTTTCTGCGATCGTTGCCGAGGCCGCATTTATAAGACGATTAATTTCTGTCAGGTTCATCGGTCTTTCCAGTTCATTCTTTAATTTTCTAATTGATTGGTTAGCAAGGTTGATGGTTTTCGTCACTTGACGGTTCTTTCTTACTTTTGGACTTGTCGGCCCTTCCTAGAAAGACATTTCCTTTACATTCTTCCATTTTTTTTTTGTCATTTCTGTTTCTCTCTCATATTCGTTATTATCTTCCTCTATTTGTTTGTGCACCTCAGAGGGATTATTACAACAGCTTAACTATTTGTTCTTTTGCATGTTTCTCTGGGTTGTTGGCATCTAGCCCCTCGATGTTAACGTTTAATCTATTTTTGATGTTTTCTCGTATGCTTTCAAGTTCTATGTCAGTTATTCTTTTTTTCCTGATGATGTCACGCCTGAAATCGTCTAGTTTCTTGGCATCGATGTTTAGTCTGTTTGAGGGATGTTTTTATCGCCATATATTATAGGTGGCTTTGGTCGTTGTCGTTGTTGGATTTATCGTAGCGACGTAAAAGGCTATCATTATTTCAATATACTTTTCCCTAGACCATTTATTTATTGTTCTTTTTGTGAGATTTTCTTTTAAGGAATATAGAGGGCCTTTGTGGGGACTTCTCTTTGGCGTGGTTTTCCTTGAGTTCTCGTTGGGTAGAGTTTGTTCCGATTGCAAACTTTTCGATTCAAGTCTGGTTCCTCACTTGGGATCGCGGTTTCTATTGTCCCACTTGACGACTGATGCGGTTTAGCAATATTTTTCGTTGTGTCAGCAAATTCATATTTACTCATACGTTGGGACTGGTTCGTGGGCGCAAGAACATATCCATACCATCGTGGGCCATCACGTTCAAGGGGCCAGGTCTTCTCCTGCTATTTTTTTTTTACTATTGCTATTACTAATAACAACAGTAAAATCTTATTGTATTTTATTATTGCTATTATTAACAACAACAGTAAAAAAGATTTAAGTTGTTAAATCTGAAAGAAAAAGAAAAAAATCATTAGACGCTTAAACTTAATTCACATTTAAAATCGGTCCGAGTTATTTGAACATCCTTTATAACAGAATTTGAAAGAAAAACGGAATGACATTAGTAAAGAAAACCGAAAAATAAAAATATTCTTCGAGATCCTGGACGAAGTTTTTTTAAAGGAAAATATTAAAAGAAAAATAAACAGTGATTCATTTGTACAGGGTGCGGCCGGAATCCATCCTACATACACCACCAAGAAATACATCCCACACAATGGTAACACAGCGAGATAAAGAAACCATTTTCATTAATATTTTACCATTATGTGGGAGGTATTTCTGCCGCACCCTGTATAGTTATCAAAATCAAACTGAGATGGAATTGAACATTAAATAGAAAAGAAATAATTTGTGTTGCTATTATGGTTTAAAAATCATTAAATAAGCAAACATTAAGAATCAGAAATGTTGCTCGTTTATTAAAATTTAATAAACGGATATTTTGAAAAAAGAATAAAAATGAACGAAACGATGGGAAATTATTAAAAATTTAAATAAAATCTTATCAACTCTTTTATTTTTTTCGTATATATGTGCGTATGTATATGTGCGTGTGTATATGTGCGTATGTATATGTGTGTATGTATATGTGCGTGTGTATATGTGCGTATGTATATGTGCGTGTGTATATGTGCGTATGTATATGTGCGTGTGTATGCATTCATGAACGCATACAACATAAAGATTATTAGTAAGACACTATATCGTTGGGTGTAGTTGCCGTATCGATTCTATTAATCATGATAAAAGTTAGCAAAGAAAAGAAAAACGTGTATATTTACACATCATTCTTTTACTCATTCACAATTATTTGCATTCAACCACATAATCTGGAGATTCCTTTTTTTGTTTCTGCAATAAAACTTTGCATTCTTATTCAAACTTTGGTTTAAGTAAATTCTGTTAACAGACACCTTTGTTGATTAACAATCGTTGTGTCGGAGTTATCTCCTCCTCAGCTCCTTAATCCTTCACGAGGAGTCTCTTTCCCCTGGCTATAAATACTAGCTGACCCTTAGCCTCGATCTCTTTTTTCCTCAGGCCTTCGGCCTTATACCACCTCGCAGATGTGAGCTCTCACAGATACAGCGTTTCCCAAATTCTGGGAACACGCTAAGAACAATACACGTACGTACGAACACTCACCACAACACACACACATAATATTCACCACACACACTCAATGTAACTGTCCATGTGCTTGTAACTTGTACTTGTTGTTAATACATATATTTGTTTACATATATTTATCGGTCTTCTTTGTTTTCTTTGGACTTAATTAAAGTTCAACTTTCTCGTGTAGCTGGACCGGCTAGCAGGAAATTTTAACCCACGTGTGTTCTTTACATCTTCACCGTCACGGTCGGCTACAGTTGCAAATGAAAGTAATTATCTGTTGGTGTAAAAGAACAAAATCATAATATTCTGGCAATATAAGAAAGTGTAGAATGATTGCAATGCACCTTTTCCTTATTTAATGAGAAGTGTATCTCTGGAACACACACACACACACACACACACAAAAGCGCGTCCTGTTTTGCACAAGTTTGTAAAGCATTTTATTCTGATATATACTTTTGGGAATACAATTGAGACACCATATAGACCAGCGCCGATATATACCTGGGTGCAGTATGTGTATGCTAGGGAATTGTAGATATTCTGATAAAACGTTCCAAATCTTCGGTCATTTTGTAACGTGGTAACACTCTTACCAGCTGACCGTCTGTATTTGTGCTGTAGACGGTGACACATGTTGTGATAAGGTTCGGTGTAGTGAAAGAAGTCATACTACGCCACGGTGTCATACTACAGAAGTAACAACACGCTGTCTTTTTGTTCAATTAGAGCCGCTTTAGGCGGGGGACGGACTTTCAACCAGAAGGGGGGAGAATGATGATTTCGAAGAATTGCTATACAAGTTGAATGTGACGCACGTCAGGTTCTAAACAAGCAAGCACCACAGACGCTTGCCAATATAGACTTATTATAAGTGCAACAGTGACAAACTACAATGTATTCATGACGCAGGCCAAAGACAGTATGACTTCATGAGTATCAACACTGACCGTTGGGAATCCTTTACTAATACCAAGAATAGATGCACGAATTCTTCTGGCCAAACTTACGACACAACACCATTATACACGGACAGCAACATATTTCCGAGTGTATTCGATCATGACACAGGTCTGACTCCTGCTATAAAAGCGTGAAGTTCCATAGATTACAACTCAACCTCGTCTTTGGTCTTTATGGGTGGAAAATTCGAAAGGTGCTATCTACACACAGAACATTGTTTAGCCTCTTCTTACAAGAGAAAGGCGATATACTATTCCAGCAGAATAATACTTGCCCACATGATGCCCATTCATCACACCATACTCTGAAAGATGTTTGTCAATTTCCCTATTTAATATGTGTGACACGTAATAGGTTGAAACTTGCTCAGCCTACCTACAAATCTTATTGTATTGCATCAAAAGATACAAAAGGAATGGAATAATGTATCGCAAGATATTATTCGCCATTTGTACAATATTTTGTATACGACAGTTCAAGACTATATTTACGCCCAAATCCAGCTCCGTCATGGGTATGACGAAAATTACATCTAACAGCAATACCTCTATTCGAAAGGTTTTGAGGAGCGTGGATGCACCTCTTAATTGTTGTTGTTCCCGGGTCTACCATGACCTAGGGTGGTACCAAACGTTAGGTTTCCGGCTATGGGCAAATAGAGGATCCTCAAACTGGAGTCAAAAAATGAAAATATAAAAATTACCAGCAATACATTTTCATATTAAAAAAAAAATTACCAAAGCCCACAAGAAAATAAAATTTAAGCATTAAATTACCCATGAGAAGTTATTATGTTGTTAAACAAACCAAACCAAATCCAGTTTCATTATTTGTGCATTTAATCTTGATTAAATTGCAACACGGTTAAGCAGGGTGTTGCAATTTCATTATCCGTCCGTGAATTTTTCGCAATTTAAGAGTTTCAAAGAAACTTTAATCCATATTTGTAATCAAAATTAAATACACACATACACATACATACACATACACACACACGTGTGTGTATTTGTATGTATGTGTGTGTAAGACATCTTTCTTTTCATTCCTACCAGTTATTCTTTAAATAAAAGCACCGTTTCAAGTGATCTATTGTTTAATGTTATTGGCATTAGTTCTACTGAGATATCCTTGTTTTCTTGGCTTGTATTTGTAAGCGTCTCTCTCTCTCTCTCTCTCTCTCTCTCTCTCTATATATATATATATATATATATATATATATATATATATATATATATGTACATATATATATGTATGTATATATATATATATATATATATATATATATATATATATATATATATATATATATATATGCCCTTGACTTTCGTTTACAGTATTCAAGAGTTTATGTCACTGAATAATGATTTACTTCTTAAAGGTCTCGGTGTAAAACGGAAATCTTGGGCTTGTAAAATCCTAAACATTTATGAGTTGCCATGATATCTAATCTCTGTAGAAATAGAACGTAACAGGTACAGGAATAGAATTACTAAACTCGTTTCAATGAGCTTAACCCCTTCTTGTATATAAAATATAAGCAAAAATAATAAAATAATCAATGCTGGAACATGAATTCAGCATTTTAGTAACTTTTGGACATTGTTCTTTTCTCAAACACATTGATTATGACTTCTAATCGACCGCGCACACATTAGAGCGTAACAGTTGGCGTTCTAATACGAGTCATTGTTTCTTTTAAGCATAAACAAATTGTTGCGAAAGAAATGTTATTTCGAAAGGTAACAACTCATATAAAAACATTGCCGTTTAATAATAATATGTCATAGTCAATCTGCTGTGTCTCTGACTTGTCCCCAGGGTACCATGAAATGACACTCACTATAAGGACCAGAATACGAAAACGTTTCATGTAAATTTCCAATTTGCACCATTAGCATTTCATGTTATACGTCGAGTTTAAGCTGACGGACAGATATCTGAATATAATCAGTGGACAATTATTCAGATATTTTAAATAATAATAATAATTTACAATACGTAAATAAATAAGCAGTGGCAGATTTTGGAGAAAATTACTGTTTGCAATATTCAGTAACGTTTGCCTCTTACTTTTGAGGCTATTAAGCTATCATGAAGAAACCAGAAGCAACTCGCATCATTAAATCGTGTTTTAGCTGCAGGAAATAAGATTACCTTTCTAGTTGACATTACAATATTTTTAACAACTTTCTGCTAATGCACTTTGTAGTAAATTGCATCAAGAGCCCCACACTTGCAAATGACAGGTGGGCAAGCCAAAAACTGAGGTGAAAAATAAAACTACGAGAATAGAACGTGCGTGTTTATAGTACTTTTCATCATGTGACTAAGTCTAGAATTATCAGATAATGACAAAGTGCCAAGATTTTATTATTTCCGGTACCATTTCGCCCACGTGCTTCAGTATGCATTCTATATTATTTCGTTTCCCAAGAAAATAGAAGAGAATTCTCTGTTTCACTTAAAAATGTAAACATTTGTTGATTGTGATCATGCTAAACCATTGAGAATTGAACTCGTAACAAACCATATCAGACAATATTTCAAATTTTTTAAGGAAATTAAAGGGTGTTTCATTAAGACGGATTATATATAAGTGTGTTTCATTAAGACAGATTATATATAAGGGTGTTTCATTAAGTTGGATTATATATAAGGGTTTTTCATTAAGACAGATTATATATAAGGGTGTTTAATTAAGATGGATTATATATAAGGGTGTTTCATTAACACGGATCAAAGTCAGCAGTAAATAAATCAGTGTTATTGGTGAAAATTTATTTCTTTATTGGATCATGTTATTTAAGTCATGGCAATTATGTGTGAAAAATAATATCACCCAAATGTCCGCCAAATCTGAAAGAAAAAGAAAAAAATCATTAGATGCTAAAACTTAATTTACATTAAAATATGTTCAAATTATTGGAACAGCTTTTATATATTTGGTGAACATTACGAACACATTCTGATGACTGTACCTCTTTTTGTATGGTTTCTTGGCATACATCTGAAATCCTTCTACGTTTACTAATTTAATTATTAAATCTTAAATATTGCTAAAAGCCCAATCATAAAAATACGAAACCATTATCATCGCATGATTATGATTCCTTTATAAACACGAGAGAGTTAATTTACATAATCTGCAAGCATTGCATTAATTATTAATTTAAATAGTATTTAGACTCTGATTAAATAATTAACTGACTGACTAAGCGTTGAGTATATTAATATTTAAAAAAAATCTATTCTGTTTTCATAGAAGGTTCATAAATGCGTTGACAAATACTGAACAGAAGATACAGACAGATGCCAATAGTTAAACACAATACGTAGACATGGGGGCTCTTTTTTTTCTATAAATCTTTAAATGTAGTGTTTAATTGGTAAGACTTATTGTCCATGTGTGAGAATGAAAATTCAAGCGTTGGCAAAAGAACAGTTTACCAAAACTCTTGTAAATGAAAGTATTTAATGTTCTTCCAAGTGAGACCATTTTGTAAATGAAAATTACAATATAGAAAAGAAAAATATTCCGATGAAATAGAATATCATTAATTAATGTTCATGTATATCACAATTCTATACGACTTTAAATTTAACACAAACTCGAATGTATTGAGTCTCGTATTAAATCAAATCTGAGTGAATCCTTTTGAAATAGTTCAATTTGCAAACATGAGCTGATGACAATTTTTCATTTCTATGTGACAAATCATTTCAGGTAGTAGGTTTTACTGATGCTGACAATAAACTGAAATTGTATTTATTGCTATAAATATTTATATGAATGCGACACAAGGCCAAAGTGAAGTTATATTTTCTGGTTAAATGTTGATTCTGAATTTCGATTCGCATTCAGAAAAAAAAGTTATTTTATTTCATGAACTATGAGTGAAAGTAGAGTCCACTGTACCGGTAAATAATTTTTTGCTTTTTTTAAGCGGACTTCCTGTTTTGATGACGACTTCTAAATAGACTTCTTTTTATTCCTCAATGAATATAAATTGATTTGTGGTGATCCTTTTGTTATCCCAAGCATTTATGAGATGTCATACTGAAGCGATAAATTCACATGCATTTATTTGATAAAATAACAGAGTTCATTTTATCAGTCGAACAATATATTCACTACAACGTAATCAGATATAAGGATTTACTATTCTCAAAGTAAATCAGTTTCAAGAGGAGAATTTGATGTAAATACAAAAATAGTTACTTGACAGAAAAATTGATTGGTCATTAGGCTCTGATAGCGACAGATTCTGTTGTATGTATTCCCTTTATTGCAGCGGTTCGTTATTCATTTTCTTGTGATAAGAAACAATAAAATAAAGCAATATTAATCAACATGAACCTTTGAAAAGCCGAATGACTTTGTTAAAATTGCACACACACATACACACACATATATATATATATATATATATTTAATAATAGCACTAAATAAACTGCATTATTGGTCAAGTGGGGAAAATATGTAAAAATACATAGATTCAGTTGGCACGTTTTCTGAAAAACATGGTTTTGATTTTGATATTAGTACATAATTCTTTCATTCTTGGCCGTCACAAGATTTTTGCGTGAATAGTTTTATTCGTTGACACAAGTGGCTGCTTTTCACACGCTTAACATACATACACACGGTTCTAGAAATATTCACTGTAAACATTTTTATTGTAGGAAAAACACGCCTCCGGAATTTTCGCCGTAGAAAATTTTGCCGTAATCAATTTCGCCTCATTTTTTTAATATGCGAAATATTAGGTTGGTGCAAAAATAATGTCGTTTTCTCACATAGTAACATATGTGAGAAAATGACATTATTTTTGCACCAACCTAATACCTTGTTATCAAGTCTATCTGGCTCACACTATTGTTACTTCGATTGAAACATTTTAATAAGCGAAGTTATACTGACATGCACCCAAATTTGTGGAAACTAATAATTGCGTATTTGAAAATGGAAGAGACATTAGCAAAAAATAAAAAGTTTTAGATCGAGAAGATACAGTACAAATGAAGAAAATATATATTGATATAGACTTCAGCGGAAAATGCTTCACCAACGCAAAAAAAAAGTTATTTACGAAGCATTGCTTGAAATTTGCACACATTTTAAATTACTTTTTGTTAATTTGATATATTTTTATTCTTTTATTTTTTAAATAAATGTTTACTTTTTAATTTTTTTCTGATGTTTGACCCTGTAAAAAAGACATCCATACATCCATAATTGATAACAAGTTACTTCGCATACTAAATTGAACATTACCCCAAAAGGGACGTTCCAGATAGGCGATCATAAAAAAAAAAAAAAAAAAAAATGAGACGAAATTGTCTTACAGCAAAAATCCTATACGGCGAAGTTTCCTACGGCGAAAATTCCTGAGGCGAGGTTTCTTACGGCAAAAATGTTTATGACGAATGTTCCGGATACACATATAAACACATACAAACATACACACACGTACAAATATAGACACACATACAAACATACACACAAATACAAATATACACACACATGCAAACATACACACAGCTTGTTTTAAACTGACTTTCAAAAACCCTTGCTCGTCTGCTTTTCTAATTGTAATTGTCTGGATATTTGTTTTCATTTTACTAACTATTGATATATGCGTTTTGTTACCATAGAACTTATATACATATATTCATATAGATATCGTTTGTTCGTGCCTTCTATATATTTACATAAGCCTATACGTACATATACATATGAAAAAAAGGATGTTGATTTCTTTTTATGTATGTTGTGCATAAATAGTTTCATGCCTTTTCAAAATGTATATTTGATTTCTATAACTGTACGTATTTCATTTTGCCTTGACGGCGATAAAAAAGAAAAAAAAAGAATTAAGTGTTTAAATAAAAAGGAAAAAGTTGGAGAAGGAGACAAAATTCTCGAAAAGAAAAGGAAGAGAACAAATATGGAAACAGAAAAATGGAAATGTTTGGTTAAAATGGAGAGAGAGAGGCGGGGAGACAAAGAGAGGGTGAAAGAAAGAGTGAGAGAGAGAAAGAGAGAAATGTGAAAGCATCGTTGTATGTTAGTGTAAAAATGAACTTGACACAGAATATTACATTGAGAGAGAATATATTATTAAGTTTAAAATAAATCATGTTTATGCATATGAGTGTATTCTGCATGGGTATGCACGCATGCGTGGCCCAAGCACATCAACTGCGTATTTAGGTAGCAGCACGTGTGGCACTTCGACACGTGTTTCATAAAGATTCTCTGAATGTTTATGCATTGTGACAGGTTATACCTGCTCCTTCCCAGCAAACCTTTCTTTGTTGCTCTCTCTCTCTCTCTAATTGTGCACGTGTGTGTGCGTGTGAGTGTGTGTGTGGGTGTGAGTGTTTATGTGTGTGTGAGTGCGTCTGTGTGTGTGTAGAGACATCGTATATATATATATATATATATATATATATATATATAGAGAGAGAGAGAGAGAGAGTGGAAGGGAGAGATAGAGAGAAAAATAGATAGGGTGCGATGGGTAAATTGTCGCAGTTTTATAATTTTTTAAATTTCGCGCATGCGCGTTGTTTGTTTTTTATTTTGTCGGCTGCATAGTATAGTGCGGTTAAAAGGGCATTGTATGTGAGAAAAAGAGCACCATGACGCATTTTATTCCGCCAGAAGTTTGAAAACGGCATGCTGTACTGCTTGGAATTCGCGCCGGAAGCTTCAATATGAACATTTTAGAATGTTTGGGTATCAATTTCACGACAGTGAAAAGGATTCAGAAAGAGTTGGATTATGTTTGGTGTTTGGAGTGACCACTAGTGATAACGACGTTATGCTTCCATTCATCTTCTTACAGGGTCTCAGATTCAACACAGAGGTCTACATCAAGTTGATTGATAGAGATAGTGCTGTCTGCGTCAAGAGGGTGACTGTCTGGCAACAGGACTCTGCACCATGCCACACAAGCAGGAGAACGCAGTAATTTCTGCGACCAAATCACCCCTTACATCTGGCTACCTAACTCCCCGACTGCAACTCCCTTGATTATTATGTGTGGGGCGCAGTTGAGCAAGAAACTAACAAAACTCCTTGTAATATCAAAGATTAACTGGAGCCAAAGATTATGGCAGCATTCACCAACTTAAACAAGGAAACTGTCCAAAACAGTTGCAGGAGATTCCGAAGTCGTTTAGATTTTGTGGTTGAAGCGAATGGCGATTTTAATAAATAAATTTACTCTTTAGTATTTCAAGATATCTTTTCTTGATTTTGGTAAAATATATTCGTTAAAATGCGATGTCAGTGTTATTTTCATTTTTGCGTAATTTAGACGACAATTCATTAACCTCACCATATATATATATATATATATATATATATATATATATATATATATATATAATGTGTGCGTGTGCGTGTGTGCGTGTGTGTGTGTGTATTAGAGAGAGGGAGAGAGAGTTTTACAAATAAAATCCTTAATTCCCAGATGAGGAAAAATTTACATAGATGTTTTCTTTAAACAAGTAAGCAGGAATCCATACTCAGTACAAGAAATCAGGAATATTTAAACCTTCAGTTCTGAGAGATTACCTTTGTAACAAAATAATAAAGTTATATGCAAATGAGAATAAATCTGTTGGTATGATTGTCAAAAACAAAATTAGTATTGTTCATATTCTGATAATTTAGTTTTGTATTTATAATCTAATTAAAATAATGCCAAAACTAAACCTTTAAATTAAAAACACAAAACAGTTAAACAAGAAAAGATTTTAAAGTAGAGTGATGAGCATATTGAGTAAAAATTGATGGATTTCTTCGCAGATTTCTTCTTGCTTAATTTTCTTCTGTGCGTGCATTTGGAGGTTTTCTCTTGAGTAGACCAGATTTTGCAAGAATGCAAACTCGAATGAATGTCGTGGGCAAGAAAAAGCTGATATATTTTTCCTAGACTCGTAACTGATTAACTTTAAAGGATACTGATTCTCTCGTGACAAAATAAGACTTTAATATGGCAGTTTTCATATAATGCAATTCCTCTAAGCTGCTCAAAGATTATATCAAATCTGGAGATGCTCAAACAAGATGACGACCTGTCGGCCTCGGTATCTCTATGACAACGGAATGAAGTGCCATTCGTAGGTTTCGTATGCACATATAGACAAAAGAAAAATGCTGCTGTGTTTGATGATGACAACAGATATTTCTGTATGAATGCGGTTACGCGTGTAAGACTTGTAGATTCACTTCACCCCTCTGGCATGTAAAAAAATAAAAAAAATGTCTAACCCGTCGGAAACAGGTGGAGCACATAAACAGTAATCCTTTTTTTTTATTTCTCACAATGATAATTCTTTCTTTCTTTCTTTCTTTCTTTCTTTCTTTTTTTTCTTTCTTTCTTTCTTTCTTTCTTTCTTTCTTAATTATCTCACGTCTCTCTTTCTACTGTCTTTCTATAATTGTTTGTATCTTTCTGTTCCATATGCAGGTACATTTACGTTGTGCATGCACTGAATCTATGACTGATATTCTATACTTTTACTATGTAAAAATATACAAGTATATACACACGTGCATATAAATGCTTGTATATATGTCTTAGCTCCTACTCGCTTCTGCCGACATTCATGCTTGCTTTCCGTTTTAAACCATGCAAACTTTAAATACATACATGACACAATTCCATGTGCACTAAAGAAAACGACACTAAAATTGTCAACCACGACATCCGTACAATATTGCATAATAAACACACATTATTAAATGTGCGTCTGTAAGGCGCGCGCTCGACAACAAAGTCAGCACACACACACACAGACGATGATGCGGTGATTTGCTTAGAATGTAAGACTCGAAGAGCCGACGTCATTCATCCTTTCTTATTAGCTATTCACTTTTTCACTCCTTTCTCAATGTCCATCATCCTCCAATTTCTCTTCTATCCATCCCGAATGTCTGTTGGTAAAACATTGACTCCTGTTGCTGGGTTTTTAGCTGCTGCTGCTACTGCTTCTTATGTGTTTATGATTTTGACTGTAGTCGTCGTTTTTTAGTAACAATACGCAAGGATTATAGAACTTTTTTCAGAAATAGCAGAGAAAAAAAAACATAGGAGGGAGAGAAGTTTTAGAAAGAGTAATCAGAAAAAAAAAAAAAAATTAACGCTAAAAAATATTCAGAAGAAAAATGTTTTTTTTTTCCGCTAGTCTAATTTTAAGAATTTTATTTTGAGATTGCGTAATCTCATCAATACCGGCAATTTTGCAGATAAATTCCGGGCGAAAAATATAGGGAGGTTGTTAGAAAAGAAAGTAAAAGTAGATAGATAGATAGATAGATAGATAGATAGATAGATAGATAGATAGACAGAGAGACAGAGAGAGAAAGAGGGGGACGTTTAGAGAGAGAGAGAGAGAGAGAGATAGAGAGAGAGGAGTGTTTGAGCGAAAGGGAAAGCGTTTAGAAAAGTAAAAGTAGAAAAAAGAGAATAGATTTATTTATAAAACCAAAACTAAAAGAAAATGAAAACAACACCAATATCAATCTTTATAAAAATAGTTATACATACACGAACGCACACACACACACACGCACGCACACAGACACACACATATATATCTATATATATATAAGAGGGAAAGAAGAAAATGTTCAAGACATTGTAAACTAAAAAAAGAAAAAGGTTTTTGGTAGCGGTAAGGGAGAAAAGCGTCTTTCGTTTCTTACAGTTGATTGCACACCATTATTGAACCATTTCTATGATTTTTTTTGACTGCTCGTTTCTCAGAATAGCTTTTTGTTATCTATCTGTTTGTGCCTGGGCCAGGGCCTGTGTACATACATACATTCTTGTTTTTGTTTTGTTTTTTTGTTTTTTTTTTTTTGTTTTCCCTTCCTCTAACTTTTCCCCTTTTATTGTCTTTCTAGTTAACCTGTCTTCTGCCTGCTATCCACCGCCTGCCTGTCTGCCTGTCTGCCTGTCCGCTGGTTGGCTAACTTTCACAGCCAGCCGACTATATCTCCCTCTGTCCTACTAGTTCTGTGTCCTCCATCTGTGCCTGTTTCTTAACTACCCCTTGCACGTCTCCTCCCATCAACCATCTGTCCCCGATGCTGGCAAGCTGCAATGTTCGCCAGTAACCAGAAATTGGAGTTCACAGATATCACCAGTGATTACAATTCGATGGGCAGTCGCGCCAGGTGGGGTGGATGCTACGTTCGCACCACAACCGGATTTGTGCTGGCCCTGTTGGCTATCATCATCGCCATCGGGGTCGGTATTATTGTCCACTTTGCTGGGGCCGGAACACAGAGGCATGTCCAGTGTCAGTGTAACTTCTCAAACGCTCCTCCTGGTAAGCCCGGAACCCATGTCAGGTCTTCGGATGCTCCAGGAGCCACCAGTGGAATTGTCCCTCGCGGTGGTGGCGAGGTCGTGGTCACCACACCCTGGACACCAAAATTGGAATGGGAGAAATGTGAGATGTTGGCCAGGGATAAAAACCAGACAATGTGTGAGTAAAATAAATTTTCATTTTTCTTATAAGCATTTTGAAATGATAGAAAAAAGTCAGACAATGAAGAAAGAAACGATTAAAAAAAAAAAATAAAAAAATCAGTAAAAAAAAAAAAAGATTTCTCGATTTCACGTGTAAATGCAATTCTTTCCATAGATTTTCTTTCTATAAGTTTTTATTTATTTCGAGGGTCTCTTGTTGAATTTCAGAGATTTGAAAAACTATCTTTCGGTTTATGCCTTTTTTTTTAATCTCTAAATACAAAAACATATAAAGAATTAAATTATTCAGATGATATATATATATATATATATATATATATATATATATATATATATATATATATATGTAAAAATATAAAAGTGAATACTGAAGTCAATACTCAGAGGCGTAATATATATATATATACATACATACATACATACATATATATATATATATATATATATATATATATATATATATATATATATATATATATATATAAAAGTGAACACTGAAGTCAACACTAAGAGGCGTAATATATATATATATATAAAGTGAATACATATATAAGTTTATTATTACATTGTTGGATAGTTTTTCATTTAATTGCACACAAGTGTGCACACATTTATACACACACACATTAGTGAAGAATGCAACTATTGTTAGCTAGATGTGTAATTGCCAGGTGCATATGTAAAAAAATAATCTCATTTTTGCACTTGCACATTTTATTCACGCACCACTCTAGAGTCAACACGCCTGCATATATAAAGATACTCGCGTGTACGCATACATACATAACATTATTATTTATCTTCCACGTCTAAACATACGTCATATGAATGCATTTGCACGCGTGTTTATAATTTCATGTAATATAAATGTTGGCCTGCATGTATTGCATACAGTAAGCACACACGAAACGAAGTAGCCTTGGTTCGAAAGTGGAATTAGAAGTTTCACATTTCATTGTTACAGTATTCACCAGAATCTTTAGATTTAAAATCGATCACTTTTAAGGGCAATTGTTATGAACTCACATAAACCAATACGTATGAATGCACATCTGTTTCAAAATAGGTAATGAAAGATGAGCGTATATAGCAATCATTAAAGCTGGTTTGGTAAAGAGGGGTCTTTACTAGTCACTGTTTGTCAAAGTTCATGTTGATGTTCACATATTTACACATTGGGTTGTACTTTCAATGTACTTTATTCAGTTGTGCATCTTGGCGCATTATCATCTAAGACTATAAAATCATTTAACTATCATCATATATATATTCGCAATTTGATCACCTCGAGGCAGTGTAATGGTTAGCAAGCTTGTCTCGCTAATACAATTACGACTGAGTAGTGAGTTCAATCCTCATTGGGCGCCCCCCCCCCTACATTCAGCCTTGTGCCACATCTAAGCTACGCTTGGAAAATAACTATTCGTAATTTACTTTCAGTGCATTTTTCATTGTAATATCTATCTCAATGTCATGTATGCAGTGCCTTTGCTTTACGTATTTTTATGGTTTGGAACCAACTTTTATTGGATGACACAATACTCACAGTTATCTGAGAGTCATTTTTACAACTTGCCCAAGTACGACTTTGGATTTCCTGAGACATTTTTGTATATTCTTCACCATTCTTTTTTTCTTCATTAGTTTTTATGAAGATAAGCAACAACTTAACAACAAAACGCATTTATATTTTTAATGATTCTCCCGGCAAAAGAAATAGCAGCGACTAAATGGCTATTATCTGCAGTCGAAAATTTTCTAAAATCAATGATATCAATATAAATATGTGCATATGTAAAACTATCTCCTGATGTATGTGCATTTCTGTGTACGTGTGTTATATGTGTGTGTGTGTGTGTGTGAGAGAGAGAGAGAGAGAGAGAGAGAGAGAGAGAGAGAGAGAGAGCCTGTTGTTCAGAGACTGAAATTCGCTAATCTCTTAGATTAAATACTAAGTATTAGCATCTCTTCAGAAGCTTATCCTGTGTGATGGCCCCAAATCACGATGAACGATGAATTGCTATAGACAAAAATGTGTAATGCTTTTTCATTTCACAACGAATCACTGTGAATCTTAATCGACTTCTTGTTCATATGATTCCGTGTATTTCCTTATAAACCATCTTCTTATTCGAAGCAAATACTATCTATCTATCTATCTATCAAATGTAATTATATATAGCCATACGTCTATACCCAACTTTATGCCTATTCAAATCTATTTATTTATTGTATGAATAATTAATTCCAATTAAGTAATTGGTTAAATATGTTTATCTAAATGATACTGAAATATGGCTACATTCGGATACTTGTCAGATTACGCATTCTTTCTTAGCATAAAAGCAAATTATTTCGAAAAATAGAAGACACACGCGCTCCCACGTGTGGGTGCGTGTGTGCCTCTGTGCGTAAAAAGAACAGAAAGTGTGTGTGTGTGTGTGTGCGCGTGTGTGCGCGTGTGTGCGTGTGTGTGTGAGAGAGAGAGAGAGAAAGAAAGAAAGAATAATGATTTGTCTCATTATCCATTATTAACAGGTTTTTGTTTTACTGCCGTGTATGTTCTTAAATTATCGCAAATAAAAAAGATGTTATGATTTATTAGGATTTAATTCGTTTCAATAGTTGTTTATTCGCCACAGCAGGACAGAGTTTTTGTTTATGTTTTCTTCGTTGAAATAAACAAACTCAGTAACTTTTTTGAGTGTTGCAGTCGTTTCAGTGTATTGCTTTATTGATAAGCTTAATTATCTTGAACTTTACAACTGCTTTTTCACTTTGTTCTTTGTATGTTTATAATTCAGGACATCATAACTCTAGAACACAGAATGAAATTGTATTTGGAATTTCTCAAATGGAGTATTTTCACTATTCTATATACTTTTTCGAACAACTGCCTTCATCTTTCTTGTTTTAAACGCATTTCAGCCGATATATTCTTTGGTCTTCTTAAATTGCACGCTGCATCTTTCTTTAGTGACCGCTTCCTTTTCAACTTTTCGTCTATTAGAGTCACAGGATTTCGCATTAACATCTGGCAGTTTTAACATGAGGATCTGCAAGTTTGGGAAAGTATCGTCACTCTTATTGACCACTGTTGTGAAAACTAAAGCACTCACAGTGACATATAAGTCAACAGATAGTCTTGGGTTAACCCCATATAAGAGATCTCAACTGATAAAATTAGTTTTTTTCAATCTTGATTTCTATAGAGTGTTTAAATTCTATACTCGATTTGCTTGAGCATTCATTAATTCTTCTACAAGAAGAAAATATAACCAAAGACTATATATACAACATCCTATGAAGTTGTTGTCAAGTATATAAAGGAGAAAATAGCTGCCTTATAAAAACTAAACTTTAAACAACTAAGTTAGGTTTAGCAAAGCCTGTAAAGAAGAAAGGGGTACGATGATTCAACTGAAATAAAGTCAAGGTTTATAAATATGGAATACGTTCAGTTTATGAAAGATAATGTGCATATGCGTTCGTAAAAGAAAAATGACTGCACTATAGAGTTCTTAAGAAGAGACAGAAAGAGAAAAAGAAAGGAAAGATTCCAAGCAACTTGCAAATACTTTTTATATTTTATGAAGCTTCCATAATGTATCGATTGAAATGACGTGTTAATATAAGAAAGATAAAAATAAGAGACGGGGGGAAATATATGAAAGACAAATGGGAAACTACTGTAGACTTTTATTTTGAAGATTTTACGTTATATAATAAATTGAACTATTTTCCTTTCCTTTTAATATTAAAAAAGAAGCGAAAAATTTCGGGAGACTATTTCGACCACTGTTCAAAAATGAATTAAATAATAATAATAATAATAATAATAATAATAATAATAATAATAATAATAATAATAAAATATTCTAATATCGGTTAAAGAAAGGGAGTAAAACAAAGAGAATTATAAAAATATAAGCAAACCAGTGATGAGAGAAAAATTATCACTATCTGTCTATATTTCTGAGATGAGGTATTATGTACATTATTTACATTATTCGGACTATTGTCCTCATCCTTGTCGCCATATTTATTATAACGTTTCGGCCGTTTTTACGCTCCGGCCTTCTTCAGGTGGTTGGAATGTTGAACTGAACCCTTTATTTCGCTCACTGGGGTAGACTGTTCTACTTCCACATGCCATGTTTAATGGATGTCCTCAAGGACACATGGCACAGTGGATAAAGGTGTTAGTTAGATCTAGTGACAGGACCCCAAAAGTGTGGGTTCAATACCTGGTTAAGGCAGTGGAGAACTTGGATAGCTGACATCCATTAAACATGGAACGTGGAACTTGAACAGTCTACCCCAGTGAGCGAAATAAAGGGTTCAGTTCGACATTCCAACCACCCGAAGAAGGCCGGAGCGTACAACGGCCGAAACGTTGTAATAAATATGGCGACAAAGATGAGAACAATAGTCCGAATAATGTAAATAAAAATTATCACATTCGCAAAATAAGTAGGCATTTTTTTAAGTTGAAAATTATCCTTCAGCATAACCACCTGATCTTCATCGATTTCCCCAAAATGTATTTTGTTGGTGCAAAAATATTGTCGTTTTCTCACATAGTAACATATGTGAGAAAACGACAATATTTTTGCACCAACAAAATACGAAATAAATGTTAAGCACCATTTTAAGCAGGGAGAATGCTTCGTGCCAATATCGAGAAGGAATTTTACAACTACATGGAAGATATGAAATGAGAAAAGATATCGCAATCTCTTCGAAAAGAACTGCCATAAGAATAAAACAATGAATGAAGTATATGATTATTTGGAATGACGAAAAGCGATAATTTGAAATAATCTATGGGGAATTAAGAAAATCCTAGAGATAAAATAAATAATCCTTAATCCATGGATTCAATTATTTTCCTTTTCAATAAGAGATTAAGTTAATGCATTAAAACAATAAGATTAATCACTCTATCCGTAGTTGTATATCCCAGAAACAATACAAATAGACAATATGGAAAAATTATGGGATACGACAGATATGAATAAATGAATAGATTAGGAGTTATCAAAATTGAAAGAAAATCAAACAAGACGAAGCTACAAAATAATAATAAGAAAAAACTGTAAATAACGACAAAGATGAATGGAAAAAGTGTTAGGGTTTGTTCAGAAGAGAGTCAATAGCAAATAAAATGTCGTCATGTTTCATTAAAAGGACTTTATCCAAATTGACAAAACTCAACTTAGTAACAAGAAGAACGCATGAAATAAATGTGAGGCAAATGTTATACGTAGTAAAATCAATGAATGAACGTAAAAATCGATAACTTGAAAAATGAGTCGAGATTAATCATTCAAAAATGTCATGTGTCCAAATCAAAAAAAATGTATTCACTGACGTGAACAGTTCAAAAGCTGACCTGGAATTTGAAACTAAATATAAACATTGTCGATAAAGAAAGAAAAATGTCAGTAATTGGGAAGAGCAGTGAAAATCCATAAATTCTGGAATGTGAAAATAATAGATGTGTTTTCGGTCAATGGAGTCTAAAATCTTATACAAGAAGACAACAGAAATGTAAATTATATGAACTATCAACAAGTTGATGATAGTGGTGAAAATTTAGTGATACTTAGATTTCAGATTTTTTAGAACCTGCCATATTATTTTTTCAAGGGATATGAAATATCTTAAAAATAACATTATATATCCCACCACAACATGACAAAATTAATCGATTGTAGACATATTGGAAGTAAAATCAAAAATATGTTGACGCTTTGGTTGCTTCATTGCTCGGATTGAAACAGTCGAAATACTGAAAAATTATCCCCTGCAGTGGTTATTAATCAAAACTTAACGAAAATAGGGAACAATTCTTTACAAGTTACAAATATTAATTTCATAGTCTTTTCATTTTTGTTTTATTGTACATGTATGAGGCTTAGATTTTATTGTACGTATATTTGAAGACACGTTATGCATGTATGAATGACTATAGAGGGAGCTGGTCAGATGCTCAGCACACTACGATCACATCTGGTCATAGAGATGATGATGATGATGATGATAAGGTTGATGATGATGATGAGGATGTATATGACTTAATTTGTCTACACATGCAGGAGAGAAGAAGAAGAGTGAAAGAGAGAATGAAAGAGAAAACGAGAGAGGAAGAGAAGGAAAGAGAGAGATAATATTGTAATTAAACCAAATTTTAAACGAGCAACCGAATGTTCTCCAATAAGTAATATCGAGAAGCGTTCAAAGAGAAGAAACATGTCCACTGAAGATTAATGACACTCATTGTATAATTTATGAATAAATATCTTCAGTTATGAAATTTATATTGACCGTTGTTTATTCACGACAGAAGATTCGTTGATAAATTTTGCTTCTTAAGGGATTTACATACTTCCAAAAGAAAGAATTCACACGAAGGAAAGCCTAAAAGGCCCGACCTACTTCCCAAAATCTAAACGAATCACTAAACATCAGTTCCTGGCTTTTTCTTTTTGGAATCTTTTAGTACCACTTGTATAAGGCATCGAAAATGTACATCTAGCGAGACACGACATAATTCTCATCTCTCTCTTTCAACTCTTTCGATCTCATTCTCTCATGCTTTGGTAAGTTTAGTACAAGGTCATTAGTACAAGGTTATTAGTATAAGGTCATTAGTACTCAGTGAGGATTAGAACATACCAACAATGGTCAACCAAACAAATTCACCAATCTTTAACCCACCGAAGCATCGCTATCTTTTCTATTCGTGTCTCTTTGAGTGCAAATATAATATACACAATTATTTGAAACATATTTGTTCTATTTAACTGTTCAGAAGCATAAATTAATATGAAGGTATAAATAATCTAACTGGATACAATTGTCATATAAACACATTTATTAAAAAATGATCTTTTTCTACTTGGTAAACATCTGCTAAAATGTTCTTGCGAGTCAATGTTTCATCCACATAAGCAATTACACATTAGATTTTACAACAGTAGCAGTTGTAACAACAACAAAAAATACATCCAGACGCCTTCCTGGGTACTACACTATTTGTGTGCATTTTATATGGTATGATGGTCAGCAGGTTACTTACGGAAATCATCTCTGGGTTTTATATAGTGATGGTCCAGTGACAAATTTAACTATGTTCAGTATATATATATATATATATATATATATATATATATATATATATATGTATGTATGTATATATAATATAAAAGGCTCAAACACTAATATTCCATGGTTATAATTTATTACATTGGAATCGTAATCACGAGCCAATTCATCAGACCTACAAATTCAAGAAAAAATCGGAAAATATAACTCCGGGTATAAAAAAATAAAATCTTGAATTTGTAGGTCTGATGATTTGGATCGTGATTACGATTCCAATGTAATAAATTATAACCATGGAATATTAATGTTTGAGCCTTTTATATTACATTCTTACACTGTCCTGGACATTGAGTTCTACCTGGATTCTATCCTCTTGGGAATTTATATATATATATATATATATATATTGACTACTAATATTATATATATATATATATATATATATATATATATATATATATATATATATATATATATATATATATATATATGTACTACCGAAGAAAAGCAATATATAAGGTTTAAAATAATTTTTAAAAAAATGAAAAATCTTTCTTGAAGCTTTTATTCTAGTTTTAATTTCAAGCTAATAGATTAAATTTAAAATTTCTAATAAGAAAAATTATTTTTTGTATTTCATAAGTAATTTAAATTGACTAGAAGAATTTTTTTTAAATCTCTGATTTTACCCTCATTTTAACCATCTGTCAGTACAAATTAATTCTCTTTATTAAAAAGTCTTTCAAAAATAATATACACTTTTGTGAAACTTTATTTAAGGAATATTAGCTGATTTAATGTTTAATTAATCTGATTTGAAATAAATATTTACTTTTAGCTTAAAATATCGCAGAATTTTTTTCAACCGGGGATATATCTGTAAAAATAATTGACAAAAATTTATTAATTTTAAAAATCTAGGAATATATTCTCCGTAATCTAATTTTTTTTTTCAATTTTCGTTGCTTTGGCTTTAAATTTATTATAGTTATTTTCTGGTGAATATCGTCTATGAACGAAAAAATCGGCATGTTTATTCACACAAAAACATTAATATTTCTTTTTAAAGTATTGGAAGTCGCTGAATTGTATTAAGTTTTTCCATTTATGATTAGTAAAAATAGTTTTTATTTAATAGTAACATCACCCAACCGGCACAAATTTTCAAAAACGTAAAATTTTATAAATTAATCTAATTGGAATTTAAAAAATATAAAAGAAATTCTTGTAAAAATGCATTATTCACAGGAAAAAATTTTTTTCTGAAGACAATAGTGTCTAAAATATATCTTACTCATAACAGCAATTAAAAGCTTTTCTAATTAAATAATGTGTGAGAGTGTGGGGGGAACAACTGTAAAAAGAAATATTTTACGAATATTTCCTAAAAAGAAACATTTCTAAAATAATTTCATTAATTTGTGAATAAATCCTGAAAGTTTAATTAAAATCCGACAATTATTTTATTTTTGTAAGAATTACCAAATTAATGGTTTGCATCCGCAGATGTAAGAAAAAAGAATTTTAACTCACATTTTGAAAGTTATAAAACATATAAAAATATAAGTTAATAATAAAAAAAAAAATCCTATGGTCTTTCCTCTTAATAATAGCATAAAGATTTTGACATTAAATTTTGTTTTTATTAAGTTCGTGACATTATTTTCATCATTGTATGCTTATTTTTTAGCGAGTCTTTGAATATATATATATATATATATATATATATATATATATATGTGTGTGTGTGTGTGTGTGTGTGTGTGTGTGTGTGTGTGTGTGTGTGAACAATATTCAGTCTTTGAATATATATATAATGTGGACAATAGTCTGAATAATGTAAATATTGTACATAATACCTCATCTGAGATATATATATATATATATATATATATATATATATATATATATATATATATACGTGTGTGTGTGTGTGTATAAATGCACACACACACACACACACACATATACACACACATATAAATATATATAAAGAAAAAAATTAAATGTATAGATATGTATTTACAGAATTGTCTTTAAAGAATCCACGCACAAATACACACACACACACACAAATAAATGCTGGCTGCAGCTCAGAACAGTTGGGCTAACACGGTAGTCCTTCCATTGATCGGAAAATTAATTTTAGGCAACTTGAACCCGATGACACAGCCTGCAAGAAACCGTTGTTGTTGTTGTTTTGATACATGAAGTCTCTGAATGAAGACAAATTGTCACGAAGCAATAAAACCTCGTGGTGACCAGTCAATTATGCGTTTAGGTGAATCCGGTCCATAGCCACGTGAACACCACCCCGCAGTATTATCGAAGCACACCAACCAGCACGGTGCCTTGTTAACAACTGATGTCCATCCCTTCTCTGCCATAAATAACCCTCGCCCAGCTCTGTTCGATTTCTGATAATCCGTGTGGATATACTATATATCTATATCTATATCTATATATATTACCAAATGCCAGAACCTCACCTGAGATTAATTTAAGTAACTTCCATCATGTCAACCTACCATGACTGCTATGCAACGACTTTTTAAATTTCTTATTATTGTAAATGTTATTTTAAGTTGATATCCTAATTTCACTGACGCTCACTGGATCAGACAGGTTTTTTTTCTCCAACAGAGGGGGATTGCAGGTTTAAACCTTGCCGAAAAAGTACATCCTCTTAATACAGTTTCTCGAATGTACAGGCCGATAGATGTAAATCATATTTTATACATAGTTTAAATACAGGGCGTCTACCCAAACACGTGCATCCACTAAAAATAATGTCATAATAATAAGAAATAATAGATTAAAAATCAAACCCATTAATTCTTTATATATATATATATATATATATATATATATATATATATATATATATATATATATATATATACATATATATATATATATATATATATATATATGTGTGTGTGTGTGTGTGTGTGTGTGTGTGTGTACTGACGAAACAAAAGACAGGATATATATATATATATATATATATATATATATATATATACACACATATATATATATATATTATATATATCATTTATTCGAAAATTATAACATAAATATGTTATAAAATCACTACAAAAATAGCCATTTGGTTTCAACACTTCTGGTGTCTTATCAAGTGATGATGTTGAATGATAAGACACCAGAAGTGTTGAAACAAAATGGCTATTTTGTAGTGATTTTAATAACATATTTATGTTATAATTTTCGAATAAATAATTACACACAGACACACACACACACACACACACACACATATATATATATATATATATATATATATAGTTTCTTTAGGTATTTCTAACACAGATTATTGAAACTTTTACTGCTAATAATACATATGTTTAAGCCTTTAGTCAAACAATCAGATTTGAA
This sequence comes from Acanthosepion lycidas, assembly GCA_963932145.1. Taxonomy (NCBI): domain Eukaryota; kingdom Metazoa; phylum Mollusca; class Cephalopoda; order Sepiida; family Sepiidae; genus Acanthosepion; species Acanthosepion lycidas. The sequence continues at coordinate 1,428,400 of OZ010593.1, read as the reverse complement.
AAAATAATCAATAAAAATATCCCACAAAGAAAAACCAATATTTAATAACACAAAACATTTATTAAATCATGTATTAATATTTCGTAGCGTAACCATTATTGCTAATTCCAGCATGGAGCCATTTCGAGTAGTCCACTACGAATTTCTTGCATGTTTCTTGGCTAATATTTTTCCATTCTTTACAATAAATTTCTTTAGTTCATGCAGGTTTTGCGGGTTCCTTCTTTGAAGTCTCAATTTTCTGCTCTCTCCATAAATTTTCAATCGAATTGAGATCTGGAGATTGACTTGGCCATTTTAGAACGTCTATTCTATTTGAACTTAACTATGATTTTGTAAGCTTTGCAGTATGTTTAGGATCGTTGTCTTGTTGAAAGACACAACCTGGTTTCAAGCCCAGCGAATGTGCACTCTGATGTAAATTTCTCTCCAAAATATCCCTATAATATGCACCATCCATCCTCCCTCCTATTATTTCTATGTTCCCTACACCTTAGGCACTAAAGCAACCCGAGATCATGATTGATCCGCCTCCAAATTTTACTGCTGGGATAGTATTCTTCGGCGAATATTCAATACCCTTCTTCCTCCAGACTTTTGCCACGGCATTTCTGCTAAAAGTTCAGTTTTCGTTTCGTCTGACCAAAGTACATTTTCCAAAATGCTGCAAGTTTGATAGAATGCTCGTTTGCAAAATCCAGTCCAGCAAGAATGTGTTTTCGCTTAAAAAGTGTCTTTTTCCTTGGAGTCCTCGAAAAGATGCCATATCGACGAAGTGAACGATTAATTGTATCCGTATTCACTTTTACTCCACTTACTTCTAGTCCCCACCCTGAAGTTCTTTAAACGTAACTCGGGGCTCGTTGCCAACTTTTCTCACCAATAATCTTGCCGTGCGTTACTTTACCTTTCTAGGACGGCCAGAGCTTGGGGGTGGGTGAATGGAATGGCACGTCGTCCAGTGACTAACTGAACTCAGTGGCACATTTAAATGATTAGATATCTTCGTATAACCAAGTCCATTTGTATGAAGGTCAACAATACGTTTAAGGAGGTTTTGATCAATTATTTTGATTTTCCCCATTTTGTCAATGTTTAAAGGACGGTTGACAGAAAAAAATGACGTAATACTTTTAATCATTGCTAAAAGTAATCATAAAATTAATTTGGAACGTTTAAAAAAACAACCCCATCCTAATTTGGAACATTCTAGTAAAATTTGAACACTTATAAAAAAAGCTATTGTAAATAAAAAATGTGTTGTAATCTTTTGAGTTACTAAATATCGTTTTTTTCTTCGTGGGACACTTTTTTGAAGTGTTTTTAAAAAATCTGATTATTCGACTGAATGCCTAAATATATGTCCTACGAGCAGTAAAAGTTTAAATAATGTAACTGTATTAGAAATACCTAAAAACATTTGTAATGTGTTGTAAAATTTTGCCTGGCACTATATATATATATATATATATATATATATATATATATATATATATATATATATATATAGTGTATTGGGGCAGCAGATCATTATTTAAACATATATTGTTAAATATAACAGACAATGTGTGTCTTCTGTCTGATCATGAGCCGTTCTAATGTTCATATGTTTGGTTTAATTTCGGGTGAAAATAAAAACAAAAATTGTCCAACATTTGTATATTTTTATTAAGTTTGTCCTTGATCTAAGCTTTCTTCATTCTGTAAAATCAAACAACCAAATAATAGCATCTTTGGATGTACAAAAATTATTTCCTAATGTCCCCGTCCATGAAATGATTGACATCTTTATTCGTGATGTATACAATCACACTTCTTTCCCACCCATTAATATTAAACTCACTATTTAAAAAAAAACAATATTATTGGCATGTATCACTTACGTACTTTTCGTGAATATATATTATTATATAAGGTAATATTTATACTCAAATAGACTGCAATGGGATCTCCTTTAGGCCCCCTTTTTTGTAATTATTATATGGCACATTTAGAAAATAAAATACTTAATGACACTAATGAACCCCCTATATATGTAAGATACACAGATGACATTTTCGTTTTAGTTAAAATTATTTATCAAATTACACAACTTAAAAACAAATTTAAAAGTCACTCCGTCCTCAAATTTACATTAGAACTTAATATTAATAATAAAATTCCATTCCGTGATGTGTTTATTGATTCCAGAACACATAAATTTACTACTTCTCTATATAGGAAACAGTATCATTAACTCGTGTCTTCTTATTTATAATAGTGAATGCCCCCATTGATATGAGTTAGCCGTTATAAAAAAAATTTAATACAACACATACAAATGATATCTTCTTCCAAAACCATATTCTATAAAGAATTACATAACATTAAACAAACACTTGTTAATAATGGATTTCCTAATTCCGTCACTGATCAACGAATTAAAATGTATTTCAATAAACATAATAATACCCGTAACAAAATTGATAATATTAATAATAATAGTGTGCGTCAAAATAAACATAATACTATTAATTTATACTATTGTAACTAAATGCATAATAATTATTAGGTTGGTGCAAAAATAATGTCGGTTTTTGACGTTAAAAATACGTCAAAAACCGACATTATTTTTGCACCAACCTAATACAAACCTGATGAAACAACACCCAAAAGCATAATAGGTAAAAATGTTAATCCCATTAATAATAATAAACAAGTTAAGCTCATCAGATATTATAAAAAATTTAAACCATTTGGCCTCATGGTCTCTAATAACCCTACAACCACACAAATAAATCCTCTACAAAAACAACCCCCTCAAAAAAAGCAATGTAGTGTATAACTTTACATGCCCGTTCAGAGATTGTATCTCTGATACTAATAATAAACTCACTGTATATATTGGTTTTAATACAACCACGCTCTCCCGTAGACTTACCTGTCACCTTTCTGATCTTATTTCTATTAAACATTTCTTAGAAACACACACACACGCGCATATATATATATGTAGTCCATTGTTCAATTAATAAAACAAGTCGGTCAGTAAGTCAATGCCTTCTTGATCTGTTAGCGAAGTGAGTTCGGCATTAATTACATTAACTTTATTGATTTATTCTTTGAATGACTATGTTACTATATATATATATATATATATATATATATATTGGTCATTTACTGTGATTCTGGGAATCGGGCTGAGAATTTTTCACCTGCACGTATATACACGTAGAATCTGAACCCATAAAAAATACATGCACATACGTGCATTTACGCATATAAATCAAGGTTTTAGATGAAACTGAAAAGTACTATATATTTGATATATCTTTGGAGTGACAAATTTGGACATTAACTATTTAATGAAGTTTAATCTCTTGTTATTCCTTCAATTATCTTCAAAACATTTCTTCACTTTCAAAGCTTGCGACAACAAATGTTCATCAGAAATGTAGATTATCCTTTTTAATCTCTAACGTTAGATTTAGTTTACCTTTTTTTTCATTTTCATAATCTCTGCATCTGTTTATGTAAAGACAGAAATCAAAAAAGGCTTGCAAAATGTTTATGAGAGACATGCATTGATTACAAATGATAGAATAAATATCTGCGTACAATAAAACCATGTATTAGGTTGGTGCAAAAATAATGACGTAATAATGTCGTTTTTTGACGTTAAAAATACGTCAAAAAACGACATTATTACGTCATTATTTTTGCACCAACCTAATATAATTTTGCTTCCAGATATTTTTCGACATGAAAATTAAGAAATTTATTTGATATTCAAACCAGTGATCGGTGTTAAAAATTTCAAAGTAGGCAAATCTTCATAACTTGAAAAATGGCACAGAATCATTTTCTATTCTTCTTCCTTTACATTAGTCTTGATGATTGGTAAAGCTCAGCTTTGTTAAGATATAATATATTTACGTGACGCTATCTATCTATCTATCTATATATATATATATATATATATATATATATATATATATATATATATATATATATATATATATTTACAATCACCTCATGATGAGATGATTTGATACGCATCGAAACAAGACTGCAATTGTGTAGCAATTATGACATGCTTTTCGATGTAATATCCTAAAATAAAGAATATTTCTCTACTTTGTATTGAGCTCTCTTTTAAATTAAATGTTACGAACGTTGGAATTGTACTCCATTCGTTCTCATCATAGCTGGATCTCTCTCTCTCTCTCTCTCTCTCTCTCTCTCTCTGTCTCACAGGCTATTTCATGCTAGACGCAATTGTCAGGTGGCCTGACGATTGCGTCCAGCATGAAACAGCCTGTCGCCTCTGAGTGTTGACTTCAATGTTCACTTTTACATATATATATATATATATATATATATATATATATGTTTTGAACAATTAAAAAATATTACAAATTTAAAATCTTCAGATACACTGGGTTGTATATTAATATTTTTTCGTTTTTATTATGTCAATTAGATTCCTCGACTAGTTTCGGCCAACATGGCCATCATCAGGCGAAAAAATTTCTTCTTGTTAGTAGCAGTGAACTACAGAAATGAATAACATGATGGAGAATATATATATATATATATATATATATATATATATATATATATATATATATATAGATAGATAGATAGATAGATAGATAAGCACATGTAAAAGGAAATAGAGAAAGAGGGGCAAAGAAAGGATATCCAAAATATAGTCATTATTTTACCGATATATCTGGTCTCACACGTCTCGTGTAAATGAATTTCATATGTAAAAAGTGTTCTGTCGCCTCTGATCTCTTATAACATCCGCTTGTCCAAAAGTAACATCCTGCATAGATCAGTCTTCTTTTGATAAAGCCAATTCAGCTTCCTACTTGCATGTATTGCTCACTAACAGAAAACTGAGACTCATGTCGTTTTTTGAGTTGAGATTTAACGTCTAGATTAATGAGGCTTGTTTCGGAACAATCGTCAAGAAAAACATATTTATAAATTTTGCTTGCAGGATCATATAAAGTGAACCTGAAATATTTTGTGGGTAGAACTGAATTTGTAAAACGTTATTCCTTTTGTTTTACGCATCTATCGATCCAAATTAGCACAATTATAACGATGCCCATTATTTGACATTTCTCTTGCAAACGGCTAATATAGTAAATCGACCATGTCATTTCTTAAATAGTGCTCTATATGCAACAAAAGAACAGCTGTTTGATCTTTGCTCCATTGAGACCAAAGTATGTATACTTCATTTAAGAATATCATATTTCATCAATTATGACGGGGAAAGCTTTTATCAGCTTAAATTTCGATTTTTAGGCTAGCAAAATGCCATAGTTTCTCTTTTATAATAGATTAATTAATCAGTCAAAATATGTTAATACGCATTTATGGCAAGAGATCAATAAGCGAGGAAACTTGCTATTGTTGTTTTAATTGATGTTATAATGTTGCGAATAAGAAAACAAAGAATAAATGGAAGTATAGATTTAAATGTAAAGAGGAAAAAATGTGTGCGAATTTGGAGACGAATTTTCAGAATGAGAGCTACGAAGCAAGATATAAGACAAAGATAGGAAGAGACAACAATGTAGGAGTGAAGTATTGATGAATTGAAGATCAAAAAAGAATAATAAGAAGAAATAGACGTGAAAAAACAGAAGACAAAAGCGCAAAAAGACAAAGAGGAAAAAAGAAAATGGACGTGTCTTCAGGAGGAAGTGATTGAGAAAAAGATTAAAAGAAAGACGATGAAATGGAAAGAGTTGATTAAAGATGAAGGGGAATAACATGGTTGAAAAGAAGAAAGGTAAAATAAGAAAATGTGTCAGGGAAAAGAGTTTAAACAGTGAGATTTTGAAAAGAAAAGGGTTAAGGAAAAGTAAAATGGATGGAAAGAAAAGAGGAATGAACGAAGAAGGAATTGAAGTTAAAAAAAGGAGGCAAAAGGAAAGAAAAGTGAAGAGACCGTTTTGAACTGTACAACTGCAAGAAAAATAACTAATTTTAAGTGGTTACTTAAAAGGAAAATCAGTGAAAAGAAAGAGAATGCAGTTAAATAGGTTAAGGGTACGAAATACTGAGGCAAGTTGAAAATACTTTACATAATCAGTTGTAAAGTTGAAGAAAAAAAAAGTGGGGAAAGAAGATAAATGAAGAGAAAGCAGTATTTTAGTAGATTGTCCTAAAGACAACTAAATATTCCCAAGAAAACTGCTTTCATACGGACGATTGCAATATATAGGGTTGCATACATAAAGAGCGTGTGTGTGCGCGCGCATGCGCTATAAAACATTTTATGCATAAGAAAATGGAGACATGAAAAAAGTACTTGAAAAAGCCAGATAAAACGTTTTTTATCGATATATATATATATATATATATATATATATATATATATATATAGGTGCGTGTGTGTGTTTTAATCGATATAGGTATATATATATATCGATTAAAACATATATATGTGTGTGTCTGTGTGCTTTAATCGCTATATATATATATATATATATATATATATCGATTAAAATACACACACATATATTAAGACAAGTCTCGTTGAATAAATTAGACAAGTTTTGTCTACTTATTTTCAATAGGCTCCCCTCATACTCACGGACAAGCTTATCTTTATTAAAGGAAGAGAAAAAATGATTATACTGATACATATTCATTTATTCCGAGTACATTCGACTTTAGCACAATGCCATCATCACGGTGTTGTTTTTTCTAAGACAAAAATTGTTGTGCTCATCATTCTTTTAAGATAAAACTTTTTAACTGCGACGTGAAAAACACTAAAGTTATGTAGTGTACGATTTAAATTTAACGATGTAAAAGTCAGGGGAGGTAACTAAGTTATGAAATGTCCATATATTTAAATATATATATATTTAAATATATATATATATATATATATATATATATATATATATATATATATATATATATATTCGGTTGGTGCAAAAATAATGTCGTTTTCTCATATATGTTACTTTGTGAGAAAACGACATTATTTTTGCACCAACCTAATATATATGTAAAGAGAGAGAGTTAGAGAAAGAGAAAGAGAGTGTGAGGGGTTGGTGGAGAGAGAAGGGAAAGGACTCAAGTATGCATCTACGCTGCGGATTAGGCCTAACATAGCGGAAATATAATATGTTGCTAAGCCGACTAAATGATGATCTTTAACGAGGACAAAAAAGGTTGACACCAATCCAGAGTAAAAAATACTTATTCTTAAACTATCATTCACTAACCTAGTAACCAGTGCTTTCTGGCAGAATAATTAATGAACTTCAAATATCTCAAGTGATTTTTTTAGTTTCACAATAATCAGTTTTGCTAATGAAAGTTCCCATAATGCATTGGAAATCTTCTTCGGAATTTGAAGCTACCTATGATTACAAATGCGCTTTTTTGTGAATGTTTCTTTCAAATATGACAATTATTATTTTATTTTATTTATTTATTTAATCATTACATCCCAAGCAAGGGAATAAAGCTACTAAGACGCGAGGGATTACTGAGTGTGAAAGAATATAAGGAAAACATATTATTAAGGGGAGAGAACAATAAAAGAACACGAATTAAGAAGACAGGAGATAACGATGATAAAATTTAAATGCAATTTCATTGCATTTAAATTTTTGAAGATCGAAGTTAACCGGAAAGCAAGAGACCGGAAGAGAAGTTCGTACGCGAGAAGTGCAACAGAATAAACTATTAGCATAGAAGTTAAGGTTTTCATTTAACGATTTCAACTGTAAATTGATGAGACCTAGCCGCCAATCTAGTACTGCGTTTAAATTCATAAAGTCAAGGCACTAAAGAGGAAAACTTATCTGACCAATGCAGATTCTTCTTGGGTTTTATAAAGAATCTCTAAATACATAGCAGACCAGATGTGACAGCAATGTTCAATGTCTGTACAAACGGTAGACATATAAATAGATGTATTAATTGGATTAAAAGCATTTTTATTTCGCATTACGTTTCTTTAAAATTTATCTGCCTTTACAGAATTTTGCACAATTTTTAAAGTCTCGTTAACTGAAATGTCCATGATTTAGTGGAAAAGCTTCCTGATCTGAATCATACTTTTTTCTTCTCTGAAACAATAATCGGCAACTTGAAGCTCTCGTTTCACACTTCTCGGCTATAATTTAATCCAACTCAAAGTCGATATCTATGAGAAGAACTTTTTCCATTAAGGAATTCGTATACCGTCTTGTTGCTAGAAATCATATGATGGCTAATTTGTGCTTATCGTCTAATATTAAAAAAAAACAACTTTTTATTCCATAATTTTAATAATACGCTTCACGAATCGGGTTAAGATTCTCTCGTCACCAAAGATTTCTTGATTTCCTTATTACGTATCTTAACTAAATGGCTTAACTTCTGTGTCATATTTAGTTGATCTTTCTTCTAAACAAATTCCGTTGCAAGTCAACATTTTCGTACAAAGAAGGTCTGCGTCTCGCATCCTGTTTACAAAATATATTCCGGATGGAAGACATTAAACCTTTTTTGCTCTGGCTGTTTTTAAATGTAGCACTTACCAACGCGATGGCTCAATACATACATATATATATATATATATATATATATATATATATATATATATATATATAGAGAGAGAGAGAGAGAGAGAGAGAGAGAGGGGGTTAGATAACGAAAAAGAGGGATACACATTCACAGATGCAAATACACATATCTACATGTGCATAAATGTTTATGTGTTTGTACACATATATAATAATAGGTCTGAAAATGTAAGTTGATATCCACCCGTTTTGTAAAATTATAACCACCCGCTTTTCATGATAATAATACGCATATTTATGGGTGCATGTGCATATCGTCTGTACGGCCGATTTGTTTTTATAAACGCGCACGACATTTAGAGGCGGGCTAAATGAAAGGCTTGCTTCAAAGAAGACAGAAGGAGAAAAATAAGAAACACGAAAACCTAAATTTATTAACATACCAATTATGAAACTAGTTAAACACGACTAAGACTAACAATATAGTCAAGCTGATAAGTTACTATATAAAAATACAAATGAATTTATGCAGTGAGAACTTTAGAAATAACTGTATCTTGCAAATGATATTACTGTTTTATCTCTATAAATATACAGTCTGCTTTGAAGGATAATTCAATTGAAGTCTTCATTACCAATAGTAAAAGAAATATATGTGACATTTCAAAGATGATAATACATTCAGATTACATAACGAAATGAAAAAACAAAAAGACAAAATGAAAAGTAATCAAGAAATGGTTCTGTTAATCTAAAAGTAACGGGATATAAGAATGAAAATTACACAACAATTCTCGAAAATGTGCATACATTTCAAAATTTTTTAAGGAAAGAAAGAAAAATAGGAATTGAGAAAATACAGTTCAAATAAAAAGAACGTTGAAAACTGTTATAAAATTGTTACCGACTTGAAAAAAAATCCCCAAAACATTTAGGAATTAAAAAATACAAATGCTAGAGTGAATAATCATCATCATCATCATCATCATCATCATCATCATCATCATCATCATCTTTCGATTTCTGTTATGGTCACATGACCTACCAAGTCTGCGGGAAGACTTAAGGCATGTAGTGGTGTGCTGTTATGGCTACATTTCATGATTCGTTTTTCCAACTCCCATAACATCACTAACTGTACATGGACAAAGTTCTTCTTAGTGTGTGAACTGTACTTAACAAGACATTATTTTGTATTTCTCTTAAGCTGGGATTTCAAGGGATTTTTTTCAATGTGTCAAGTTTTCCTTTTTTTTTTTAGCATTCCTTGCGCACTTAATATGACTGGTACCATTCTTGTTTTCAGTTTCCACATTTTTTCGATTTCGATTTCCAGGTCTTTATACTTCGATATGTTTTTAAATTCCTTAGTTGCTATGCTACAGTTCGCTGTGCCTGCCATATCAATTCGTAGCCAAGTTTTTTCTTTTCCGTTTTTGACAATTATGTCCGGCCGATTTGCTTCAGTCTTCCTGTTTGTAAAGATGGTGTAATCACATAGAATTGTGATGTCTTCTCTATCTGTAACCTGTGCTAAGTGATGTTCATACCAGTGTTTATTAACATCTTTTCCAACGTGTTTGCACATTGCCGCACTCTATCCTGATATTTGTCACAAAACCTGCATTTTGGATACACATTATTATGTATGATATTTGCCTGAAAGTTTCTAATGAAAAGCCTTCCGTTTCAGCCTTTAATCCAGATGCTCGTAATCATCGATGAGCGTTAACTTGATCGACATCAGCTTTATTAGCCTCGTTCTAGATATTGGCCATGCAGTGGTTTGTCTTGCTAACGTTGTTTTATCTGTTCAAGAGCTTTATCCTTGGCTTCCATTTTCATAATTTTTGCTGCAACAATCGGGTTTTGGGTTCTGTTTTTGGTTTTCTACAGAATCTACTAAATGTAAATCTCTTTTGCATTTACAACCTTCTTTCATGACTGAATATTTTTTTTCTTTCTGTTTTCGTGTTGTTTGACTAATTGTATCATCCAGTCCTTTTTTGTTTCTGTGTATGTTAGCAAGCCAATAGTTGTTTTCTTGTATGACAATTCTAGCTGAATAAAACCTCTTCCACCTTCTTTACGAGGTATAGACTGTCAGCATCAGCCTTTAGATAATGCATGTTATGTTTAGAAAGAAACTTTCTTGTCTTAGAATGCATTCGTCTTTTCTTGAGTTTGTCAATTTCTTTGATATTGATATTAAGGTCACCAAGTACAGACACGTCGTTGATGAGGCATTTTGTTTTTTTGTTTCTTTGTCGAAGAAGGTGATTCTGGTTTGGTAGCATCAAGGGCGCGCTCTGTTTGGATGTTGAAGGCCATACATTATCGCTTTCTCTGTCGAGTGGCAGTTTCTCGTCGACTTAAGGTCCCTATTTACCCAATAGGCCCCCCCAAAGAAAACTTTATTATTATATTAGTATATATGTATATATTATTACTAACCATTATAATTTGTACAAAGGAAGTAACGACACTTCTTTTTGTATATTTACACTTATCTTGATTGCTTTAAGAGTTGCCAGGTTGACAAATACAAATAACAGAGCATCTTTTCAAATTTACATTCAAATGATTAATAATAATAATATTTTTGTAGATAATTTTTCCTATGCAGTAATGATATTTTATCTCAATTGATGCATGCATGTGAAAATTAGACAAATGGCTAAATAGCAGGATAGACCAGGTTCTATAGCCTTGGATGGCAACTGGACTACCGCAGAAAGAAATGGCAACCTACTGCGGGAAAAATCTTCCTCGTCAGGCATGTATCGAAAGATACATGATCACCTAAGCGTGTATCACGCATAGCACATAACTGACTGACATTAAATGATTCTGTGTAAAAAGTTACAAAATAGTATCTATTAAATTTCAAAGGAAAACTTTAAACAGTAGAAAATGAATCCTTATCATACATCGTGATATTTTATAAACGTGTTTGATTTTATTTTTAATATTATTATTAAAGGTACAATACTCCAGCAATTGATAGATTTCTCAGAGTAATGAACCGAAGATAGGCAAAATATTAATTGAGTTGTATTGTGATTTGTTGCTGGACAAAATTTGGAGTTTTTTTCATCATAAAAATATAGAATATCGAAAGTTTTCAAGACGAATTGGATTAATTTAATGTACAGCAAAATTGCTTTCATTAATAATGAATTGCTTAAATTTTGAACAAAACTTTGTTTAGACGTAAATCGAATCGCTTGTATGATTGGCAACACGAATTGTGATTTCTTGAAAAAATACATTTCAAAGTAAAACGAAGTCACCTCCCTTGTGGAAGGATTTTTGTAGCTCCGATGCAAAGGTGCATCAATATGTCCATAGTCTGACTTGCAATACTTGGTTGATTTATTAACTTTATAATATTTTTTCTATGGGATTGATATTTATAGTTAATTTCAGTCACTTTAGAACTGGTTAGGGTCAAAGGTTACATATCATAGCAGCAGAAAGGTTGTTTTCAATAAACAACGAAGGAGTGGAAAGATCTCGTGTTGGGCTCCTGCTGATAATAGTTTATAAAGCGAGACAGATTCGAATAAACGTACAAGATTTATTCTTTAGAAGAAATCATTTATTTATAGAAATCAATTTTAGTTTAGTTCATATTTAAACAATAACAAAATATTTGTGAAGCTTTTAAAATTTCAAATGATAAATAATTTTTGTAAATGAGTTCACTTAAAAGATTAATGATAAAGCTTGAATTACAAATTTAAACAACAACGAAGAAGATGGGGAAATTGTACACATGTGACAGAACTTGTGTTGAAATTTGGAGAGAAAATTGACGTAATCTGTGTGGCTGTTGAAAAAATATCTCTCGACGAGATGAAATTTTCTGAAATTGTATAGACAGTGCTTCTCAAACTATCTAATATGGCGGATCGGCATTTTTTTCTCAATGTGTCACATACCTGTAATATTTCGTGGTAATATTAATTTATACCGGAAACGATATATATAATGAATATAATAAAAGTTGACTATTTTTTTTATCTTCCATTTATTTTGCAAAAAATAATTCAATATCAAAACATATAAAAAGTAATAAAAAAATAAACTTCAAATGATTCCTTAGCATAGCCTGGGCACTGGCCGCGTACCGACAGCTGAGGTTTCGCGTACCGGCACCGGTCCGCAGACCACCACTGAGTAGCACTGGTATAGACCAACATAGAAGGCTTTTGTTTTTAGGCGGAAGTGGTTTTCATTGGCGGAAGTCCATCCTTAATTAATTAATTTATTTTTTAACTGAAAGCTATGCGTCAAGACTATTACACAAATATCAGTTTCTATTTATACTTTATCTATGGAAGCGTTACCTCTGTTTCCACCTCCAGTTTTCTACATAAACACCATTGTATTAAAGGAACTGACAATATAATATTAGGTTGGTGCAAAAATAATGACGTAATAATGTCGTTTTTTGACGTTAAAAAATACGTCAAAAAACGACATTATTACGTCATTATTTTTGCACCAACCTATTAAATATTTGCTGTGTAAAATGCTTTGTGAATCATTAGTTTCCCGTATTAAATTATTATTTATCTACGTGTATGCGGATTTTCTTTCGGTGTTCGAACTCAAATAAAAGCGAAGATTTTAAAAATGTATTTTTAACGCAGGTAGGTAGTTCCAACTTTGAAGATTGGAGCAACACAATCTTCCGTCTCCCATTCCTCCCGCTGCGCTCAGTGTTGTGCTAAACTAACGTTATTTAATGATAGCAAATACTTTTTCAGTGATGTTCTTTGTCCGGAAGATTTTTTAACGGCATCTGATAAAATGCTCCTTGATTGGCTACTGACGAAACACGTCATTAGTTTTCAGATTATCCATGTCCTTTCAAAATGTGAATCATTCATAAAATACAATGAATTTCTATTAAAAGCCAATCTTCACAAATTTCAGATTATAAGATTGGAGTCAGCATCAGGTTCACTATTCTGATAATAATGATGGAAGGGAATGATTACTTGGGAAACCGAGATATAATAAAAAAAGCAATATCCTCTGATTGGCTTCTAATGACATTGAGTGTCTTTTTAGATCGATGGCTTCAAGCGATGGCTTCGAAATTTTCTAATTGGAAGTTGATAGAAAATATGCAGGTGAGGCAAAAATAGATCGTCGCTACTGAAACTGGGAGAGAATGATAACTCGAAAAGAAAGAAACATCGATCTAATTTTATTAATAGCGTGATTGAGAAAAACAACGTCAATATGTTAAATTTGTTCGCGAGCATATTTTGAACATATTTTGCCGGGATCGATTGACAAAGAACGATAAATTTGTTTATTCTTGTATGAATTCCATTTTATAACGCAATTCCAGCGTCATTAAACATATTAGTTATAAGGCATTTGAATGTATTCATAAATAATTTTTGTTATTCAGTTTTTCACAGATTCTATTGATGCTGTCATAAACACAAATTATGAATGAAAATAGTTTAATGGCCGACTGGAATAAAAAGCAATCTGACTTGCAGAATGTTACCAGCCACTTGCAAAATGCAAAAGTTCAAACTATTTTCTATGTGTAAGTAATAGGATATATGTTATACGTGTTATATGCGTAAGTAAGGTAGTTTATAAGGTAGTATATAAACTTATTATATATATATATATATATATATATATATATATATATATATATATATATATATATATATATATATATATATGTATATGTATATATATATATATATATATATGTGTATGAGAATGTATATATAACTGCTGTCAGACATTTATTTGTTATAATGTTTTGCTATATACGGGACAGTGTTAATTTTGATGATAGGTTTAGTTTTCTTTCATTGTATTATTTTCATACTTCCACGCTTCTATAAGCTTCAGAGCTGCTACCAAAAAAATAAAAGAATAAATAAATAGAATTAAAATAAAATAAAGATTAAACAAAATACTGCTTTTTATATTTTTAGTGGAACAACGGTACAGCAGCTTCTAACACTGGAAAGTCCAGGCCAAACAGCAACATATAATTAGCCTATATATGTATGCGAATGTATATAACTGCAGAAAGACAATCATTTGCTGCTATATACGTGTGAAGTGGGAGGGTTTGATTAAGAGTGAGAAAGAGAAAAGAACACAAATTATTCACGCGTTTATATAACATCACGTTATTTATATCTCTTTCAATAAGAGTCGATCTGTGTTGACAATGTTGCATAGCAAATTTGATTATCATCTTTTTTATACATCTGGACTGGTTGATTCTAATTACATCACCTTTAAATATGAACTGTATACCAAAGAACTAAATAAATTCTTATAGTTTTTTCTATTTGGAATTTGACGCAAATGTTTCTTAATATCAGTGAAGTGTAGAAGTTGGTTACAATATTAACCTAAATGACCATAATCATCAATTTCCCTCTAACATGTTTAATATAAATCCAAGGGTCATTAAATGATTGGGTCAAATTTTCATGGTTTAATTTCTTTTGTTTTACGGCATATCAACACCTCAATGGGTTATTTAAAGCCGACGGGATTTTTATTGCTGCTAATATTTTTTTTTCAAAAATGTATTGTTGGTAATATTTTTCCAAAAATGTGTTGCTGGTAGTAATTTTTTCTTCAAAAATGTGTTGCTGGTAGTAATTTTTTCTTCAAAAATGTGTTGCTGGTAGTCATTTTTTCTTCAAAAATGTGTTGCTGGTAATAATTTCTCCAAAAAAATATTACTGGTATTAAAACACATTTTTATACTTTCATTGTTTGACACCTTTTGGGGGATTAACTATTTGACTATAACTGGGACCCTAACAGGTGCTACCACTCCGGGTCAGGTTGGACCTGGGAACACCAGCAATTAAGAGGTGGTTTCACACTCCTCAAAACCTGATCAAAGGCCCTGTTGTCGGATGTAGATTATCGTCTTACCCAGGACGCCAAATATTCATGAATCAAATACGAATATAATAGAGTTTTCTAATACCGTCGGTTTTCTTTCAAACTCTGTAGCGACTTTTAGCCTATACACAAGCTTTCAGCATTTTGCCATTCATTACAAACCCTTCTAATTGATACCCGTAGAGTTCACTATTGATTGAGATACTAAAATGGTTTTAACAGTCATCTGGTTAACAATCAGAGTATACTAAACAGCATATTGCTTGGGTAGACATACTGCGTACTGGAAGTGAAAATGTTTCATGATAATTCCTGCCAATGATCTAGAAATATCCTTTCGCGATAAAATATTCCTATTTTCCCTCACCATTTGTGTTGGATTTAAGCGGTAAAACCCTGCCAAGCAGCACTGATTTTTTACCTTCTGGCTGGTAAGATGACCATTTCATATGTATTATTTTTCCTTCTAATATTTTATATTGTATGGCTTCTTGCCAATAGACTGAAAGACCGGAAATGGTGACTTCTTAATGTCTCCTGAATACATAAATAATCTATCATCAATGTTTGTCCAAATAACACAATCTTCAACACGATACAATTTATTATAGTTCGTACTTTAATACCGAACAACACGTCCGTTTTCAATATAATTACTTTCAATGCATTCACATCTGGAATCTTGACCAACAATATCATTTTCCCTTCGTCCTGGAGATCATGACCTTGATCATGATCTGTTTCTTGATGACTCACTTCTCAATCTTGAATGCAAATTATGTTTTGGATTTGTTTCTCAGTCACAAAAAAATTTCTATATTTTTTTTGTATATTCTTGTCCAATCACTGACAAGAACAGATGAAGAATTGTCGTCTAAATGACGCAAAAATGAAAATAACACTGACATCTCATTTTGACAGATAGACAGGGTGCGATGGATAAATTGTGGTCTAAATGACGCAAAAATGAAAATAACACTGACATCTTACCCAAAAATAGCTTGAAATACTAAAGAGTAAATTTATTCAATAAAATCGCCATTGGCTTCAACCACCGTCTCCATACGACGTCGGAATTTCCTGCAACTCTTCTGGACGGTCTCCTTGTTTAAGTTAGGGAATACTGCCATAATCTTTGTCTTCAATTCTTCTTTGATGTTAGAACGAGTTTTGTTAGTCCATCGCTCAACTTCGCCCCACGCACAATAATCAAGGGAGTTGCAGTCTGGGGAGTTAAGGTAGCCAGATGTAAATGTTGTTGTGGTCGCAGAAATTGTCTGACAGCCATGACTAGGTTCTTCTGTTTGTGTGGCATGATGCGGAGTCCTGTTGCCAGTCATAGGGTTTTCTCTTTTGACCCAAGGTAGCACTAACCCCTCAAGGCACTTGATGCAGGCCTCCGTGTTGAATCTGAGGTCTGTGGGAAGATGAATGGCGGCATAACGTCGCCAACACTAGTAATCACTCCAAATACCATGATGTTGACTGGATATATAATCCAACTCTTTCCAAATCCTCTGTACTGTCTACATATTGACACCCAAAAACGCTGCGAATGCCAAGTAGTGCAGCATGCCGTTTCCAAATAACTAACTGACTCTACTATATTGTGCAGTTGGCAAAATAAAATCAAACATCGCGCATGCGCGAAATTAAAAATATAAAACGGCGACAATTTAACCATCTCACCTCATATCTATCTATCTATCTATCTATCTATCTATCTATCTATCTATCTATCTATCTATATATATATATATATATATATATATATATATATATATATATATATAATAAAGAAGATACTCCGGATTACTTTTGTCATAGACTAGGTTAGAAAGATTTTACGATTCTATCCTCAAGCTTTTATTTTGCACATCTGTGTAACAAATTGAATCAAAGATATGTATAATATTAATATTTCGTCTAGTACGAGTGAAAAGTTCAAAAGCAATTTTTCTAGTTCTTAGATTAGTAAACTTATTCCACATATAAACCGCGGGATATGTTCTCAACATTCTCTTTAATCTCAACCAGATCGTATTCATTTTAAAATTAAAAAAAAAAGTATTGCCATTTTGATGTGGTAAATAGGGAGTTGATTTTTCATGCTTCTTAATAAGAAATTATTCAAACATTTTACACGCAAATTCTATTGTAATAGATTTAACTGATCTATACGTTTCAATTTCAGCTAAATCTTTTCCGGGAGCTCATGCACCATCACTATTTTGTTTTAAGAAATAAACTATATATCATTCCGAATAATTATTCATGTGTCTCAGAGCGTATCAAAAACTGTCTTTAAAATTAGGACCTATTTGAATAGCTAAATTGCAGTAGACATTTTCCAATATTGAATCCACACGTTTATTCCTGTATTTTTTCAGAATCTTTCTCGGTAATTTGAGGATTTTCTCCAAGAATTTAATTCCATGTCTAGAGAAATAATTTTGTTTTCCTTTTGATAAACAGTGTTTTTTCAAGATTTCTAATACCTTTCTCTCATCATCCATGACTGACCAAGGAAAGACTCGTTTCACTCAAATACTAAACTAGTTCTGTAAATACTAATACAGCATTAATTATCTCTGTAATTTTCAAATTCCGAGCAATTTGGTGTTCGTAAAATAAGATCGTACAATTTGTCAAGTCCCATTTAAACTAAGGATTTATATTCCTATTTGCTTTTGTCGCTATCAAAGAGCAGGTTCTTCATAGGACCAGGACCTGTTGGAGATGAAGATATTTCATTGGAATTAACGGCAGAAGAAAACAAACACTAATATTATCCATCGCTTTATTTATCTTGTTATGACAACTGCAGTTACAATATCTACATTGATAGCAGTACAGAAAACGAAGTTGAGCAGCTAATATAACTTCGATCATATATATTATAGAAAGCGCTGCCTTATATTCAAATTTGCATACGTGTTAGTACGAGTTTTACCGGAAATGTGCGATCATATGTTTATACTCGAATATTGTGTTTCCAATTCAATAGCTTCGTTCAACTTTATATATAAAATGGATGTCAAATATATGCAGAAATACTTGTGGGACGGCAACAAAACAAAAATGACACGAACAGGGATCTTGAGATTTTTGATCATCCTATAAATTCGTCGATAAAAATTTAAAAAGTTGATTTCAAACTAAATCATTTCATCCATTGTTTTCTCGGCGCTTCAATAAATTTAAAATGTGAAAATAAAAACAAAATTCTTTCTTAAGAACATCTCCTATAGTTTTTAATTGGTAATTTAACCATTTAGAAATGCTTAAAACCATTTCACAAGATTAGTGACTAATTTTGAGTTTAAATGATTTCAGGATTTGATTAAATCGATTTAGTTCGGAATTTGATTGTAATTTTAATTTTCTCTTGGATGACAAATCAGTTTTAGTCTTCAGCTGAACTTGAATACATCTGTTGTTACCGGTGAGAAACTTTCGATTGGTTTTTCCTTGGAGTACATATTAAATGTCATAGAGATTAAATGAAGAAATCCTTGAGTTCATTTTGTAAGATTGCCTCTAAAAATAAAATTAAATAAAACAATATAAGCTTTCTTTTTTTCAGCACAATATATGCTTTCTTTTTCATTTTAAAATGACAAATCTCAAAATATTTCAAATATATTTTGCCCTTTGAAAGTCTTATTCATTAAGAAACTAATAGAAAAGCTGATAACCAGTTTTCATAATCAGAGTCAAAATATTTTTGACCATAGATTTATTTTTCCCATTAATTTTTCACACTAATCCAAATATGACTGCTTGGCATTTTGGGGAGTATCAAAAGAAAATGTCTTCCAAGACTCAAAGAACTAACTGTAATAATCTTGGTCCAATACAGTAACTGCCACATTTCAGCACATATTTAAGCACACTTAATGAGATAGGCGGACGATGATGGACATCTGTATGTATTCGCACACAAACATATACACATATACATACATACACAAACATACACAAACACACAAGCAAACACACACACATGCATATATGTTGTTTTATTAAAAGCAGCATTTAGTGTTTCTTGTTTATCTACCATAGTATTTTTGGTTGAATAAGTACAGTTATTGGCCAAATGTTAGCGATCGACAGCTTTCAACTATGCTTCTTACGTGTCGTCTTTCCCGCATTCAAATACGTTTAAGAACCAGCCTAACAGTTAAACTTAATAGTGACATTATGTCATGTTCTTTATTAACTGTTTTTTGTTTCTTTTTAATAATTTCACCCCAGACAAGGCGATAAAGCCATTAAGACGCAAAGCCTTACTAAGTATTAAAGAATATGAGAAAAAATACAATTAAGAAGAGAAAACAATAAAAGAACAAGAATTACGAAGACAGAAGATAACGATTGACATGGCATTTAAAGATCAAAATTGGCAGGAAAGCAAGAAACCGGAGGAGAGTTTCATAATAATCATCACAACAATTGGCATGGAAATATTTATAGAAAAGGCAGAGGGAAGCTACGTTACGGCGTTGGGAAAGGGACTGAATCCGAAATGCCATATCGGGATCAATAACATAACCGATTCTTTGGATTTTATCAAGAATTTCTCTTTCTCTCTCTCTCTCTCTCTATATATATATATATATATATATATATATATATATATATATATATATATATATATATGCAGGAGCACCAGACCATATATTACGGTAATATTCAAAGCAAGGCGAATGATAAACTTTTAAATATATAAGATAGTTCTGGCGAGAAATATTTTCTAATACAACGCAGTGAACTTTCAACTTTCCTTTACTCTTTCCATTTCATATGAGCGGAAAACGTTAGTCGGAGAAGGCGCAATGTGTCACTGTCCTGGAGGTTAGCATCAGCCATGCTATTGGAAAGCAAAAGGGTTCACTTAGACGATTAAAAGAGAGCAGTTTCGTTTTGGAACTGTTAAAATTAACAAGCCAACCTTTGCCCCGTTTAACAACAGATTGTAGATCATATCGCTGTTGAATACATTTAAAACTGAACTTCTAATGTTGAAGAAAGTTTGTCTTAGTCTAAAATTATTTCATTTTCATATCAAGGAACTAGAAAGCAACAAGAATGTGATATTTCAGGGTACACTAGATAGCAACAAGAATGTGATATTTCAGATTACGCTAGATAGCAACAAGAATGTGATATTACAGAGTACACTAGAAAGCATCAAGAATGTGATACTTCAGAGTACACTAGAAAGCATCAAGAATGTGATATTACAGAGTACACTAGAAAGCATCAAGAATGTGATATTACAGAGTACACTAGAAAGCATCAAGAATGTGATATTACAGAGTACACTAGAAAGCATCAAGAATGTGATACTTCAGAGTACACTAGATAGCATCAAGAATGTGATATTACAGAGTACACTAGAAAGCATCAAGAATGTGATATTACAGAGTACACTAGAAAGCATCAAGAATGTGATATTACAGAGTACACTAGAAAGCATCAAGAATGTGATATTACAGAGTACACTAGAAAGCATCAAGAATGTGATACTTCAGAGTACACTAGATAGCAACAAGAGTCAATGCAAATTCGAAAAAAATAATCATGGGAAACTGAAAGGCGAAAATAAGAAGGGAACAAGGCTGTGAAATAGTAAGCAATTATGGACTTGGATTACGTAACAAACATGCATTAACATGGGTTCACAGAGTGAACGACCAAATAATAATGAACACGGTTTCAAGAACACCCAAGATACTTCTGGACATAAAAAATTCCAGGAGACACAAAGAACTAAAAAGAATACAAACTATAAAAAAAGATTCAGAAATGCAGTTGTGAATTCTTAAATTGATCCCAGCACCAACTTTTTAAAGATCAGCCCCAATCATATGCTCAGATTAAAATGAAAGAAATTCAAAACAACACTAAGACTACGATGTCCAGAAAAACTCAATTTTCAAACAGAGTTCAAAACAAACCAGAAATCAAAAATTCAAAATGCAACGCCCTAAAGGAAGTCCTTGTGACATTAACAGACACAATCGTCTTAAAGAGAGACATCAATTGAAAGGAATGGTACACTATTTAGAATGTTAAGCAAAATCATTCAAAAGATGAATGGATCAATGAAAAGTACACAGTAAAACCTAATAACAATGATATATAAAATGATAAATGAAATAACAGAACAGAAGACATGCTCCACGGCAGGTTTCAGAAAATCCAAAATGGAAACGCTTATAATAGAAAATGTAGAGTAACTTCAAAAATAGAACGGATACATAGTGGAACATGTATGACAGAAGTAGATAAAAATCTACAATAAATAAAAACATGGAAAGATTGAAACAGGCCAAAATGAATGAACAAAGTATTATGCGCGAATAACACACACGCGCGTGCACGCGCGCACGCGCACGCACAAACATGCATATATATATATATATATATATATATATCTGTGTGTGTATATGTGTGTATTGAGTTTTATACTATATAAGTAGATATAAATTAAATAAATTTACTAATATCCACTAATTTTGTAATGAAATGTTACATAAAACATTTTCATATGTTTTGTAAACTAAGAAAGTTTACTGAATAGAATAATCGCACGAAGGTTGGTAATGAACGATAAGGCTTACGACAAGAACAACACATATAAGATTCACCAGCGGCGCGTAGAAGTAGTAGTCAACTGCTAGAAGTGAGTCAAGTGAATTCTACAATGAATCTCCAACTGCAAGATATCTACCAACCACCCCACGCAGTCAGATGTGGCACAAGGCCGAATTTAATGTGGGGTATCCGAGCCCGTAGGCTCAGCAATATAATTGCATTATCGCACACAAACACACAAAGATATATATATATATATATATATATATATATATATATATATATATATATATATATATATATATATATATATATATATATATATATATAATTTTCATATTCGCAAAACACAAACCATCATTTTTAATAATGGTTAAATTAAATGATAAATAAGGCAAAGGAATTATCGAATCTACTATGATATCACAAATCAAATGGATTAATCAAAAAGTACATTTTTATAACATATTATAAGATAATACTTAAAGGAATTAATAATAAGGTACTGGATAAACATTTTAATAAGATTTTAAATTAGACTTTATACTTTTCATAAAAGCTAATTAAACATGATATTAAATGATATTTTTTCATTAATTATATATGCGGTTTATTTTCTTACCAAATATCTGGTTCATTTATTTTTATTTTTCTATGATTAACCACAATGTTTATATCTTATTTTAACATATTTCCTTTGTGCATGTCAACTTAAATTATTTACACATACAGTTTGAAAATTTCCTTCAACTGTTAGAATATTTCAAATTAACTGCAATGGAGTTGCATAGACTTTTCACAATGCTCCCGTTAAGTAGTTAAAAGATAACGCTAAAAAAGTATAGCCGAAAGCGCTCGGTCATACAAAGCATTTGAACAATTTCTACATAATTTATGTCCGGCAAAGAAAAAATTATCAGAAAACAAGAAAAATTAAATAAAAACTTAACCCCAGTACAATGTCAGCTGTCCAAATACACGATTCTACATACATACATACATACATACATATATATATATATATATATATATATATATATATATATATATATATATATATATATATATATATACGTATGCATGTGTGTGTGCAAATATATAGAAAAATAGTAAAGAACCGTTAGGTTAATAATCCAAAGTTCTTTAGTATTTTTGTTTTTATTTTTTAAAAACAGTGCTCTATACATAAGTAGAGCCTAAATTATAATTATTTTTTAAAAATATGATTCCATCGATGGAATCATATTTTTTTAAATATATATATATATATATATATATATATATATATATATATATATATATATATATATATATATATATATATATATATATATATATATATATATGTAAAACACAGTTATTTTTACTGGATGTTCATATTTGAGTAGGCACTGTTCATTTATTAAATAGTATATTTATTTATTTTCGTTTACCGGCCTGAATATTTGTGAACTCTTAAAGAGAAATATGTCGTCTCCAGCAGGATTCGAACTTGCATCTCCTTGAGCAGAGGGAACCTTCGAAAAACTGTAATAGGAACCATGTTAATTTTTTCCTCATTTACAGTGGCAGTTGTCTTTGTAAACTGTGAGGCGTGTCAGTAAGATCAGTGTCTCATTTTTTTTTTCAGGATTTCTATTAACTTTATTGACCCACACATTGATTGTGCTTAAACCAAATGCAATCTTTATCATAAACGTTCTCTAACCCCACCCGTGAATGTTTGCTGCACTCTCTCCTTATGAAAAAATAGAAGTTCTATAACAGCGCATTGATTTCTACGTGAGGCCAGAAGATCTGTCATTTTGAAAGAAATTAAGTGATGGTAATTTTCCATTTTTAAACAGGGCTTCTAGGCACAAAGTAAATGCAATAAAATAAAAAAACTTACTTTATAAATTAAATTAAAACAGTCATTACTTATTTAGTAACCTTCATAGTATACAATTGTTGCAACAGAAGACGATTAATTGCGTGACTATTTTTACCCTTTCCATAGATTGACTGGCTGCATTGTTATGCTTAAATGTGATTTTTATGTGAATAAATCTATAGACTCATTTATTTGATCAACATCGATATTTAAACAGAAAAAAAAGAAAAACATTAATTTATTTAAGCATCAAATTGAGAATAAATACAAAGCAAGTGTTTTGTTTCTCTAAACTCCATACGCGGTGAATATTAGAAATAAAGCAACTCTTATGGAGTATGTATTGAGTAGCTGATAACATTTGATTATTTATCAAGATGAGGAAATTATATTATTTATATAAATTAATTTCACAGATACGGAATATAAATTTCGGTTTGGTTCTCACTTGGTTTTTGTTAAAATAAAAGAAGATACAAATGACTTTCTTTATTTGATAAATAATTTCGTCTGCTGTTAGCATGTTTTCTTTATTAGAAAAACGACCTACCTTAATTTTCGCTAACCCAACACACATGCATGTTGAAACAATATAATTTGTACCTTACAATAAGATTCTTACAACTTTCTATTTGATACAACCTAGAATGTCTGTTCATTTTTAATCGCACCGAATCACTTGGAAAATATTTTTAAAAAAGATACAAAAACCTTGTAGAGTTTTAGTAGACTTAAAGTGGGAATTGATTCACAGCGAAGAATGATTAATTATTGATGTTTAGTACTTAAACTAAGTAATTATAATAGAATGAAAGTTTTAATGGCGAATGATGATGAAAATGTTTGGTTACTTTCTAAAAATGATAAATCTATTATCTGCTTATAAAAGAGTTTCATATAATAAACAGTTTTGGTTTATTTGAATATTTTGATACGTTCATACTTTTTAAAAGAACACTTGACCATTCTCATCCATAACGCTTAGCAGAAGACCGAATATGACAGGAAGCTGCTAATGATTTGAATGCGTTTTTAGATCATGGAATGAATACGGCATTTAAAAGCTATAATTGTGCTAAGCTCGGATAAGGTTGGAAGTCGGTAATAATGTCGGCTCGCTGCAAATTCTAGTGATCTTTATGGGTGAGTATTCATCGTCATTGCCATGATAGTGGGTTGTGCTTAAGAAATGAATTATGGTCGTGATTCTGGCTAATAATGACAATCTTTGTTCTTTTGTGTCTGTAATCATCTCCAATGTGAATGTAAATTGTAATAGGCTTTTTGTTGGTAGGTGGAGTTGTTCCATCAGCCAGAGACTGTTTAACGACCAAGAAATTAGGTCATTGGTAATCAGAAATGAATTAAGACATATCGATGGTTAATGAATGCTCAATGTTCCGCCATAGTGACTATTATTTAATTTTCTTACCTTTATATGTAGTGTGATGATAAACCTAAAATAACTGTTTTCTTTAAGTAAATCATAAGAAGTAGTAATCAATATCGGCTGTAGTATGGCAAAGAGAGTATTTCATTGATCACATCAGGATTAAAGTTTACAGTTGTTGTTGAAATTTGACTGCAAAAAATGGATCTGGAATCTCATCAACGGATATGATTACTGGTTACTGGTAACACAACTAATATTGTTTTATTTCTAATGATACTGGCTTAATTTGTTTCTTTACAGATGTCGTTTGTCTATACATTTATTATTAGAAAGGGATATGAGGCCATTTTTTGGCAGGAAGGAACGTTCCTCTATTATCTTGATTCAAAATTGAAATTTCTTTATAGATAAAATTGACATAACGAATGTCAACAAATTGGCACATGACAGTAACGATAGACATTTCAGTAACGCTGTTGTTGGAAAGTAATATATATCGAACTTCCGATAAGCGGTCTTAATAAAGCAAATATAGTAGATGTTGTATAGATAAAAGTTGATTACTAAGTTTTTTTACTGTTTGTATTGTTACAGCTGCAAGCAACAGAAAATAAATTATCTCATTAAAAACCTGGAGTTAAAAACAGAACTAAAAAAAAAAAGTCAATCAGGATCAGGAAGAAAACTACTGGCTTATTATTCTATTTCGCCTTTTAAATACACGGTGCCTGCGTTTTGACATATATAAAGTATATTTTATATAAATACATACATACTAATTTAAAAAAAATATTGTGAATATGTGTGTACTTTTTATATTCATCAACAGTGTATATGAAAATGCTGCTGTGTGCTTTGAACTAAGCGAATTGAAAGCGAATAAAAGAACAAGAATTTCAATTGGTCGACCCCTAAAAATTTCGTCGGCGTTGAGCAGGAGAATTCGACGGGTTGTCCGGCAAGACACCAGTCGAACATCGATCCAGATTGAGGCCCTTACGGACGCAGAATGCAGCAAAAAAAAACAACAAAACAAAAACAAAAAATCAACAACAAAAAAAAAACAACAAAAAAACAAAACAAAATAGGTCATCTCCGAGAGAAAAGGCTTTAAAAACCGTGACTATTTTCAAAGTCCATGCCTACTTCTACACCCTAAAACAGCTCGCTTAAACTTTGCTGAGAAGCGCCAAGCATAAGACATAAAAAAGTGAAAAAATGTTTTTGTTCCTTGAAGAGAAAAAAATTAACAGTGTGCGTGTGTGTGTATGTGTGTATGTGTGTATGTCTGTGTGTGTGTGCGTTTTTCCTTTACTGATTTTATAAAAACCTTAGAGCTTAACCATATTTTCACTGATGTTGTCGTATTGTATATTTAAGCTAAAAAATAAAAAAAAATAACAGTTATTAAATATTAAAAACCATTCATGACTTTTGACCTACCCTGTGTACACACACACACACATATATATAAAAGTGAACATTGAATTCAACACTCAGAGGCGACAGGTAGTTTCATGCTAGACATAATCGTCAGGCCTGACGATAGCGTCTCCCAAGAAACAGCCTGGCGCCTCTGAGTGTTGAATTCAATGTTCACTTTTATATTTACATATGCTCTATCTCTGATATTGAGTACTTTTATCCCATAAATATAGCATACCTTAAAACTATATTTCTTCATACATACATATATATATATATATATATATATATATATATATATAGAGAGAGAGAGAGAGAGAGAGAGTGAGAGAGAGAGAGTGAGTGAGAAATGGGTGAATAAAGTAAACAAACAGATATACAACTTTAGATTATTAATTATGTCAGTGAAAATGATATCAGTCCAAACTGTCAACTGATCAGTCCCATCGCCACTCATCTTGACGTAAGTTTTAATTAATACAGAAAGTGTATCTGCACCCCAAATCTGAAGCTGATGTTTCTGCTGTGAAACATCTTAACAATATGCCTCAGTGTATATCTATGTGTATATATTTCTTTACCACACGTGTATGTTAAACTATGTGTAGATTTGTATATGCGCATTAAGGCAGGTCTGCATTAAATGAGACAAATACAATTCGGTAATCCATGCACACATTGGCCACAATAAAATGTCGAGAGGTTTTTTTTCAGGCAAGCAGAGAAAACAAGAGAAAATGTGAAATGTAATATGCATTTTCTGTGCATGTCCGGTGCAATTATTCGGCACAGTCTCATAGAAAGAAAGAAAGAAAGAAAGAAAGAAAGAAAGAAAAAAGAAAGAAAGAAAGAAAGAAAAAAGAAAAAAGAAAAAAGAAAGAAAGCTTATACATCTTCCCCTGACATGCTTTTAAAGAGACAGAAGGACACGCTATGGCTGGACAAAGGAATGCATCATTACACCGAGAAATAATTGCACTGATACAAATACTGGATTTACCAAAATCACTAGGTGAGCTGGATACCGTCATCTATATTTGTTTTGTTTTCTGAATGCTAATTTTTCATAAACATGCCTCGTTTGAATAGAAGCTTATAAAACAATTTCTTGAATTTTAATGTCTTTTTTACACTTGAATATATATTTATAATATCAAGTATCAAGCCAATGTAATTCCAAATATTTGTGGCAAGTTTTTTTTTGCAAAATAACTATAGAAAAGTGTAATAGAAAGTTTGACTCAAAGCAGTTGAGATTCTAGGTCGGGACTAAGAAAATTCTATTTAGAAATAATATATGAACTAGTACGGATCTAAGTACGCTAGTATAAGATTTCGAAATTTTTCTTTTTTTTACCAAAGACCATTACGATGTTTTTACTATCACGATCTTTAGATTAATTAAAATTTGATTCTACTTTCCTTCCTTCACATTACTAAAAGTGTCCACTTCACGGCCTTTGTTCATTGATTGACCCTTTGCAGCAATCAGTAGACTCCAGTTCAAAATAAATATCTGATTGTAAAATAGCTTCCTTTTTACATCCAAACTTTGTATCAGTTTTTGAGAAAATCGAAATTCAGTAAATACGTATTTGAAAAATATGTCTTAACAATTAACTATGAATCAACAGGATCCTGATAAACTCCCCTTTTTCCAACTTTTCAAATTCACCATTAAAAAAAATGGAAATAATCAGTTAAACTCGTTACCAAATCACTGATTTATGGCGATCTAAAATGGCGATCTAAAATGGCGGCCACACTTTTGGAGCGGTATGCAGCATATTGCCAAATTCATTGTCGTACTTAATTTCTATCCAGTGACAAGTGGTATCAGATGTGCCAGATATGATCCATAAATCTATATATGCAACAGATGTAAAAGAAACATATTCTAAAAGGCTTTACTTTACGAGGAAAATTTAGATATTGTCGGAGAAATATAAAAATATATGAATTTGATTTAATATAGATTTTTCCCAAGATTTTAAATCTGCATTATTAAGATGGCCATACATTTTCTTAGTGCAAGGAAAAGATTTTTTTAAAAAAAGATTGCTAATAAGCATTAGAAAAGAGAGGTGAAAACATTACAAGTACAAAAATCGTTGCCCCTTAATTATTGGAATTAAGTGGAATATTGCTATCATATATGGTCTGGTGCCTAGTTTACAGTCGCTTTCTTACAGACGTGCCGTGGCTTCCCTCTGTCTCTTCTATAAGTATTTTCACGGCAACTCTTCCGACGATCTACTTTCGCCGGTTCCCAGACTGCATGAATTTAAGCGTGCGACTAGGTTGGCATCTCGGTCCCACCCTTTCACTATCGAAACGGTTAAATGTAACCGTCTCTTCTTCGCAATCAGCTTCTTCTCTCGCACTTCTCGTCTGTGGAACTCCCTTCCTCTTGCTTGCTTCCCTGATAATTATAATCTTCAAATATTCAAGTGTAATGTCAATCGACATCATCTGATACCTTCATCTTTTTCCCCGTCCTTCCCTTTATCCTTTCCTCAAATACGCCTCTTTACTCTTGTTCTCAATCCTCTGTAACATCTTGGATGCTAGTGGCACTTCTGCCTTGTTTCGGGGGAATTACTTTAAAAAAATTCTGTCTTCAACAAATCTATTTATTGCATTTTGAGTTCCTTGGAACTAGTTTTTAATTTATAATTATTTTTCTTAAATTTCCCATTATTTATAATTATTTTTCTTAAATTTCCCATTATGAAGAAAACATTTATTTTGTTTCAGTAAAATTATCCGAGGAAAATCACTGAACTGCACACGATGTTCCATTTATTTTTTTCAGTCAGTCTTTATGTTGGTGCCGCCATAACTCACGATGGCCTATACTAACATACGCGTATATTTGTAAAAAAAATAAACATCTTACCTTGCTGAAACTTTTTTCCATCCAGCATAGAAAGTTTGAAAAACATGTACAAAAGTGGATTCTGATGAAAATTATATAATTACAAGTTTCAGTAAGATAGTGATTTGTTTTTTTTTTTGTTAAACAGACTTACTCTGTTTGTTACTTGAGTGAATCAATGCACGTAGTGTAATCACGTGATTAAATGCGTAAAGCAGACGTAATTTTTATAATCGAGATTATACGGATATGACGTACTGACGCATTTCTAAATTAGTTTGCCTTCCTGAACAAATTGCATTGAAGATATTAAACATTATTTTTTTGTGTTGCTACAATTCACAGCGATAAATAAATACATATTTCATTACATGTGTGGAAGAAACGGTTTTGAGTTTACGTAATTTAACCCTTTAAGCCCTGCGTTCCTAAACAATTTTAACCCTTCTGCCTGAGCTCCTGAGTCAAAATCCGCAAATAATTAGTATGTAATGTTTCACAGGAGATATAAAGATAGTTACAAGTGTTTAGCCACTGTTCAACCGGTAGCTAGGCATTAAATCATTTTTCTCTACCACTGTTCAACCGGTGGCTGGGTATTACGTCATTTTTCTCTACCACCGGTAAAGCAATGGTCAGGGCTTAAAGTCTCGTTACTCACGATACTTGGATCCAAACTGATTCGGCAATAATTTTATGACGTTCGTGTTTTTTATTTAGTTTAAGTCGCTTAAAGGCGTCGTTAAAATCGATGTCAGGTAATTTAAGTAAAGAATTATATACATTTGATTTTCTTTTAGAATTTCTTATATACTTACCTTTAAGTAATCAATTTTCATACTCTTAAAATATTTAGCAGAATGTTGTCGTCTAATACTTTTCAAACATAATTGAAATTTCCAACCAGAAAAAATCGAAAATCATGAAGTTAAAATTTGTGATAGTTAATTTTAAACATTACCAAAATGATTGCAATGAAAAAAATAGCAATAAAACGAATAAAACTGAGAATTGGCAAAGAGAAATATTGCAAGACACGACTAAAAAAACCATGATCTAGGAATCAAAAATAAATTAAAAATTTGCTTTTAATTTCGAAAAAAAAGAGATTTTCAATGGAGCATCAATAGATTTTTTCAAAAATATTTGCTAAAAAAATCGACTTAAGGGAAGAAAACTGTTAGAAATTAATTTAATTTTACCTTTTTCGTAGCAGACAGGTAGTTTGTCTTTCAAACAAACTCCCAAAACATTTCAAATTAAAAGTTAGTTTTACTTATACATTTACTAATCGTTAGTGTAATCTCGTGTAAACCATTTAATGGTTACTAGTTAAAGAAATTGTTTTCCATAATAAAATGTGGTAATATTCATGATGCAAAATAAAATAAAAAAATAGATTAACATTTTTTTGCATAAAATAATGGTATTCTTAAAATAATGATACATCTATACTATAAAATACAAACACACACACACACACACACACACACACATATATATATATATATATATATATATATATTGTCATCCACAGACATATTGTTTCGCTGTATCGCAGCTCATCAGTGTGGCTAGACTAGGATCGAAACACGACTGAATATGCGTCAGGAATTCTACCACTAAGTCGTTGGCGCTCGGCAGGGATGAAGGTGAATTTAAGCGTATTTATTTTTAGATAAACACACAGTGATTGAGAGAACTCGATTCGATTTAGCCGTAATAGTCACTGTTTGCAAACCCACACTTCCTCCCCAGAGAGCTCAACTGAAATAAATTTTTCAGGGGCATATATTGTCATCCACAGGCAGACTGTTTCGCTGTATCACAGCTCATCAGTGTGGTTAGACGTCCGGTTGCCTCTAGCTAGGATCGAAACCCGACAGGGATGAAGGTGAATATATATATATATATATATATATATATATATGATGTATGTATGTATCTATGTATGTATGTATTTAAATGTATTATGTCACAAGTATCCGTATTCATAGCATCTTTTCATTTCTTTTCCTCTTTTAATGTTGTTATGATTTACTTTACTGGAACAAACACAAGCTAACCTACATAAATTGGATAATTATTACCGGGGCAAGCGCGAACGTAGACCTCACATTATTATTATTAATTTACAAATTGAACTAAAACTCGTTTTATTGTTCAAGTTAGAGCCCTTTAACGCTATTGAGTTAATAAATATTTCGCTATATGCCGTTTTACTAAATTACTATAACAAACCCAGATAAAAATCATTATAATATAGATTATCGAAATTTTTCTTTTCCTGCGCCTCGGATGTTTTCAAATGCGTAACTAATAAACGATTTTCTGGTCTTTTTCTCTGAAATGATTTCTTCTTTGTCACATAAAAATTTGTAATTTTTAAAATTATTTTTTTCAGAAGATATGAGAAAATGTTTTTTCGTTTTTTAGTCAAAGCACGCAATGTTTTTCACTTTAGAAAATTAAATATAAATGTATCTTCATTTATACTGCATCTCCTGTTTATTTGTTTAATTCACCATTAATGAAAAAATAAAAGTATATTGACTAAATATAAAGAAGAAAAAGTGAGAACTATTTTAACGTACCTGGTTATTGGTTGAACGCCGGAATATATGCAAGGATTATCGGGTAATTTGCTTTTTAAGCCCCATGCTAAGAAATTAATAAAAAATTGCTGATTAGTTATATTTGGGCGCAGATATACATGCTTAATTTTAAAGTAACAAAGAAATTTTGATAAAATCTACCATTTTGGAGTTATCGGTAATAAAAATTCGGACTCATTCGCGTTACGGCACCATTACTAGTGTTGTGTGTATACATTCATTGCTGATTAGATTTGCGCAGAAGATTACCTTGTTAACGGCCTTTTTACTGCTTTTTTTGTCTCTATTATTGTGCAACTGTGGACTCATTGCTCTCACAATCATCAAGACAAGTGAATGTTAAATCCGCAGCAAATATATGCAAGCAATGCCAGTAATGGCTGCCGCGACGCGAATGAGTCCGAAATTCTATTGTCGATAACTCCAAAACGGTAGATTTTATCAAAATTTCTTTGTCATTTTTGAATTGAGGAAGTACATTTACACCTAAATATAATTATTCGGAAAATTTTTATTAGATAATTAGCGTGGGGCTTAAAAATGCACGGATTATTTCCTATAACGGTAATTCAATAATTTGAAATATTTTGTAAGTTTTAAATGAAAGGTTTTTGATGCTTACCATTTTACTTTTACTTTTTACTTAAATTATTTTACGAGAAGATCAAGATACGATTGTTTTTATTTATAGCTCGTTAATTATTAATATTAACAATCGACATGAAACTAATAATGCGATTATTGAATACATTTATCATTTTATCACTTATATATTTAGCATAATTAATGTCAATGGTTCTTTATGTAAAAATTAATCATGCTTTTTATTGTATTTTTCTTATCTTTTTTAGAGTATTTGATTCCTATATGAAAATTTGTTCACAAGGAAAACGAAACAGAAAATGTGATCGACTTTCATTTGTTTCGTTTTTTACAAAAGTAATTAAGGTCAAGGGTCATTCAACTTCAAGGATTCCAATTTTATTTTAATATTCATTTTTACATTTAAAAAAACTGGTAAATTCAAATTTCTTTCCTTTCAAATTATTATAAGATGAAGAGAAACACTAAACTTAACGACATTGATTCTTTTCATTAGTCACTTACATAAAAATATAAATATAAACAGCTATTATGAAAATACACTAATATATATATATATATATATATATATATATATATATATATATATATATATATTATGAAATAGACAAAGTACGACAATTATTTTTAAGAGATTTTTATATTTATACATTCTTTTTTATAGATACAAGTAAATGCTCTGTTTATAATAAACAGTATTAACATAATTGTCGGACTTTATCCATTTCATAATGTGTGACGTCATTTGTTTACATTTGGATACGCATCGAGCAGATATGAATGTACGTGAAGAAATCGTGGAAAATTGTAGTTTAAAAACAGTAAAATCGACCTTGCTAACCGAAACGCTCCTCTGTGGTGAAATCGGTAAAAGCACGTCAGGCTATATGACAGTTCCGTATAGGATACAGGTTCGATTCCTGTCGTAGGACGCATATTTTCTACGATAATTTCTCGGACATTCTAGCCGGTAAATATTGTTAATACTGTTTATTATAAACAGAGCACTTACTTAAATATTTGTATCTATAAAAAGAACGTATAAACATAAAACTTAATAATATATATATATACAGTGTAACCCGGAGAAGAACTCTTTTATATCCGGGTTTCTCTTATATCCCGGTTTGGTCTACATTTGTTTAGGTAAGTATGGCTCTAATTTGGGACCACAGAAAATCTCTCTTTTATCCGGGTTTCTCTTATATCAGGGTCTCTTATATCCGGATTACACGGTACTAATTTCTTGGTAGCCTTAGAAAATTGATTAAAAATTTTTTTCTAGGACTACGAAGAAATTAAATTTCTGAGGCTACCAAGAAATTAATCCGCGAAGTTAAAAGGATCACAACGAAAACTAATCAACATGAAATGTCTAAATTATTTAACCAAACTTGTTTGAATGAAAATATGCTGCCTAAATATACACAATCTATATTGATATAAACAGTTATTATAAAAAGACACTTTGATATTAGAAAGTTAGTATTTATGCATTTATGTGTGTCATATTTTCTGGTTATGTTCTATGAGAATTAAGAGAATGTAATAAAATTTATATCAAGAAAGAAAGAGAGCGAAAAAAAAAACGGTGTACATTTATGATAGAAACGCGAGTAAAAATGTTCCCAAGAAATGAATGCGAATGGATCCTTTTGTGCTTTGACTCTTCTGGAAAAAAAAAAAATCTGGAAAATAAAGAAAAATGCTGTTCAGTTAATTTAGTTTATCAATTTTTTGATATGGCGACGTAAAGGACAAAAGGGCAAACCGGAATGACGTCACTTCCTTTGCTATTTCAGGGTTCATTTCAATCAGAATTTACTATTGTATTATTTATATTGAAAAATCTTTTTCTTTTTATGTACCGTGTCCTTTCAGGACGTAGTCAATCATGGGCTCTCTAATCCCCCCCCTATCCCTCGTGCCTCTGCTACCTCCCACCAGACCACATTCTGTCAACCACTTGCTTAAGCCCGCCAGGTATGTCATGCGTTGCTTTTCCCTTGTCTCACTTTCCCTGTATTCAACCTGTAAGTATCAGATTCTCATTACGTGTTCCAGAAATTTCATCTGGCTTCTTCCTTATATTAAGTATCAGATTCTCATTACGTGTTCCAGAAATTTCATCTGGCTTCTTCCTTATATTAAGTATCAGATTCTCATTACGTGTTCCAGAAATTTCATCTGGCTTCTTCCTTATATTAAGTATCAGATTCTCATTACGTGTTCCAGAAATTTCATCTGGCTTCTTCCTTATATTAAGTATCAGATTCTCATTACGTGTTCCAGAAATTTCATCTGGCTTCTTCCTTATATTAAGTATCAGATTCTCATTACGTGTTCCAGAAATTTCATCTGGCTTCTTCCTTATATTAAGTATCAGATTCCTCCTTGTTTGAATCCTCTCCAAGAACTCATCGTTGCTCACACGCTCGCTCCATGGTATCCTTAGTATCCTTCTATAGAACGACATATTCGCTACCTTTAGTCTCTTCTTTGAGGAGACCGTTCAACATTCACCACCGTATAGGAGGACAGATGTCAAGTAGCAGCTCAATACTCTTTTCTTTGTCACCAAAGAAATCCTCCTGTCTCTGAGTACTCTGCCCAGCTTTTGAAATGCGTCCTTGGCCATCCCAATACGTTTTCGGATCTCAGCGTCGCACCTACCGCCCTCCGTCAAAACATTTCTTAAATATTTAAACTTCTGCGCATGCGCTTGATTTTATTGTCTCCGACCTGCAAATCCCATTTCGGGTTTATCCTTTTATTGATGACCATGCATTCTGTCTTGTAGTTTATGCTTAGTCCCATCTTCTCGCCCTACCTCGCTACCTTCTGTAAGAGTTTTTGTAAATACCAAAAAAAAAAAAAAAAAAAAAGAAAATTGAATAGGTACAAGCAAGTAAAAGCAAATATCTTGAAAGATGGCGAAATAAAGTTAAAAAGACAACAAAAAAAATGTAATTAATTGGATGACTATGACAGATTGTGCCAACATATGAATGAACTGACGTTAGGAAAATCCCCTTCTTGTAAAATAGTTAATAAAAAAGCTCTCAATTAAAGATTCACAGGCATTTTTACAGATACATATATAAACTAAATCAAGCTGAGCAACTAAAATTCTGGATTGCAATCACGTGTTTTGTGCACTAACTTATGAAATCTGTCAGTAGCACAGGAACGTATATATAGTCAAATATCAAAATCTTAAACTCTAAATCCTGTTTTGTCGAATAAGGTCATAATACTAATACAGAATATATGAATCTGTGAAGTAGCAGCCATTGCATTCTGCCGTTTCAATGCTAATTATCAATTTAATCTCATTTTTTTTTAAATAAAAGTCGATAGCAACATTCTCTTTCTCTCTAGTCTCTACATCTTTCCGATGATGGAATGAGAACAGATGTCACATAGAATTTTTTATGATTTTATGTAGATTTGAATCACGATAAACCCGCCCTTAGTTTTAATTCCAGTTTCTTCTTTATTCATTTTTCCTATAATCACTTGTCTACAATTTTTCACAACTTGACTATTTCAGAAATTAAACGTGCCAATTCTTATGTATTTTTAGTGAATTCGAAAATAACAGATGAATGGTTCTAGATTTAGAAATATTTAGTTAATGATGTCATCTACATGAATACAATGGATGTCACCAAGAAAAACAATATTGCTCTGTAAAATCTACTCTGATGTTCTGTTCTATGTAAGCTACCAGAGCAATATACAAATACATCAAAATGTATGTGTTAATAGAATAAAATAGAACCGGAAAATTCTCTATATAAATATAAATATAGACAATTATTAAACAAACCACACTTTGCATCTTAGTTTGCCTTCTTTCAACTGCAGACGGATCATCTCTGTTCACAATCCAACAATAATCAGCCATTGTGGGACGAGTTGGGTGAATTATTTCATCAAGATATTGCAACAATAGAGAAAAAAAGTGCTGTAATGACTTGTCCCTCACACCATCACAGTTTTTGAGGAAAAATTAAGTTGCGAGTTTAAGAAGTAATCTTCAACAACATTTTACAGCCAAGATGTTTGTATGCCTTCAGGAGGTTTTCCACCAATTTTATTTACAGTGTAACCCGGATATAAGAGACCCGGATATAAGAGAAACCCCGGATAAAAGAGAAACCCCGGATAAAAGAGAGATTTTCTCCGGTCCCAAATTAGAGCCATACTTACCTAAACAAAATAGACAAACCCGGATATAAGGGAAACCCAGATATAAGAGACTTATCCGGTCCCGACAACTCTCTTATATCCGGGTTACACTGTAATATTCTGCTCTTTCATTAGCAAGAAATTTAGTTGTTACTAACTTGAAAGCTTATTATGCAGATTTTTCCTTTCCCAATAGCAAACTTTTATCCAAAAGACTTTTATGATTCTGGAGACCAAAAAAAAAAAGATGCTTTCTTTTATGTTTACTCCACTTATCCTGGGAAATTAATTTTGCACACACCTTTGTTTTAGCCTTCACCGGGTTTTCCATAGAACCAAGCTTGATGAAAAGAGGTGGTAACTAAATTTTCTATGGCTCAACTAGTGGCAAACGCTGAATATTTTTGCTCCCATATTCCAGTGAATGCCGTAGTGGATAGTTTCCCTTAGTTTAATAAGAACTTCTATCTCGGTTGGACCCATTCACAATGAAAACAACTTTATTTGGTATATTCACCTTAAAGTCCTGGTAAGAGAGAAACAACTTTCTTAATGGGACTAGATTCTTATCACGATCACGGAAATTGGAAATCGTACATCACCAGCGAATAATTCCACTGCTGTAACCTGGAATGTAAAAGTTTTGCTTTACTCTTACGAAGTCCAAAATCTCTGACTAATTCCTTTCGGCCATTTTGCGTTATGAGCTGGGCTTCAGAGACAGGTGTTGGTGATTCAGGTTCTGAGGTTTCATTGACTTCACCATCATCTGACCCAATTCCATACGATTCCCGTGCCTCTAGGATTAGTATGTCTTTATTAATAAGCTGATGGAATGTTTGGATATTGAACTTCTCATTTTTTTTAATCTAACAATCCCTTAGCAATTGAAGGCAACAAGCAGAAGTAGCAATTAGTGACATGATCGGTTGGCTCTCTACAAATCATGGGAACTGTAAAGATATATATATTTTCTTCCTGGTTAGCCATTGACTGAGATTTTTTTTCACAGGTATTACGGCATCTGTGTGCTTCCCACTTCTCGTCTTAGTCTCCAATTTTACATCCAAAATATAGCTAATAATTTTTTCTCACAACAGGTGTTATATTTAGCTTTTGAGACGCAAAAGTCACTTCGCTATATGAATAGCAGAAGTTATCGGCTTTTTTTTTTTCAGACATTCAAGGGGCATTTTTTCATTGGTCATTTAAATGTGTGAAAATCTGAGTGGAAAAGAGAATATTTAGTTTATTAGCACAATAATTATATATAATAAGGTTATTAGGATAATAATAATTAATCTGGCAAGGACAACAATTTTGATGAAAGATTCATATAACACTAGTGCCATGTATTGAAATCTAGTGCCAATCAACAATTTTGGATATCAATTTTATTTCCAGTGCCCCCAAATTAGTTAAGATTGGCTATTTTTGTCTTTGAAGCTCTCGTGTTGTAGACCGGTGATTCAGTTTCTTTCTTTCTTTCTTTCTTTCTTTCTTTCTTTCTTTCTTTCTTTCTACTTGCATTTCTCTCTCTCTCTCACTCTAGTCTCTTCACATTTCTGTTGATTGAATGTTCGGTTAATGTAAATATACATAGAATGAGAACAAAAATGCCTG
Source organism: Acanthosepion lycidas (assembly GCA_963932145.1). Lineage (NCBI taxonomy): Eukaryota > Metazoa > Mollusca > Cephalopoda > Sepiida > Sepiidae > Acanthosepion > Acanthosepion lycidas. The sequence goes on along the minus strand of OZ010593.1, from coordinate 1,389,744 downwards.
CACATTCAATTTTATGTTTTTCAACTTATATTAATTGCTTTTATGTATATTTTTCTACGTCCTCACAATCAATTCACGTTTAGTGTTGATTTCATTTTCTCTTATATTTAGTAGGCACTGAAAAGGTCTCGACCCAACTGATGAAAGTCAGTATTTCAATGACCAAACAAATATTTTGGAAGTGTTAAAAAAAGAAAGATATGAAATAACAGACACATTTGGTTCTTAGCCATTCGTTTTTCTATGTACGAGAAACTTACAGCATCCACCCCGTAGAGGAAAAGTATTTATCATGTTAGTATCACGGATTACTACTAACGAATTCTATCTTCACTAGGCTCCCCAAGTGTTCCGTCAATATACACTATGTAAGTCTAGTTATTGTTTCTATTGAAGCAGGAGTCATAGCCAAAAGGATAGCTTTTGGGTTGGATTTTTGAATGAAGTCGTTGCAACAGCAGTGGTCTTGTTCGTCATAAAATATAAGTCAATAAGTATAACAAAAATAAGTAAATAAAATGTGAAAATCCGAAATGAATAGGAAGAAACAAGTTCAAAATGAACGCGAGAAAAATCCTACCAAACGGTTTAAGTCCATCAACACGAATATTCACAACAACAACGCTTGACCTCTTGCAATGGTTAAGAAGTTCATTTTGAAACTCATTGTTCCATACACTCTACGTAACCTAATGATGGAACTGTTTCAGAAAAAAATAAACTTTTAGTCGTTAAAAACATTTAGTGGTAATTAACTTCGTTTTGGATTTGATTGTAACATTTATATCAGCAGACATTTTTTTAGTATTTGATTGAAGATGGAAGAAAATAAGTAATATTCTACGATTTTTAAAATTATAAGAGAAGTGAAGAAGTGACTCAAGCACACACAGAAAACAGAAGATTTGGGAAATTTATGAAGTAGAATCTGTGAATGATAAAACGTGTCAAAAGTGGTTTGCAAAGTTTTGATGCACTTCAGTCGAGTAAGACTATTGAGGTTAATTAATAATGAAATTAAAATTTCACTCCTTGCTTAAAAATGAAAAAAAAAATGAAAGTATTTGAAGAATTTTGTATGTAGAAATGATTATCAGAAATGATTTCTCTAAACTCTTTACAGGATTAAATATTTTAAAAGTGGCTCTCAGTAGGAAAAACAGCTGTAATAAATTTTCGAAATTAGCAAACTATTTTGGACGTGCTTTCATTATCAGGAGTATAGTCATAGCTACCAGTAGCATTAACTGTTGGTCTTAATACAAAACTCATCACAAATTTTGATATTCCATTTTTATTATTATGTGACTTTCTTTCTGATTTCCATTACCGTCTTCAAGAAAACGATACATCTACTTTAATCGTCTTTATCATCACCTTCACCCCTACCCCACTGACACTGCCATCATCATCATCACTATCATCGTTGTGGTCGTCGTCAACGTCGTCATCGTTGTCAACAGCAGGAGCGACGGCGCATCTATCAAATTCGTTACATCCATCATTACAATCGACATTAAATTCAGGATTATAATCGATCTCGTGATCATTCCAAAATGGTCTTCATTACAGACCCCCCATCATCGTCATCATCCTCACCACCACCATCACCACACTACCATCATCATCATCATCATCATCATCATCATCATCATCATCATCCAAACTGACATCTGCATCTCTAGCATCATTTCCACTACAATTATTATCATCACGAATAGCGGCGAATTTCAAAACCGGATGGACACCCAGACACGTCATTTAGTCTCTCACGGTTGACGGCCGGACGCTCAAAGAATGTTCTCACAATTAGCTTTACTTTAGCACAGGCCACACACAATCCATCCCACTCAAATCACGGTGGGGTCCATTTCCTTCTCTTGTTTTTTCTTATTTTTTTTTTTCTTGTTTCACTCATTTTGCCTTTGATTAAGCTAAACCCATCTACCATGGCTGATCCATGTTTTCAACTTTGATGTGTTCTATTTGTCGTCACCTTGAACGTGTAGAAGACTGACACCGCCTGCTAGCAAATAACACGGGCATTTATACTCTGTCTATGTGTGTGTGCACGCACATGCGCGTGCTCTTGTATATTTCAATAAATACTTATATATACATATATATAGATACACACACACGCATACGCACACACACACAAATATATATATATATATAATAAAGAAGTTAATGGACAGAGTTGAATTAGACCACAGTAGTATTAAAAAATGCTCAATACACATATAAAAAATTTAACAAGTAGACCTTTTAAGTATAGAAATTAGGTTATCCTAATTTTATATATATATATATATATATATATATATATATATATATATATATTAGCGATAATTTTTGCATACTTTGTAATATATATATATATATATATATATATATATATATATATATATATATATATATATTAGCGGTAATTTAAACGCGTCTTATGTTTTTTCTTTTAGTTTTAATCCTTTATTTCTTAAGCAATTTTCTACAGCCACTAAAAAATGAATTCGTGAACTTGGAAGCATTAAAACTAAAAATAGACATAAAACGTCCAAATCATTTAACCAAACCTGCTTGAATGAAAAAATGATACCTATATATATATATATATATATATATATATATATATATGCACACACACACGTACATGTACACATACACACGTACATGTACACACACAAACACATATATATATATTTTTTTGATACTAATTCTCCGTCGGATCCACTTCTGAAAATTTGACCATATGACCAAGGAATAAATTTTTTTAAATATTTTTTGCGCCCAGCTGAGAAATTTTCAGCCCGACTTTATGCATGGATACATAATATCTTAACGCATGTACGCGAAAGCTCTCCATATGTGTATGTGCGTGTGTGTGCATGCGTGCATACATAGATATATAAAAATATAGATATATACAACGTCGAGCAAAAAAGTAATGCCTATTTAATTTAATTCTAACAAATTCCTACTTTTAAAAAAATATATTTATTCATTTCTTTTTAGCTATAAATCAAAGTATCTAGAGAACCCGGGGAAAAAATTGAAGAGTTAACGTGTCGTTTTGTATCCATAAGACTTTCAAAATGGCTGCCCGTCTAGACATAGAAAATATATCTATCATAAAATTTCAGGAGGTTAGTGAATGTTTATCACTTGATGTAAGCACAGGAAGATTAGTCAGTAAACTTAATAGCAATCGTAAAGAGACCGTCCGTCGTGACTGCGAATAAAGTCATACTGTTGTTCTCATTACAGTTGAGAGAAGAATCACTTTTTCAAAACTGTTAAAGTCCGTAGATGAGCCATTGTAGTACCTGAAATTTACTACAGGTACTACAATTTGGTTAGTAAAATGTCTATGCAAAATTTAATTTGGTTAATCAAATATCTATGCAAAATTAATTCTTAGAATGCTGTCAGACTCCATGAATGAACAGAGAGTGGTTTGTTGAACAAGAGCTTCTGGAACTGTACAACATGGATAGAATCTTTCTCAGTAGAATAGCTACAGGAGATGAGCTCTGGATTCACCATAATGAGCCAGATATCAATGGAATCACCCAGACTCACCCATAAATAAGACGTTTAAAGCCGCACTCTCCGCAGGGAAAGTGATAGTCATTGTGATTTGGAGGGGAGAAGATAGAAATAATATCACTTCTGACTTTTACGTGAACACACTATCAAAACTTAGGCTTTTTTTTTATAGCTATAATACATTTGAAAGTGAGTGATGTACATTTGAAGCATGACAATTCATAGTCCCACAACAGTTTAAAAAAACAGACAAGCAACCACAACTCATGGTTGGATAATATTTACTCATCTAACCGACTGTCTTGATATTGAACCTTCAGACTTTCATTTAGGTTTATAAAATGCTCTCAGGACAATGGTTCTCCAATAGGGATGAGATGAAAGAGGCAATTTGCATATGGCCGCCAAGAGGATTCTAAAAGGTGCTCATATATACCATCATTGAAAGACGAAATGACACGACTGAGTTAAAGGAAAAAACAGAAAAGACTAGATTTGGAATTCCTTTTGGCAATGCTTTGCGGACTTCAATTATTAAATCTGATGCAATTAAAAATTGAAAAGTCAGTCCTTTTTAAACGAATCTCGTACATTCTTTCAATTTGTACGCATATATTCCCTCAACAGATTTTGTGGTTATACGTCATGTTTTCTGTACTTAGATGCATGCATGCAGTTTGTATTTATACTCGGGGATGGCTGTGAAAGCAACGCTCTTCTTATTTATTTCCATGAAAAACTATAAAATATTCAAAGTGCGTAATAACGCAATTGGATAGAGCAAATTTTCATATAGAAAAAACTATTTTTCTACATAATTATCTTCATTGTCTACGCATTGTCACCTGCAATCCTGAAAAAACCTTCATGCCACTCTCGTAAAGATCTACATCAGTGAAGGTAACCTATCTTTTTACAGAACCGATGACTGTGAGGTTGTCAGGAAAATCTTTCATCGACAGATGAAAGACGAAATGGATTTTCTTCTTCTCTCACCTGAATCTGGAATTGTAGAACTTGAACTTAACATCGTAATGTAATAGTGAGAGTTGATAGTTTGTCCTTCTTCCAAGAATCCCAGCAGGATCTTTCCTTTCCTATCTCAAAAGACGGGGTACACCACTTTTCCCACTGATGACTGTGACTTGAAATTTTTATTTGATGGAGAATTCACATATCCCCATTGATGACGTAACCCCCACTAAATTGTCACCTTCAGCCACATGGTGATGCAGGAAGTTCGACCGACTCAAATTTGTTGGACTTTCTGTTCATCTATGTACAATCATCTAGCATAAACTTTGCAATATCAGAAATTTTAGCAATGTTATTTCAATCACATTCGAGCTGACATTCAGCTCAATTAAAAGTTCCTTTGACATAATTTAATAAATCATGCAAATTGGTTGATCAAATATTCTTTATTTTCTGATATGGGCAGATTAGCTGTTATCTGTAACAACATCCGACTCTGACATCGTCAATGTAAAATAAAAGGTATTTCGAAGGAACCCTCACATATACACACACGCGTACGTGCACACACACGCGTACGTGCACACACACACACATATATATATAATACTTTGCTTAAAAAAGTAAATCATTTTTTCTGAAGTTATTCAACATCGCTTGATAATGGAACAAAAATTTTCATTTTCATTTTTACTTCCGAGACATAGTAATTTCTGTGTCGCGATGAAAACATATTTTTAAATAATAATAATAATAATAATAATAATATATATATATATATATATATATATATATATATATATATATATATATATACATACAGTACAGTTCAACATTTGAGGCCACCCTGGTAATTTTTTAAATTGTCCCAAAAAGTAGTTGTTCTGTACTTTAAGAGAAAAATTTTATACATGGTTAAAAAAAATAAGTGCGACATGTTTTTTATTAGAATTTTTATAATGACAAAAAGAAAAAAAAATATTTTATGATTAAATTTTGCTCTCGATAAAATATTCTCCATTATTGCAGCGCAAATGTTTGGTATTCGTTGCAAAAGGTTCTCAAAGTATAAGTTTGATAATTGATTCCATTCTTTTTTCAATGACTCTAAGAGCTCTTTTTCATTTTTTTTTTCTTTTTTTTTTTTTTTTCACTCTTCTGTCAAATTCATCCCATGCAATATCTGGGAATGGCTTCAAATTCAACCAACATGATCTGCATATTTCATTTTTTGTACTTTTTCAATTTCGATTTTGTTTAATATCTAAATCAAAATTGTTGATAACCTGTCCAATATGTTTTATTCTATTGGATTTTAGAAACCGTAATCTTATTTTGTTATCGCTTTTGTCCTATCTCCGCGCAATTAAATTTTTATTTTATTCTATAAATATGAAAACATAAAGAAAAAAACTAAGGTATAATTTGACTTGCAAGAACAAATGAACGAATAACTTTTCGATAATGACTCTGATGATTTTAGTTTCTGAGGAAAAGAAAATGGTAATATGGATGACTTTCTAGTTGCCATAGTGATATTAAAAGACTAGAAGAAACGTTTGTGAACACCTGCCAATCAAGTTGGTAATCGCTTAATTCTTAAAATGTTGTTGTGACCAAAGAGAATGAACTATGCGTTCTCATCAACTACGATTGTAACAAATCCTCAAATTCTATCTTAAATCCTAAGAATACATTTCCCTCAAGGCGACAATAATAATAATAATTATTGTTCTTGCACAATAACTACTATTTCCCAATGAAGTTCATGATCCAATCACTCTTATTAACAAAAAATGAGGCGCATGTTTTCTGTACGAGATCCGATATTTTCAATTAGTGTCCTTAATTTTAATGAGACAACAATCTGGACAACAAACTCAGAATGTTTGGTTGGCCGGATTTTGTCCTATGCTCTAACGCTTAACCTAAATATCATTCGCATGAGCAGGGTAATTTATTTTCAAACGCCCAAATTTTCAAGTTTTCTCTATCAAGGCTTGTATATGATTAGTAATGGCACTAATGTAACACCTCGCAACTTGCAATTGCTTCTATGATGAAAAGCTGTTAATCTATAGCAATAAATCTTATTTACTCTGCCAAAAATTAATAACATAAATCTTCATTGGCAAAAATCATTTTCAGAAACAACCATAACAGATTTGTGTGATAGCATATAATTAAATTTGATACCAGGTTTCACGATATCTCCTGCTCAAATGGTTAGCTACTAATTCGAAGGAGAAAATCTGACTTCAAGCCAAAATGAAAGCATATTGCTTCTTTTTGTAGTCAATCATTTGCCTTCTAAAATAGGCAAAGTATAAATGCATTTTTAAAAATAAAAAGTCTTTTTTGAAAAGCTTTTATTTTATTTTTTATTTTCAAGCTAATAAATTAAATTTATATTCCCACTAAGCAAAATACTTTGCTGCATTTCGAACAGAATTTAAGTTGATTGGAATGAAACCTTGAGACACGAAATTAATGACAAGAATGCGTATTTTTCTTTTTGCAACGTCAGTTACAATATTGCTATTGTGTTTGTGGGTGTTAAAAATGTTCTCAGGGTTATTGTTTCTTTTATTTCTTTAAAAGTTTATGCTTATTTGTTTTTGCTTGTTCCGAGAATTTCGTTGTTATGGGTAGCGTTTGAGACCCTTTAAATGTTGATTTACGGAGCGAAGAAAACACGTATGTGTTTTTACTACTACTACTACTACTACTACTACTACTACTACTACTACTACTACTACTACTACTACTGTACTCTACTGACCTCCTCTCTGGTGGAAGGGTCGTTTTAATAATGATGATGTTTCAGATTTTCAAGATGATGAGATATCGTCATCATTCTGGATCATAATAAACTAAAAGAATGTCAGATGTTAATCAAACCAGCGAGCCTCCATTTTATTTAATCGTTTATCCAGCATACTTCAGCTAAAAAATTAAAATGCTTATTTATAACATATTTCCGACAACATTTAGTTTGAACATAATCTGTTACTTTTCTAGCAATATTCATATTAATTGATAAACTATTTAAATTTATAAAGTTGAATAAAATCTAATAGACAAATCGTCTGCTAATTTTTGTCAGGATCATTTTTAGGCAAAGTCTTTTATTCATTGTTTGTTCGAATAAATTATGTTGTTTGTCGTTACTAAGATGTTTCAGCTGATGCACACTCCAGACTTCCACGAGCATTTGTTTAAAGTTGAGATTTATTCTAATAGAGCATGCCTGGTCCTTCATAAAGCCATCACATCTCATTTTTTAGGCTTTAAAGCTAGAATTTCTTTTGTCCCATATGTATGGTCAGCTGATTTCAGCTTAATATGAATGCTGAGTCCAGTAGCAGTTTTATTCTCCAGTGCTGCTACCAGTCAACACGGAACAACACAGGAAAATAAAAAAAAGTCGTAGGATTTGTACGTATCCAATTAGAATAAGAATTCATTTTCAAACAATAAAGCAGACACTTGAAAAAGGCAGGAGTGTATAGCGGCCGAAACGCCATAAATAGGGATCAACGGAAGACAAGAAAATTTGCCCGACCAATACAATATAAAGTACAAATTGATTTTAAATATAAATAAACGATTTTATATTTATATTATTTCTAACAATATTGTAGTCATTACTTTTCCCCTTTTTCTTTAAAATGGATTCTCATTATTTTAAAAACTTAGTTTAATATACTTTGTAAAACGGGATTTCATTTTGGCGAAGACCATCAAATATGACTTTTAAGTTTTATATGTTTAGATTTGTTTTTATGTTTATCTTAATAAAAGCCTTACAACTCACCTATGATTTACGAAAAATGCCTTTTTACTTATGGCCTTCGTAATGTTATTCTGATATGACATTAATTGTGCTATGCGTATGTTCACTTTTTCCTGTAGATCCAATGTTATAGTAGATATAACGTTTTTCCTGTCGGCATTATTATTATTATTATTATTATTATTATTATTATTATTATTATTATTTATTAATCGACTTTCTGATTGAGAATCGGATTAGAAAGGAAAATTGAAGTGAATTGGCTGCGATTCAAATGTCCGACCTGAATTTAGGGAGGCAAATGATATGTCCACCCAGTCGCCACACGATTGTTCAAAGACAGAGTGTAATTAATTTGAAAATACTAAGTTCAAAACTTTTTTCTCCGCCCGCTTTTTCCGTGATTTTGGTTGACAAATGTTCCTGCCTTCTCAGTACGACTAATGCCACAATCGCAAATTCATAGGCAAGCCGGTTTTGGTGCATCTTGGCTGAAACTCTATAAATATTCAACATTAAATAGAATATTATTTTTTAGTTTAATTTCCAAAATTGATCAAAGAAAATACAGAGTAACATGAAGTTATTCATAGTTTATAGCAGTATTGCAAATGTTAATTGGTTTAAATATTGCCGTCATAACTACATATACAAAAGAAATACGCATTCGTATATATATATATATATATATATATATATATATATATATATATATATATATATATATATATATATATATCTGTGTGTGTGCCTATATGTGTATATGTAGGATTATGTGTGCGCGTACACGCGTGTGTCTATAAAGATATGCTCGTTCTAATTAAATTTTAATAGTAAATATTTTAGTTGTATTTTTTAGCTATAAATCATTAAGTGTCTCGAAGCTAAAGAGAAAAAATTGTAGAGTTACCGTTTCTTTTCCTATCTATATTCCATTTTCAAAATGGCTGCTCCTTTGGACACACGTAGAAAGTAAATGAACTGTCATAGAATGTCTGTTTAGGGAAATAGAAAGTGGTGTAAACATCCACAGGAGGTTAATGGATGCTTGTGTAAAGGCTGGTCATTAAGAAAGATGGTTCAGTAGATGGTATTGGTAGTCGCAGAGAGAATGAGGATATAGCCTGATATTCTCTTTACAGATGACAGAATAATCACTGTTGCAAAACTTTGTGAAAGCTTTCAGTACAACCATGGTAGGGGCTTGAAGTTTCGTGCAGTTTCTTGGCTACTGAAAGGTCAAATTGGATTTAGAGAATGCTAAAAATCTCAATGAAGGAGCAAAAGGGGGTGTACTCAAAGGATAGCCATTGACCAATGATGATTAGATGAAAGTCGTAATACATAAATCGTAGGCAATAAACTTGTACGATGCGAGTGTATATCCTTTCATTCAAACGTAGAATTGAGAAGGAATGATACTATATTTAGAATTTTGTGTTTATTTTGTTATGCTTTGTGAGATTCTATTACAAAATTTGTTGTGCTTTTATGATTAAAAAGAACAGGAATTACTATTTGACTGAGTCATATTTTGGGGATAGTATGCCATAAGAAGCAAATCATAGTCACATTTTAAGCACCGGTCATAATCATGTTCTCAATTCTTGAATGAACAGGGAGACTTTTAATAAAGAAAATTATCAAACTCCTATCAAGTAAACATAAACAAACATAAAACAGACACAATTTCTTTTACTTTCTCAGATGTTCCATTACAAATCGACTCCTCCTACCATGGTCTGTCTTCCCAAGATGGAGTACTACTGCCATATCTGGGCTGGTGTTGCCTAGTGCCCACTGACTAAACTCAAAAACATTTAAGCAGCCTTGTCGGTGATGAATTATATTCCACCATGCAAACCCTTTCCCCACAGGCGAAAAGTTGCTATCCTCTCGCTACTCTATCCCTATTTCCATGGCAAATGTTCAAACGAGCTACATTCCTTAGTTCCACGAGTTCAGACCTTCACAGCTAGGAGCCGCCATCCAACTTACATGGCGTCAATTTATCCTCCTTTCCCTTCGCAGTTCTTTGATAAGGAAGAAGTTCCATTTCGATATCTTTTTGCCCAGAACTATCACTTTGAGTAACAGACACCCGTGAGGACGCTTCCCCGACCATTAGAATCTTAACTTCTTCAAGTCTACGATCAACCGTTATCTAGTCTACATATCATCATAATATGCACTTCTTAATTCCTACTTACAACAGAATCATTCAGTAACCCTCAACCTTGAGTGGTTCTTGATCCTTGTATTGGGTGGACAATAATAAAAAAATCCCTAATCAAGATACCATAAAGTTGTTGGAAATAGTTTTTTTTTGTTCCGAAGGAAATCACTAGAAACTCTGTGTGTGTGTGTGTGAGAGAGAGAGAGAAAGAATGAGTGTGATTGAGAGATAGAGAGAGTGTGTGTGTGTGAGTATGAAAGTGGGAGAGAGAGAGATTATGTGTTTGAGTATGCGTGTGTGTGTGTACGAGAGAGTGCGTGTGTGTTTGTGTCTGTGCGACAAAATGTGTCAGAGTGTGTGTGCGAGAGAGAGTGTGTGTGAGTATGTGTGTGAGAGAAATATTATGTGTGTGTATGTGTGTGTGTGTGAGAGAGAGAGAAAGAGAGAGAGAGAGAGTGTGTGTGTGTGTGTGTTTGTGTGTGTATATGTGCAGCTGAGAAATTTCATTGTCATAAATCAGAACACTGATATTTTTGCTTATTTTGCGACATATTCTTTAATCCCAGTCCGAATTCAGCAGCAGGAAAAAACAAAACAACAAAAAAAAAAAAAAAAAACATATTCACTACAAGCAACACTGGGTCAGTGTCAGGGACCAAAGTTTTTAGTTGAACAAAATATTGCAACTGCAGTTGGTGACCAGGAAGACGATATTCAACTAAGCCGGACTTTATAATCATTACACAAAGTCATTTCTACGATTCCCAGTCTCATGTTTATTGTTTGTATTTTTCTTCTCAGTCAATATGAATTGTTGATGCAATTAGTAAATTCAACTTTAGAACTTCAGTTATAGTTTCTTGTCTAATGAAATAATTGCTGTCATATATTTCTGTAGTAGATGCTATAGAAAACATCTAAATTTTTATTATTTTAAATCATTTGTGAAAGCACCTACCTTAACAGTGATTTTCCAAGCATAGCTTAAGGGCACTCAGTGAGGATGAAACTCACTACTCAGTACTAGCGAAACAAGCTTGCTAACCATTACACCACCTCGAGGTGCCCCACCTGCCTTAATAGTAATATAATTTATAATGTGTCTGCAAAAAAAAATTTTAATTCAAGACTAAAATTTTTGCTTTCGAATTATTTTCTTTGAAAGATAAAAAAAAGCATTTGATATCATATTTTCGATGTTTTCTTAACACTTTTTATACTGTTTAAATACTTAAATGTTTTTCGAAACTTAAATTTTGCCTGTTTTCAAGACATCGAGAATTAAAAGCCACTTGTGTTTGTGTCATAAACTATCTCGTGCTTCACGCTATTTACAAACCAGCGTTGATATATTATAGTGTGCAATATGGCTAGTTTTGTGACGTATTTTTATTATGTTAGGCTTAGTGTTTACCTTAGTACCTTATTGACATTGTACCGTATCGAAACTAAAATGACAGCGTTCCTGTAAAATCGTAGTCAGTGTCTTTATAATCATTTATTTCTAGTAAATGGTACTTTCCTATTTTTCCCGAGACGGGACAATACAACCAGGCAATAACGCTATAACAATAAAAATGATTTTGAATACGTTAATTAGAAAATGAAGTAGTTGTGTCTTCTTTAAAAATTATGAATGTCGCGTCAATTATTTCTATTAAATGGATTTATGAATATAAAGATCATTTGTCGACATGACAAAATGTCTTGTTTTATTGACATCTATTATAAAATCAGGGATTTCCGACATTTGATTGAATGTATATTTCGAATTATTGCTACGAGTAATATTTTCTCAACGCTGTAATCGTCTCCATTTTGTTGTTAAATGTTATAACGCTGGGCCAGAAGAAATCAATCTTAGACGTTCAAATTTATTGAAAGCAAAAACTGCAAAGCAATATTAAGACTACTTCAATAACGACACTATTACTATTTTCCAACAAAATCCTAATACAAATAATCCTTTTTTTCAATCAGTTTTTCAGTCTTTTCATCTTTCCTATGCTAACGAAATCGTTTTATCGTTTTCATCTCGTTCAGTGACGTTGCTTATTTTGCCTTTTTTTCTGATTTTCTTTTTTTCATCCATTTTTCATTTAAGTTAGGACATCTTATCTGAATAAAAAGATTATTTTTTCTGCTTTATTATTACTACAATTTTTTCACAATGACAAGATTTGGGCCTTGATTACCCCTGGATTTTTAACCAATGAGTAAAGATGAATACTGAGATTATCGACTGCTTTTGCATTCTGGGTTTATCATCAGAAGTATGTACACTGAGAAGGTGCGGCAGCATAACTAATAAAACTATAATGACGATGCTCTTGTGCAAATGTTCTGTTTACATTAAACTTACATTATGCATATTTTAAGATTATATATTTACTGAATGCTACATAACTTTTAATAACCCTATTGACAAGATATATTAACTATTTCACTTTATAAGGTTAGTAACTGTGTCGTAGTCTCCATGTTTTTCTGTATCAATTTATCTATCGAACACTCTATTACTCTTTCAGCATCTATTTATCTAAATCAGATTTTATCATTTTTTTCTTTATATAGACATATCTGGATACCCTATTTAGATGCTCAAAGATACGTACAGACAATTAAATCGTCATGGCCTATAGATTTAAGTAGGCCTAATAACTGAAGAAGATGAGTAAACTGTGAGAAAATTAATTGTTAGGACATTACTGGAAACGTTGAACAAGATCCTATCGAATGCCGTCACTCAACGACTGTATCAATTATACTCTGTAATGGCTTCCATGTTATTCAATTTCCCTAGAACACGTTGACGACATGCCATAATCACGTGATTCTTGTCGCAAACATAGCTAGACTTCTGTTTACGCGTTCTGCCTACTTTCATGAAGCTATTGTTCCAAAATGGAATATTGTCTTTAATGCCTTCCATTTCTTGTTCTCTTTTTGCTTCTCTCCCAAATTCTTTTTTTTTTCTCTCTTCGTCTCTATCTGTTCCTCCATCTTTTTCACTTTCATCTTATTTCTGTCATATTATATTTCTTCTCTCTTTCTTTTTCTCCTTTCCTTTGGTTTATTTCTTACTATATCACTCTTTCATTTCACAAACACAATCATATAATTACAGTTTTATTTACTAACTTTGTACATGTTAAGTTCAATTGTTGAAAATAATTTTATGTTAAAAATACACAGAGAGGGAGAGAGATTGTGTGTGTGTGTGTGTGTGTGTGTGTGGGACGGAGCTAAAGTGGTAGAACTAAATACTCGGGACAGATCTAAAGTTTCTCTTTGACGAAAATAACTTCATAAAATCGAATGTCAAATTACAATCACGAGTAAAGCTCTAACGGCTTTTTTATATCAATGACCATAGTCTTCTTTTATGTGCCAGATAGATAGATAGATAGATAGATAGATAGATAGATAGATAGATAGATAGATAGATAGATTGGAAAATTCCTAACCTAACTACTACAAAAACATAAATATGTATGAATATATTCCTCAATACAAGAAAACTCTGAAAATCATATATTGTATGAGTTTATACATAAATATTTGCATGCAAAAGATTCTGTATGTTCTGAAGAAAGAATGAATGGTTCTCAGCAAGAGAGCTTTGAATTGGAGACAGCAGAATCACGTAGGTATAAAAATTCAACCACTGGATAATATCGTAAGAGACGTTAGAAAAGGTGACAGAGAAATCTGAATGCGCGTCTGAACAGCGAAAGAAGCTTTTCAGAAATAAAGTAAAGTATTAAATATCGGAAGATTTCGTTGGAAATATAGAAAAGAGTGTTGAACATCTATGTCATATATACCCTCAAACATAGCAGTAAATGCTGGGTAATTTCCACACAGATGAAAAAGAAACTCGACGTGTGTGTGTGTGTGTGTGTCCATTTATCTTCATACTGTAAGAGTGGAAAATGTCATTAAAACTAAAAGCTGTAGTAAAACTAAAATCGTCCAAGCCAAATATTGATATTAAAAATCTTTCCCAGGGGGTGTGCTTATCTTTTATTATTGCATATAGTTTACGTTAAAGAATTACAATGTGATGGAGTTTGGTAATAGATACTTAATAAGATCTGTTTTGATGGTATCATGTTCTACAAGAAATAATAAAATCAGTAGGATTTAAAAGAAAATTAACTTTTTATTAAAGAAATGCTAGGGCGATACTCTATGTCAGGTTGGATTATATTCTCCTTTCATAAGGGTATCCGAAAGGATAGACGTACGGACAAATGCTTGGATAGACTTACAGATAGGCGTATGGATAGAGGTATAGATAGACGTAAAGATAGACAAATAGATATGTATACCAATATACGTTCGGACAGACCTACGTATAGGTGTAAGCAAAGATGTACGGATAAGAATACGGATAGACGTACGCATAGGCCTATAGATAGACATACGGATAGACCTGCAGACAGGCGTACGGATAGACGTACAGGTAGGAGTACGGATAGACCTGCAGACAGGAGTACGGATAGACCTGCAGATGGGCGTACGAATAGACCTGCAAACAGGCGTACGGATAGACGTACAGATAGGAGTACGGATAGACCTTCAGACATGCGTACGGATAGACGTACAGATAGGAGTACGGATAGACCTGCAGACAGGCTTACGGATAGACGTACGGATAGACGTACAGATAGGAGTACGGATAAACCTGCAGACAGGCGTACGGATAGACGTACAAATAGGAGTACGGATAGACCTGCAGACAGGCTTACGGATAGACCTTCAGACAGGCGTAAGGATAGACGTACAGATAGGAGTACGGATAGACCTGCAGACAGGCGTACGGATAGACGTACAGATAGGAGTACGGATAGACCTTCAGACTTGCGTACGGATAGACGTACAGATAGGAGTACGGATAGACCTGCAGACAGGCGTACGGATAGACGTACAGATAGGAGTACAGATAGACCTTCAGACATGCGTACGGATGGATGTACAGATAGGAGTACGGATAGACCTGCAGACAGGCGTACGGATAGACCTACAGACAGGCGTACGAATAGAAGTACAGATAGGAGTACGGATAGACCTGCAGACAGGCGTACGGATAGACGTACAGATAGAAGTACGGATAGACCTGCAGACGGGCGTACGGATAGACGTACAGATAGGAGTACGGATAGACCTGCAGATGGGCGTACGGATAGACGTACAGATAGGAGTACAGATAGACCTTCAGACAGGCGTACGGATGGATGTACAGATAGGAGTACGGATAGACCTGCAGACAGGCGTACGGATAGACCTACAGACAGGCGTACGGATAGACGTACAGATAGGAGTACGGATAGACCTGCAGACAGGCGTACGGATAGACGTACAGAGAGGAGTACGGATAGACCTGCAGATGGGCGTACGGATAGACGTACAGATAGGAGTACAGATAGACCTGCGGATAGGCCTACGGACAGACCTTCAGACTGGCGTACGGATAGACGTACGGATAGACGTACGGATAGGAGTACGGATAGACCTTCAGACAGGCGTACGGATACACGTACAAATAGGAATACGGATAGACCTGCAGACAGGCGTACGTATAGACCTTCAGATAGGCGTACGGATAGACGTACTGGTAAGAGTACGGATAGACCAGCAGACAGGCGTACGGATAGACGTACAGATACGAGTACGAATAGACCTGCAGACAGGCGTACGGATAGACGTACAGATAGGAGTACGAATACACCTTCAGACAGGCGTACGGATAGATGTAAAGATAGACATACGGATAGGCATATAGATAGACGACGGATAGGCGTAAGGATAAACACACGGCACTAAATGTAGATAAACGAAACTAAATATAGAACAAGAAACTGGTAAATTAATTCAGTGATCTTTATACAGAAAATATTTTGCAAATATTCTGTGAAGTAAAACGTTTATACTCGGTGTTTGCATTCACTAAGAATGATCTTGATAGATTATACAATATTTTAGTGAAAAGTCTCTTTACACAATATATATATATATGTGTGTGTGTGTCTGTCTCTCTCCGTGTGTGTGTGTGTGTGTGTGTGTGTGTGTGTGTGTGGTGGTATCCTCCCTCTGAAGAGTCTATGTTGGACTCTTCTGACTAATATAAGATTAGTAGGAGAGAAGGCCTTAGAGGAACATTCAAATAGATTGAACGCTGGGTCAACCGACACACACTCATTAGTCGTGTAATACTCTTCTGTTGTACTTACAGTTTAATATATGATATATCTGCCACCCTGGTCTTTGTTGTTTCTTTAATCATTTACTTGGTCACAACATCTTGGCGACGAGGATGAGATAAGATGTTGTGACCAAGTAAATGGTTAAAGAAATAACAAAGCAAGTGTTGCAGATATATCATATATTAAACAGTAAGTACAACAGAAAATTATTACACCACTAATGAGCGTGTGTCGATTGACCCAGCGTTGAATCTATTCGAATGTTCCCCCAAGGCCATCTCTCCTACCAATAGGTGGAAGTTTCCAACATAGACTCTTTAGGGGGGAGGATACCACAACATATATATATGAAATACTATGGCATGAAAAACAAAGTTCTATTTCTAATCAAGTGAACTCATGATATTCCAGTGTCAAGGAAAAATACTAATGAACTTTTAGATCTATTTGATTAAAAGTAAAACGTTACTGTTCATACACGAATAGTCAAAGCTTGTTGATTTTCATCTACACAAAACAATTGAATGTCAACATTTGACTTGTATGAACATGGCAACTGGTGTTTTCATTTTGATTCGATAAAATTGCAAACGTTCTTTCCAACTGACCGCAGCTATGAATTTCTTTACCACTTCAAAACCATCAAGTGTAAATATCTACGTGCATATAAAAGGATTGTATACTTAAAATACGAAATTAAAAAAAGAAAGTTTTCTTTCTTCATTTTTTCTACAGTAAGTTTTGAGAGGGTGCATGAGAGCAACTAAAACTGGCCAGTACATCAATGCACTTTAACATAAAATCATAAACTATAAAATAATAAACTATTATATATACACATCCGCAGTAACTCACAAACTTGTGTATAAAATCATTAGGGTAAACCGTTATCTATCTTACATATCCTCATAATCTGCACTTACTTCATCCTCTTGCGTTCACACAACAACCTCATTCAGTAACTTGAGTGGCTCTTGGGTCTTAGATTGGGTGAACATTTAGCAAAAATAAAAAAAATCCAGCCAATGTTGAGATTTCGAAAAGGTACATTCACTTTCAGGCAAATTGGTACATCGAAAATTAGGCAAAAATCAAGCAGTTGAAAAGAACTTTAACTTGATTTAACCTTGCTAACTTATTACTTCTTCCGTACACATCCACATGTTCACCGATAGTCAGACATGCATACATACACATGCACACACGCGCGTAAACCTACGCGCACGCACACAAATTGAATTTGTCTATCAAGATAAAAGCAGCAAAGTTCAGGTTGTAGCCCGAGATATCTGAAAAGAGTTTCACAAGTTCAAGGATTATGGTGTCTCTGAATGAACATTTAATTATAATCCAATCGTTCCTGTCGTGTAATGAAGATCGTGTTGAACGGACACACTTCTACTTCAGTTCATGTTAATGCAGGGGACTCCATGGCTTTATCTTCGGACCTGTTTCTGATCTTCATCAACGACCTTCCCGATTTGATCAGTTTACAACTAGGTATCTATGCAGATAACATAACTATTTACTCCTGTTTTAGTAGCAAGTCTGACAGATCCGACAAAGTAAAAATGGCAACTACTCACAAAACGGAACTCAAATCAGTGATTGACTGGGACAGGGAATGGCTTGTAAATTTGAATGCCATCAAAACAAAATTGCTTTTATTTAATCAAAACAGAGAAATCTTTCTGCGTGTCATCAGCATAGATGTTGCTAAACTCCAGGAGAACAACACTTTGCGGCTTCTTGGATTCACGTTTTCCACTGACATGAAGTGGAGTAGTTGTATTGAATCAATTGCTAGTTTTACTGCTAGGAAAGTTGATTCACTATATCGTGTCAGGCATTTTTTCTCGTCAGGGTCCTTCTTACACATTTATAATTTCTACCATTCGTCCGTGCATTGAATACTCTGCTGCTATATTTAGTCTAGTGCTCCCACTATACATGTCGAGATTCTTGACAAAATTCAAAGAAGGGTCTGCAATGTAATCGATCCTGATCTGGCATCTCGACTGCAGTCATTTTTCTACCGACATGGCGTGACTTCCTTCTGTCTTTTCTATAAATATTTTCATGGCAATAGTTCTAATGAGCTGTTCTCATTAATGCATCGACTGCATGAATTGAAGCATATTACTAGATTGGCAACTAGATCTCACCCTTTTACTGTTGAACTAGCTAGATGGAACCGTCAATTCTATTCTTTTCTCGCACATCTTGCCTGTGGAATTCCCTCTGATTTCTTGCTTCCATGCCATCTTCAAAAATTTAAATGCAACGTCAATCGTCTGTCTTCCTGAATTCTCTTCCCTTATTGACCTTTTCCTCACTTCTCCTCACTAATGTCTTCTCATTGTTTTTCACTTCCTGTAACCCCCTTGCGTCCTAGTTGCCTTGCTTAGGGTGAAATGGCTAAAAATAAATAAATAAATAAATAGATGTAACTGTAAGTCCTATTCTAATAGTTTCTTTTCTCGTACTTCTCGCCTGTGGAACTCTCCTCCAGTTTTTTATTTCCATTCAATCTACAGTTTTAAAAAACGTAAATGCAACCTCCATTGCCATCTTCTGTTGTTTGTTTTTTAATCCTGTTTTATTGTCTTATCTCCTCACTAAATTCTTCTCATTCTATTATCAATCCTTGCTTCTTAGTGGCATCATCGCCTTGCTTGGAGTGAAATGATTTTAAAAAATTCATGGCTGTTGTTTTTCTTTAGAAATTTTGATTATCGCTCTAATGTTAGAAAATGGAATTTTCTGGATGAATTCATCAAATAAAATAAGCCCAATTCTGAAGACATCTTTATTTTTGTTGTTGCTGTTTAGCCATCTTACCTGTGCCAGAAATGCTTTTTCATTACTTTTATTCACCTTTACTAAACACTCTTGTCATGATTTATATTTATCGTCTGTTTCCAACGTAACATTAAATTTTCATCTCTCTCAATATTTTTCTCTCTATTTCTATTTCTCTTTTTCTCTCTCTTTCTCTTTTTCTCTCTTTTTTCTCTCTCTCTTTTTTTTCTCTCTCTCTCTCTCTCTCTCTTTTTCTCTCTGCAACAATTTTTAGAACTTCTCCTCATTTCAAATTATTTTCTTTTTCTCCTTATTAACGACTCACTTTCGTCTTTACTCCAGGCTTTGTGGATAAATTACCTTCAATTCAGAGTATCTCACGTTCACCATTTTAGCCATTCCACTTCAATTATTTTTTCTTTCAACATCTCCCAGCGACTCTGTTGGCAAACAATTATTTCATAAGAAGCGAAAATAAGGCACAACGTTCATCTTGAAGGGAAGTCGCAAGCAGACAGAAAGAACCATTTTGAAAAATACAACTGTAAACAAAATTACAGAGAAATAGGAAAAAATACTCATTAGTTTTACTTTTCTAATATTTCTTCCATTCACCTCAGACTCTCCGAAATTTATCCTTATTTAACCATCAAATCCATGACATTTTTTATTTCTTAGCTTATTCAGTAAAATTATTTTTCGTTCCTTCATTTCTTCATTTACACTTTTCCTACTCTTTGGCTTTCTTTCTAAAATTTCATCTTTGAATTGTTTTTAATTTCATTTTTTCAATATGTCGACTTTTTTCACACTTTCACATTTTTCATTGTTTCTTCCAAAATCCTTAACGACTTCATTGTTCATTATTTTCTTATTCAACTACACTTATTCCTCATTATTATTTACTTTTCATCATTCATTCTACATTTCCTATCATTTCATCTTCACTGAAGCCAGTTTTTATAAAGAGATGCACTTACATATGTCTTGTTAAAATAGATAAAGAGAAAATCTTATCCTATAAAAATAAAATCCTTACTAAACTAAGCGTAAATGAATTATTTCCATTGTTTAATTATATAATTTTATACCCGCTTCAATTTGTCGGAGTCAACGCATCTTTGTTAAGAAGGCAATAGTTTTAGATCCATTTCTATTCTTAGCAATATTTTGATCGAGTAAAGATATTGTAATGACAAAAGTACGCAGATGTAGGCTTTAAAAAAGCTTTATTCAACTGAGAATACAAGGTTCGCTTATATAGTCCCATTAAACAAAAATAGCTCTTTCAAAGAGGGGTGTAACAAAACAAGGGCAGACCACTCTTGATTATTCATAACAGATATATCAACTTAGAACAAATATTAATTCACACAATTATTGAGTGTTATGTTTGTTTAATTCTTAAGTTTTCCTTCATTGAATACCGTTGTTCTCTTCACTTAATGTCTCTACCATTGATTGGCTTATATTTGCAGTCTTTTTTCATAAACCTTTTTCTACTGATCTCCAATTCCGAAACGCCATTGCATCCCAAAATCATGCATATAGAAGCCAACAATCAGTTTTAAGCGTTTGTAATACGCTTACCGCTTTCTGGAAAACCTTTCTTCTGGAAACGTGGGAACATTTGCAATGTACAGACTGGATCTGAGACTGTTTGAGCGGAGGTCAGGGTAAAAAATGATACTCTCTACTCTTTACTCTAGTTCTGGCACACACGCAAGTACGCGCACCCCCCTACACACACACATATATATATCAACTCCTAACACTCTATTCTCACCACTAAAACGTCCGCTTCTGGCGGAAGGAAGGACGGATTATCATGAAGCGGATGTTTGGGTTGGTACAGAGACGAGGTTACATTACAAAAACCACTTTCGATACCAGAATGCAGGACATGAGATAGCAACCGCCAAAGATGGATGTGTGGGCATGTCGATATTGGGCTGAACCCCAGAAGATCAGAGTATTATATTGACAATGTTAGATTGGCATTTTTAAAGTATAAATTATATAAACAAAATAATAAAATAAGTTAGACGCACGACATTATGCATATAAGAATAGAAAAATCGTAACAATCTTTTTTTCTATCTATTTTTATTTTTATTTTTTTTAAATAATAAGTCTGATATTTTAATTTTCTTAACATCGTGTGGATTTTTCAAATAAGTTTTTTATTTTAGCAAAATGTCAGAATCTCGTCGAATAAAAAAAGACGTTTTCTCAAATTAATCTCTAAATTCCAATTAAATGACATGATACAGATGTATGTAGTCGTATTTAAGGAGACTGTAATGAAAACTCGGAGTCTCTACCTTGACTTAATGTGCCTTTATTGAATGTAACTAAAGAGTCTTACCATTTTGGCTAAGACGGTGTGATGATACAAATCATAAGACAGGGGAGGTAATCGGGTTGTCTTACTACAATGACAATTAAGAAGACCAACAAAATGGCTATGAGAAAAGCAGGTAAAGAATGCTTTATTTTCAGATATATTGATGCTGGTCATTTGATTAAAAATGCCATATTAAAAATGCCATATTTAAAATGTGTATCCAAATGCTCATTATAATGGATTCGAATGCCTTTTTTCCGAAACACATAATCTGATGTCCTACACTGCAATTATCGAATAAGTCTAGGCATTTATTATGCAAGTCAATGTTTTCACAATAAAATTGCTATTAGCCAATCGATGTTGGTAAACGTTTCAGCATATACATATATAACAAATATACGTATACAGCAATGTGAATATTCAGCTTGTTTTATTAGAAATATTTCCAAGAATTTATTTTATTATTCATCTCGCAGGTTATTCATCATATTGCAAATAAATATATGTAAAATTACTAATATTTGTTTTCTAATTTCAAATCTATAAAGATTGCCATGAGTCCTAAAATAGATATAATTTCAAAATAGAAATAAGATAGTATAAAGTTATTTAGTAATGGAAACGTTTGACATTGCACAAGAGATTAACAGATTTTGTGTTTGTTTATCTGTTTTGTTTTATGGTATATCAACCTCAATGGATTATTTAATGACAATAAGATTTTTGCTGCTGTTAATTTTTTTCTTCCAAAAATGTATTTCTGATATTAAAACCTATTTTTATACATTCATAGTGTTTTGACCCCAGTTTTGGAGTTAAGTTTTTGCGCATAGCTGGGACTCTAACAGGTGCTACCAGCCTGGGTCAGAGTGGACCTGAGAAAATCAGCAATTAAGAGGTGGCTCCACGCTCCTAAAAACCTTCTGATGATAGGCCTTACTGTTGGAGATAGTCTGTCGTCATAACCCGGACGTCTCATTAGGGGTGGGGTCTTACCCTTATACTGAGTTGCAATCGGTGTATTCTCAAGCCACAGCTGACGGGGCGAAGATGAAAAGAAATAACAGAACAACAACAATAATAATAATAATAATAATAATAATAATAATAATAATAATAATAATAATAATAATAATAAAATAATAATAATTGTTCTCACAAGTACAGCCCACACTTTACGGAGGACTTTGTCTATGTAAAAATTTTTACTTTTTATTTTTTTATTTATTTATTTATTTATTGTCATTGGAAAGTGTCATGATGCCATTTCTAACCTTAGGTCCCTGGGCGGAACCTGGAAAGAAATGTGTAAACGCCAGAAATCAAAGGAAATAAAAATAATAATAATAAAGAAATTGAAAATATTAGCAAGTTACAGAAAAGAAATAGTCTTTAAGGATATCATAAAAACAGATTTAAGAAAATCAAAAGAATAAGCAAGAAGTACGAATAGACCGATAAGAAAATATTTGAAGGTTATAATCTGAACAGAGAAAAAAATTAGAATATTAAGAATATTGGCTAAAAACATAAAAGCAATTTTATCGCATGTAAATGAGCATTCCAAAGAGAAATATCTAAGATAGATGAAGAAGTACATGAAAACTGATTTCTCAACACTAATTTTTAGTGATGTATGTAGAGCTAAATTGGATCTGACAGCAAATTGAGAGGTTGGATCATTCATGGAAATAATCAACATGACAAAGAAGACAATCGAACGGAGGTGGAGTAATGTTTTGGGGCTTGTTTTGTAGGCAGTAAAATTATAGGTCTTTGAAAATCTGATGACAATGTCAAAATAAATGTAGAGTGCGTTCTTAGACAAGATGTCTTTGAGTGCATTACGTCACAACCAAATGTAATACTATGGCTACGAGGTGGCGAAATCATAGCCTGATCGAGGCCACGAAATGTAAACCATTGCTTGCTACAACAAATGTAACACTATAAATGGCTGACAGGTGTATTTTCGGATCACTAGTTCTGAACAGAAGACTCCTGAACAGAAGAAGCCGTTACTTACGTTCTAAAGAAATATGAAGGTCAAGGTTGAAGCGTCGGAAGCCCGAAAAAAAAAAAAAAAAAAGACAAAAAACCTGATGAATTCACGAGATTGAAATAATATCGAAGAATACAAGAATATTATGTCTTTTAAAAATAATTTTTAAAGATAATTTCAAACGTGTGGGATCGAAATTGGCAACATTTTTGTGTTTTAAATTGCATCCAATGTGTATAACGATTGAATATTTTAAGAAGTATCAGTTAAAAACATTGGTAGGATACAATAATCTAATAAAAATGATTGAACGCTCAAGATATGATACAAGCAATGATAATTGCCTTGTAAAACGCATTTAGAATAGTTCCTTGAATTCATTAAATTTCCATATATTGAGCAATATATGTATATATATATAATGTCATCCACAGACAGACTGTTTCGCTGTATCACAGCTCATCAGTGCGGCTAGACATCCGGTTGCCTCTAGCTAGGCATCGAAACCCGACTGAATTGGTATCAGGCGGATATTCTACCACTAAGCTGTCGGCGCACGGTTGGGATGAAGGCGGATTTTTGGCGTATTTATTTTTTTAGGAAACACGCCCAGTGACCGACAGTGACTCAATTCGGCTTGCGAAGAGTCTCGCTATATATATATATATATATATATATATATATATATATATATATATATATATATATATATATATATATATATATATATATATATATATATATATATATATATATATATATATATAGTTGGTGCATAATTATCAGGCGTTTATAAACAATATTTGTTATAAAAAAAATAACATTTTTTAATGATTATTCCGGAGCGTATGATTATCGACACGCATTTTTATAACCTGAAAATAAAATAATATTCTTATTTAAAAAAAGTAAACAAAACAGCAGTTTAAATTAAAAAAAACGCCTGATAATTATGCACCAACACAATATATATATATATATATATATATATATATATATATATATGTGTGTGTGTGTGTGTACGTGATCCACAGACAGTATCACAGCTCATCAGTGTGGCTAGACATCCGATTGCCTCAAGCCAGGATCGAAACCCAACCGGTTTGGCATCAGTCGGAGATTTCCCCCCTGAGCTATCAGCTCCCTGCAGAGAGGAAGGTGAATTGTTTTAGAATAAATACGCCAGTGACTCAAAGTGCTCAATTCATAGAAGAGCTTTTGCATCAGCAGTAGCAGTCACTGTTTACAAATTCGGGCTCGACCGAATTTAATTTTTTCGGGGGTGTATATATGTGTTATCCACAGACAGACTGTTTCGCTGTATCACAGCTTATCAGTGTGGTTAGACATCCGATTACTTCAAGTCAAGATTGAAACCCAACCGATTTGGCACCAGTCAGAGATTTTTGCCCTGAGCTATCAGCTCATCTGTGTGTGTGTGTGTGTGTGTGTGTGTGTGTGTGTGTGTGTGTGTGTGTGTGTGGAGAAAGAGATCGACTAACATACAGACAGACAATCAATGTAGACACAGCAATCAACACTACATGGAAAATGTCATTTTCCCGATCATCAGAACATCTATCACCACCATTTGACAGGCTCTCCTGGCCGGATTAAAAAAAAAAACTTTGTTGAGAGCGGCCAAAACTAGAACATAAAACAGATAATTGGTTTGTCAAAAAGGAATTGCCAATAAAACATGAGAGAAATTTGATAATCATTCGACCAAGATAAAAGTCACAAGAAAAGCTAGAAATAAAATGTTAGGGGAAATCAGTATCTGTATAATTTGCTGATGAAAAACCCTCTTGGCAGTCTTGCACCATTGCACTCTGTACAAATGCCAAAGAGGAAAATTTTACTTCCAGGCTGTCCACAGTTTCTATACTAATCCATTATAAACGTGCCAAAAAGCAATACTTTGACCATAACTTAATATTCTCTGAAAGTAAAATTATATTAATTAACGATTTCCGTACAATGAAATAATTCAAAAGCAGACACATTAATCATTTGCCTGTTGCTATTACTTGTATTTTAAGTTTTGTTAATTTATACGCACACAAACATGTATATAAATTGAACTGAATGTATAGAGATTTAATACATATAGAACTGATATGCAGGCACACCTACATACAAATACACGCACATAGATAATAGCATGAACAACTGTTGGTAAGATGCATGTAATGGAAGTATAGCATATACAAGTAAAAAAAAAATGGTAGAATTTAAGAAGAAAGAAAATGATATACAGTAAACATTTTTTGAAAGAAGTTATTTTGGGATCTGAAGAAAAAATGCCTCCACATTTTTACGCCTTCTAGATTATGGCCTAGAAGATCTTAAAAGAAAGAAAGAAAGAAAGAAAGAAACAAAGAAGAAAGAAAAAGCAGAAAGACTAGAATAAAAATTTTTACTTTAATTTCTAATTTTTTTTTCTTCAAAGTCTTACTTGTATTCTTTCAATTTTAACCAGTCACTTTTCTGATGGTCGAATGATCATCCAATTTGTTCCATGTTTTATTGGTAATTCCTTTTTGACGAATCAATAACCCTTTTCTCGCTCCAGTTTTCGCTGCACTCAACAAAGAATCTTGCAATCTATCATTCAGCATCATCTAACCTTTACGTCTGTTTGCACAAAACATGTCGATGTTTTCAACTTTCTGTCTCTCAATTACAAATCAACGGCTACCATTTTGACAGCGGATCTACGAAACGATCAGTCAATCAATATTCCTAATAAAATTTCACTTCAAAGTTACAATAGCAATAATGGTAATGACTGTATGCGTGGTGTACAATGTTACCACCTGAGACTTGCAGAAATATTCTTCTATATATGTTTCTAAATTACGTTTGCTGTCTGTATGTGTTTGCACCTTCTTATCATTGTAGAGAAAGGTTTTGACATTGAATGCGTGTATATTTGTATAACTTTTGATGTTGATGGATATTTATTCCTGCTTTTATGTGAGTGTGTGTATGTCTGTGTGTTTGTGTGCGTGTGTGCGCGTGTGCGCGCATGTGTGTGTGTGTTGGACATGTTAGAGTGTAAATGATGCCAATCTTTTGCCACACTGGTGAGATGTCTGTTATGTTGTTCGCTTTCTACTTCACGTTGATGGCTAACAGATCATTGAAATGAAAAAACTGATAGCGAGAATAATTCTCATTGGATGCCTATTTTTGAGATCGGGTGCCTGATTAAGCTATGCTTCGTAAATAATATCGATATGCATATAAATGTAAGGTAACAATCAAACACATACACACACACGCACATGCATATATATATACATATATATATATATTATGAAATGGATTACGTCTGACAATTGTTTAATGTATTTTCTACTTATCAGATGGTTAACAGCACATAAGATCAAATGATGGATCCCATTGGGGTAACAGGTTCGATTCCTGCCGGAAGAGAATATATTTTTTACGCCTGACGATTGCGTGCGGCCTGACAATTCAGCATGAAACAGCCTGTCGCCTCTGAGTGTTGACTTCAATGTTCACTTTTATATTTATTCTTACATACGCTCTATCTCTGATATTGACCACTTTATCCCATAAATATAGCACACCTTAAAACTATATTTCAGCAAATATATATATATATATATATATATATATATATATGTATATAATATGGTTATCCACATAAAGGCCTGTTTCGCTGTATCACAGCTCATCAGTGTGGCTAGACATCTGGCTTCTACAAGCCGGGATCCAAACCCTACTGATTTGCCATATATATATATATATATATATATATATATATATATATATATATATATATATATATATATATATATATATATATATATATATACAATACACATAAATAAGCAAACATACATCGAGTGGGGCAATTCGACGTAGTGTAATGGTTAGCCACCTTGTCTCGCTAGAACCATTACAACTGTGTAGTGAGTTCGATCGCTTGACACACACAGAGAGAGAGAGAGAGATGTAAACGTGTTTACGTATGCCTAGGTACATCCCATATATATATATATTAGGTTGGTGCAAAAATAATTTCGTTTTCTAACATAGGTTACTATGTGAAAAAGCGAAATTATTTTTGCACCAACCTAATATATATATATATATATATATATATATATATATATATATATATATATATATATATATATATATATATATATATATATATATATATATATATATATATATAGGTAAATGCCCATATATATTAAGACGAAGGACTGCTGAAAGTTTCTCGATTCGATCAAGAAGCCCTTTGAATAAATCTTATATTTGCTTATTTGGTCAGATTTTAGCAAAGTGATCGAGATCCGAACACTTTTCAGCACCCCCTCGTTTTATATAAACCCATTCCTATTGATAAGCTTTCTCTTTGTTATCTTCTCGATTCTTCTTTGTACAATTGATTTTATCTGGATTTTCTAACACTTACATTCCTTAGAGATGGGATAATGCGCCAGAATTTTGTTCGTTGTTGTGCAGTTGTTTTCTTTTGAATAAAGCGTTTATTTTTGGCAAAACTTGAAAGATTCTCGTCTGTTTAGCCGACTTAATCAACGTTCCTTTTCTTTCCTCAAATATAATCGACAACCGATTTGATATTCAAATTCAATTTCTTTCGTTTTCCTTTTTCTATCCTAGCCTTCCTTTTTTTCTTCCTTTCTTTCATTCTTTCATTCTTTCTTTCATTCTTTCTTTCTTTCTTTCTTTCTTTCTTTCTAATACTTTGTGTTTTGATATTCTTTCGTTTTAAAAAGAAAGTCAGGTACCTTGTTGTGTATGGTCTGAAAAAACTTACACCTCATGCTCAATATCTGGTTGATAATACCCCATCGAATGGAAAAAAAAACATATATATATGTATATAACATCCATGCCTCACACTTATAAAATCAACGATGTACGTAGAGTATGAATCAGCAGAAGAAGCTTTTCATTTTCATGTTTACTGGTTGCAACAACAATAATAATAAACGTGTCACTATCGTCATAGAATAGAATAACAAAATCTTGGCTTCATCTAGCATTGATGTCTACTTAGAAAATAGTAAAAATATGCGGCTGTAGTTTCAACCTAGTTTATGTTTATTGACAAATAAAAAGCATGTTCTGGAGACGTTAAGTCAGCTATGATTTTGTTTAAACAAATCTTCAGAATAAAAGAAGAAAGGTGATAAGGAAGAATGATGCCAAAGGAAATTAAAAATAAATTTACAAGAATAGAAAAAAAAAACATAAGAACAAAGGAAATAGCGGAAGAAGAGACGAAAAAAAAAAATGAAAAAGAGATTTATGATTGAAACGACAAGGGAAATATGAAAGGGAAGAAAAAACAGAATGATAAGACGAAGGGAAAGAATTTTGAAGAGATTGTCTTGTAAACATTGACTTGTTCAAGGCAGAACATCATATAAGTCGGTATGTCGGCAAAGTTCGCAAAAGAAAACATCATATTTAACGGGACCTCCTTTCTTAAATTCTTTCATGTCTCCTCTTACTTTGAACTTAGCAATACGCAAAAATCTTCCTGTAAACAAATTATATATGATGTAATTTTTGAGATCGAGAGAAAAAGAATAAAATCCAATACTCTTGTAATTGAAGCTTTTTTCTACGATCAAGGAGGATATAACAAAATCTAATCCCGAAGAAATGCAGTTGACTGGGTGCATTAATTCTCTTGCTGATATTGGAGATTTTCGTAGTTTATACTATGTGGGCATACATGAGAAATACGAGTTAGTAATTATAATAAAAGCCCAAATCCCAAAACGATTAAACGATAAAAATGGACCTGTATGGCATTATTTGAACGAACAAGAATCATAAATTTTAATGCTTATTGAATGAACTTATCTAATTAAGCATAACTGAAAGAAAATTGAAAGCTAATAAAAAATAATACGAAGACATTGGGAAGACGAGTTTATATATACAATGTCAGTATATGTTGATAGATGCTAATAAAGAAGGGGACAGCATGCAATAAAAAAAAAAGATTGTGGCCTGATTAACATCTTCCTTTAAGTAAACGGAATTTAAAAGTTTTCATCAGAAATTATCTTTCAAGGTCAGTGAAATGTTTGCCCAATCGGTTATAAACCGAGAACATATAATAATAATAATAATAATAATAATAATAATAATAATAATATATAATAAAGTGTATAAAAATAATACGTAAAATTTAAACCGTTTTTTTACTCTTGGAAATATGATCTGATGAACCAGAAAAAAACACTTACCTGGGGAAATAAAATATAATGAATGGACCCTTAAGGTTGTCTGTTTTCTAATTAAATTAAATTAATATATATATATATATATATATATATATATATATATATATATATATATATATATATATATATATATATAATTAAATTAATTTAAATAATAAAACAAAAATATTAATATACAACCCGGTGTGTTTGAAATTTTTTAACATTTTTTATTGTTCAAGACATATATATATATATATATATATATATATATATATATATATATATATATATATATATATAATGGAGAGATTTCAGAAGCATGAAACAAATGGCATAAAACAGGGTTGTGTCATGGCTCCTGTACGTTTCACTCTCTTCTTTTTGGTCATGACGCCCAATGCTTTTAGTGATCTTGACATGGGTGTAAAATTTGAATTCCTCACAAGTGGCGGCCTCTTTAACCATCAACCTTTTAAATCAAAATCGCTGACTCAAGCAAGCATTATTCGTGATCTTTTGTATGCTGATGACGCTGCGAACGTGGCCATCTCAATCGAAGAAACTCAAACTCTCGTTAATCGTTTGTCCACCGCTTCCAACGCATTCGAATTAAGTATAACCATAAAGAAAACTGTTGTCCATGAACCAAGGTCTGCAATTAAGCAGGTCAAGGGTGTAAAACAAAAAAAACACCTTCCCATACCTTTCCAATCGTTCCCTTTACTGTTGGCAGCAACAATCTGAAGTATATGAAATTATTCACGTACTTAGATAGCAAAGTCAGTTCAAGTGTCTCTTTGGATGACAAGATAGTTAACCGAATATCAAAAGCAACCAATGCCTTTGGGAAACTTAAGCATCGCTTATAGGATGTTCGTGGGATTTC